>OY821518.1:49141060-49668560 GCA_963682025.1 Cordilura impudica
AAACCTGATTGAAAAAACAAATAATTAAATTAAAAACAAATAATTAAATTAAAAACAAATAATTAAATTAAAAATAAGTTTTAAAAATTTTGTAATAAAACTTAAAAAATTTTTATAATTTAGAATATAGATAGTAATTAAATTCAATAAAAATTAATCGGCCCTATTCCCACTGGCGTTGTCGTTTGAAAACAAAATGTCGTTTGGCATCACTGTTGGCGATATCGACATGTATCGATGTATTGGTATTCTTCATTTTGAAACGAAGATAACGACAAAGAAACGTTTTTTTTTCGTTCGTCGCCATTGTTAGTATCGAGGTTGAAACGACTACAAAAAATTAAATTAAAAATGAAAAGAACGACAGTGCAGCAATTTGAAAAATTAGTGTCCGAAATAACTTCTGTCCGATAACTTTTCTTCATTTCGATATATTTCAAGAATGCCAATTTAGGAACGAAGCAACGATAAGGACGACAACGACATAGAAACTACAATTGAAACGACAACGACAATTCATAAAAATTTTAATAAACAAAAAAGTAATAATTTAAAAAAATAAAAAAATTAAATAAAAAAGGTATAATAAAAACAAATTTTTTATAAAAAAATTAATTTTAAAAATTTTAAAAATTTAATAAAAAAAACATTTGGTAAAAAAAAATTTTAATAATTTAAATAAAAAAAAACATAAAAAAAGAAAATTGTAAAAGAAAATTATAAAAAAAAAGGAACAAGTCTAGTTTAGGGGCGATGCCCCGATATTTTAGTTTTTTTTGGAGGGGGTAGGGGCTTTTGGGGTGATTCCAGGGAAATATTTTTTTTTTGTCGGTCGCGCCTATTTTCCGAGTTATGGACCCCCAAAGTTTTGATATTGACTACTGTATAACTTTGTTATTTAGTATCGGATTTCGACAATATATATATCGTTGGAAAGCTTATTTGAGTGCCTTCTATGTGGTATTTTAAAATTTGAAATCCATTAACCCATTATGAACCTACTGCAAATTTTGCATTTTTGTGAGAGAGTATTTTTTTTAATATGGGATTATCTCATAAATAGACGTATGTCATGTATGGTTTTATATTAACTGAATAAAAGGTGGGTCCACAAGCTTTATTTTGATGTATCTCATGGCAACTTAACCCTTTCAGAACCGGACATATTTGGTATTTTATCTACATTTTTATGCTTTTTGAAAAATATATGATATTTTATGGATTTTTAATATTTTTTTTATTTATTTGTGTATTTATTTTATATATTTAGTCATATTTGTAATGCTTTTTGGAAAATATATTTGTATTTCGAAGGTAGTTAAAATTTATATAATTTTTTTAAATTGTGGCAACTTTATTGATTTAAAAAATTTTCATCAAAAAAATTTGTTCTGTTGTTTTAAAAAATATAAACAATTAGTTGTCTCATTTTAAAGCGCCGCAGGCGAAAATTTTGTAGAAAAAATCGCGCGATTTGTTCTAAAAAATTTTCATAATAGGACGGATAAAGAATTTTGTTGTGTTGTTTTAAAAAATATAAACAATTAGTTGTCTTATTTTAAAGCGCCGCAGGCGAAAATTTTTTAGGAAAAATCGCGCGATTTTTTCTAAAAAATTTTCATAATAGGACGGATAAAGAATTTTGTTGTGTTGTTTTAAAGCGCTGTAGGCTAGAATTAGGAATAACTTTTTCAAAAAGCCTTAAAAATGAAGATAAAATACCAAATATATCCGGTTCTGAAAGGGTTAAGTTGCCATGAGATACATCAAAATAAAGCTTGTGGACCTACCTTTTATTCAGTTAATATAAAACCATACATGACATACGTCTATTTATGAGATAATCCCATATTAAAAAAATACTCTCTCACAAAAATGCAAAATTTGCAATAGGTTCATAATGGGTTAATGGATTTCAAATTTTAAAATACCACATAGAAGGCACTCAAATAAGCTTTCCAACGATATATATATTGTCGAAATCCGATACTAAATATCAAAGTTATACAGTAGTCAATATCAAAACTTTGGGGGTCCATAACTCGGAAAATAGGCTCGACCGACAAAAAAAAAATATTTCCCTGGAATCACATTAAAAAGTTTTATAAGTGGTAAAAATTTTGAACCGATCGGGGCATCGCCCCTAAACTAGACTTAAGCCAAAAAAAAATAAAAAAATAAATTTCTAAAACTTGTAAAAATAATAAAAAAAATAATAAAAAAAATAATAAAAAAAATAATAAAAAAAATAATAAAAAAAATAATAAAAAAAATAATAAAAAAAAATAATAAAAAAAATAATAAAAAAAAATAAAAAAAAATAATAAAAAAAAATAATAAAAAAAATAAAAAAAATATAAAAAAATAAAAAAATTATAAAAAAATTATAAAAATAAAAACAAAATAAAAAAATTAATTAAAAATAAGTATAAAATATAAAAAAATTAAAAAAAAATTAAAAAAATTATTTAAAAAAATATTTAAAAAAATATTTAAAAAAAAAAATATATATATAAAAAAAAAATAAAAAAATATAAAATAAATATAAAAAATATATAAACAAAATATATAAACAAAATATATAAACAAAATATATAAACAAAATATAAAAAAAGTATAAAAAAAATATAAAAAATATGAAAATAAATAAATAAAAAAATAATAAAAATATAAAAATGAATAAATAAAAAAAATTATAAAAAAGTTAATAAAAAAAGAAAAAAAATTATAAAAAATTATAAAAAAAAAATTTTAAAAAAATTTTCTAAAACTTGTAAAAATAATAAAAAAAATAATAAAAAAAATAATAAAAAAAATAATATAAAAAAAATAATAAAAAAAATAATAAAAAAAAACAAAAAAAAATAATAAAAAAATAATAAAAAAAAATAAAAAAAATAAAAAAAAAAATATAAAAAAATATAAAAAAATATAAAAAAATATAAAAAAATAAAAAAATTATAAAAAAATTATAAAAAAAATAAAAACAAAATAAAAAAATTAATTAAAAATAAGAATAAAATAAAAAAAATTAAAAAAAATATAAAAAAAATTAAAAAAAATTAAAAAAAAAATTTAAAAAAATATTTAAAAAAATATTAAAAAAAAAATATATCAAAAAAAATAAAAAAAATATAAAATAAATATAAAAAATATATAAACAAAATATATAAACAAAATATATAAACAAAATATAAAAAAATATATAAAAAAAAATATAAAAAATATGAAAATAAATAAATAAAAAAATAATAAAAATATAAAAATATATAAATAAAAAAAATTATAAAAAAAAATAATAAAAAAGTTAATAAAAAAAAAGAAATTTTAATAAAAAATTTATTAAAAAACTAACACATATATAAACAAAATTTTGAACTCTAGATTCTCTCTTGACTACAGAAACATGCGAAATATTGTGAAATGTTTTTTTTATTTTTTCAATCGAACTAAAAAGGATGATATCTTCCATGCTTTCAATTCAAAACTGCTGATATGCACCAGCAGCAGTCCAATAGCTATAAATTATAACGACAAAAAACCGTTTTTGTTCGTTTTACTTAAAAACCGTTAGCAAGATTTGATTACGAAAGAAAAATCTTTAAAAAAATAAAATACTAATTAGTTTTAATTTTAAAGTCTTAAATTAAGTTAGAAATGTTTGTTAGTTTTGCTTTTTTTTAATAATTGTATTACTCATGTGATAAATTTAAAATATCATCACCAGTTTTGGCTATTTTGGCTGGTGGTGGAGCAGCCAAATCGGCTATAGAAGAAAATTCCATACGTTTCTTGGTGGCAGCATTCGCCAAGCCAGCATTAGCTAAACCGGCACTTAAAGCAGCCAAAGAACCGGGTGGTGCCAATTCACCATAAAAACGGGTCAAGTCCACAGGAGGAGTATTCGATGGTCTACGGTGTGCCGAAGAGTTACTGCCATCAGAGGGAACCGGTGAGGGAGTATTGGAGGATACACTAGATATGGCCAAATCTACAGCACTAAAATTATATTTATTACCACTACCAAGACCACAACCACCACCACCACCACCACCCCCGCCAGAGGAAGATGAGCCACCGCCTCCACCACCACCAGATATAGCAGATTTTGTTGGAGTCAATCTTTCTAGGGCCGGCGAGGCCGACGATTCTCGCGTCCTTGAGGAGGATGATGTCGATTTGGGCGGTTTCATCATCATGGCATTGAGAGATTCTTGTTGTATTTTCAATAGAGCTGAAGGAGACATGAAGAGATTGTTAGCGGCTAATGTTGATTTAGCTAAAGGATCGGGTATACCAAATTTACCAGCTTGTTGTTGTTGCTGCTGAAAGAATGCAGCATAGTCTTGTATTTTCTCCTGGGCCAGGGCATTATAATAGGCAGCAGCCGGATCGGTTAAGGGCGAGGGAGCACCAGTCGAATTAGATCCAGATCCTCCACCAGACTTTGAAGATGAGGGTGTATTGGCTGATGGTGGCTGTGCTGAAGGTTGAGCAAAGAGAGCATTCAAATCGGCCGCAGCCTTATTCTGATGATACAGCAAAGCGTTTAAATCCGATTGTTGTTTTTCCGATTGCAACAATTGATTAAGCATATCGGTTTGTTGAGACAACTGCTGTTGGACTTCTTTATGTTTTTGTTTAGCTGACGACGATGAAGAAGACGACATACCACTTGATGACGGACCCATACCGCCTGTCAATAGAGCTTGTAATTCGTGCGAAGAGGGCCCAGAACTTTTTGCACCAATCAAGGCTCCAAAACTTGGATCGAAGAATTTCGTGTATGTTTGAAAGAGTTGGTTGTAATCTGCTTGAGCTGCAGCGGCAGCTGCTGCCGCCTGTTGTTGTTGTTGTTGCTTTTTCGATGTACTCGACGGCGTCGGGACATTTACGGCTGCTGCTGCAGCAGCCGCTGCCATTTGTTGTTGTATAAGATTATTCAAATCATTATTTTTCGATTGTTGTTGCAAATACGAATCGTAGCCCAATAGTTTGGAGGCTTGAATAAGATTATTATAGTCAGCTGTTAAAGCTGCTGCTGAAGCGGCCGCAGCATTGGCGGCTGCCGCCGCTGCCGAAGAGGAATTTTTACTTTTATTTGTTGATGACGATGACGAGGTCGAGGATGAAGATGGTTGTAGACCTGTACCACCAGTTAGATAACTAAAGTCGGCACCAAAGCCCAAAGTGCCCAAAGTAGTGGCTCCCAAAGCTTCGGCTTGTTGTAGCAATAAAGCCGCATATTCGGGCGATCGTATAAGTTCACTCATCTTTAGTGGATCATTTTTCAATTCATCCAATTCCTTCATTAGTTTAGTTTTGTAAGAGTTCGATGAAGTGGATGATGATGAGGAGGATGATGAGGACGAAGAGGACTTTGACGATCTTTCTTTCGATTTATTTTGCGAAGCAGAGGAGGAAGCCGATGTCTGTGGCATCATATCTTGTAGACGTGGCATATTGAAACTTTGTGAATAGGCTGCTACGGCTGCAGCCACATTGGGATCGGAAAAATCGGGTACACCTGACTGCTGGGCAGCTGATGTTGAGCTGGCTAAGGAATTTTGTGATTTATTTTGTCCACCAACTTTAGCGGCAGCCGCGGCCAATTGATTAAGCGAGGTGTTGCCATACTCTTTACGTTGTTGTTGGAATAGAGAAGCCAAATCTGTTTGCAGGAAATTCGGTGGCAGTTGTCCAGCTAATTGTGCCAAACTAGCAGCCATCAAATCATTAGCTGATGGCACACCATGACTGGTCGACGACGTAGAGGAAACGTTCGAAGGCATTAATCCTACACCTGTTAGATCATATTTATTGGTAGGTGTTATGCTAGGACTGTTGCGGGCAATATCACTTATACTAAATTTGCCCGGACTGGGTGCAGGAGAATTTCTCGTTCTCGATGTATGAGATGAAGTATCCGATTTGGCTGGTGAAGGTGAAGCTCTTACGGGCATTTCAAATTTAGCCGGCGAAGCTGCATTTGAGGGTATGGTAATGGGACTATCTCTAGGTGAAGCGTTGGTTAAGTTTGTTACTGCAACGGGTAATACTGGTAATGGGAGCAAAGATGGTGGCATTGGAGGTAATAAACCAGTTGTTGGAACTACCGGTGGTTGTACCAAAGGCGGCAATATAGCTTGTATACCAGTGGCGTTGACTGTAGTGGCCGACGTAGCTGTAGGATTTGGTGTAGCCAAAGGCGACAACATCCTTACTGGATTCATATTTAAGCCAGATGGCAGACATAATTGCTCTTGCAACGACAGCACCTTGAGTTCACTAGCTTTCTGTTCAGCTTGTTGTTGTTCTTCAGCCGCCCTTAAAGCCTCTTCGGCTGCCGACAATTGTTTGCTCATTACTAAATCTTCGCCCTTCATCAACTCCTCCTCCGGCTTAATTTCCAATTTTGTTTCTGGCGATAGCTTAGGCAATTCTTCTTTCGTATCAATTATCTTTATAGTTTTCGGCGGTATGAAATCATCTTCTTGTTCACAATCTAAAACAGCACATATCCAATTCCACAGGGCCTTATCATTTTGTTTCATGGGAAATTTCGGATATAGGGTGTTTTTTAATTTTTCAATATACGTTACATCGTCACTGAAAATACTGGAGAAACGCACAACTTCATTGCGAAATTGTGTGTAGTAGTCAACGCAAGATTGTATTTCGGTGCGCACTTCTTCGGGTATTTCTTTGTCGGGTAGAACAGAGTATTGCATTAACATGGGGCGGCCATATTCCAATGCCTGTTTATTTTCAGAGGGAGGCAAGACCCAAATCGATTTGACCACAGATTCTAAAGTGGGATTTTCATCAAAATAAGGAGCTAGAATAAAATGAAAAAAAAAAACACAATTAAATTTAAATGTACAAAATATCGATAAATTACTATAAAGTGTTTCCAATAATAGCAAATTTGTACTCAACGAACAGGCATTGACGAACATTTTAGTTAATGAGTGGCAATCCAGATTATTTTATTCATGCATGTATTATATAGATTCCCTGGAAACATTAAGAATAATTGAGACTTACATAAAACCAATGCCACACAAGGCGTATAAGTAGCATCTGAAGATCCTCTCATTTTAATCTGATAATCCAATTGGGCATCACAATCTCTGAGAGTTGGTTCGGCTTGAAATTTAGGATGTGAATGATACCAACCCACCAACAGCAACTGATCTTTCATCATGGCTTTCTGAATTTCACGTTCCACCTCACCAGCTTTAGAACGATCAAAACGGGTGTTGCGACACGGATAAGCTTTTGTTATGGCCAAGGCTATTTCAAAAAAAAAAAATAAATAATTAAAAACCAATACAAACATCCGGCTTTCCTCATATTTTTCATCATATTTACTATGTGAATTTATATCCCAAGTTCCACCCAGATAACCACATACTTCGTGCATTGTCAAATGACAATGAAAATCAGCCAAAAGCAATGCTGATGAATTCATGGTTAATAGAAATGGTTGAAGTTTGCCTACCGATGTAAATGGCACCGCTTCTATAAGCATATTTGCATCACTACAACGAAAGGGGAGATGAAAAGAGACATAAAGCACATAATTGTTATATTAATTTGGTAAATAATATTGTTATAACAAAACTCACTGCATAACATTACGATTTATTATGGTATTATGTTGAAAGACAATTCGTTTGATGACGGGTAAAGGTGAATCGGATTTTTTATCAGCATCTGTTAGAAAAATTGAAATTAATATACAAAATGTAATTATAAAATTTTGATCCATTAAAATTTTAGTTCAAAAAAATTCCATTTGATATGCAAAAGTTTCCATTTTGATTTTAAATTCTAAAAATTTCACTTGAAATTCATAAAATTTACGTTTGTATATGAGATTATCATAATTTCAAGCACTTTTTCTTAACTTTTTCACTTACCCGTATCAATATCTTCGGATATGGAATCTTTTTGTAGAGCACACTTGCGTAGCCAACTATTTTTATAGGCATCCAACTTTTTGCCTTTGTACTTAACAGAAGCCCAACCACAACCACTTTTCTTCTCTGGATTAATAATACGCTTACAATTCATGGCCCAAGCACTGGGCGTTAGAAAAACAGTTTCAGTTTCTTGAGATTTAATTTTACCATCGGGCAATAAATCACCAACAAATTTTTGTCCCAAATACTCAATGGTCATTACCGATTTGCCGGGTTGTAAAACATTGGCGCTCATTAACATCTGTAGAGTAACAGTGCGGCCAGTGCCATTAAAACCTTCATAGTTTTCTTTAGTCTAATAATGTACAAGGTAGAATAATAACAACATAACAGAAAACATGCAACATAAACATAAAAGTTGTTTTGACGGATAAACAAATAACCCACCTCATCGTCACCATCGTCATCGGCTACATCACTATCTTCTGCTTTGTCTATTTGACTATTGTCTGCATCTACAGAACCAGCCGCTGATTCAAATGTGCTTGATGCAGTTGCAATTGTTCCTTGATGAGCAGCTGCTGCTGCCGCAGCGGCTATTACCTGCGTTATAGTATCCGACAAAGTCGATGACATCGCAGCTTCGCTGGTAGACGATATTGTCATTGAGGCGTCTATTTCTTCTTGCATTAAAATTCCACTCATTTCGCGTTCTTTGCCTAAAACTCTATCATTATCCAGGTGTAGATCAACTTCACCTTCTTGCATTGTGTTTTTATATAGATTTTATTAATTATTTTTATTAATTTTTATGAAATTCAGTGAATTTGGCATCAAGCTTTTATCACAAGCTTTTATTTACAATATATACATATATGTATATACACAGTATCGATTCAATTTGAAACAATTTAGTAAAAATTTTAAATTTACACGAATGAACACAAGAATGTTGTGTGCGCCACGGAATCAGAATATAAAATAAAGTGTGTATAATATAACAAGAATAATTCTCTCTCTGCTGAGTACCATAAATAGCGGCGCTAGTAGCAGCGACTCGCTTACAACACCATTCAATGTATTTCTAGCGCCCGAGGATAACACACGGTTTGACCGAGTTCACACAAGGCAACTTTTGTCGCGCAATTCTTGAGTTTGTTGGCGAGAGGGGAAAGAAGAGTGGTATTTGGTACGGAGTTGCTTGTACTCGGCAACTCGTTTTGTTGTGCAATTCGTAATTATAAACACGAAGTTAGCTGCAGCTTATTATTTGACATTTCTTTTTATTCTTTGCTTCGCTGTGAAAAATTATTATTTCATTTATTTCATTATTTTTTTTATTATTTCATTTTTTCTTTGACTTCCATTTTTTCACACAGATAGAGTTTTCACTTTGGACCAATAATAAATTCTTTTTACACAAGCTAATAAAGTGAACTGTCAAAAATGTAAGAATTTGAAAGCAAAAGAAAACGAAAAGTTGCGGCAATAAATTTCTCTGTGTGAACATTAAGGTAGCAACTTTAAAAGAGAATTGAAAAAAAGTTGCTCAACAAAAATTGCCTTGTGTGAACCTAGCCTTTTGTTGAGTTTTTTGTGCGAGACGCAAGCAGCAAGAAGCTACAACAGCGCTAGCACATTGTTGTACTTTAATTTTTTCTTTTCGTCATTAGTGACATTTACAGGGTTGTGTTTTGATTATTTGTAAAACTGTGCCCATTCACAATGGCAAATGTTACGTGTTTTCATTGTAGATGGCGAGTACAATACATTGAGTACAATAACGCAATTTTTTTGTTTACGGTTCAAAGACATTTTGGAAATGAAATGTCTCAACATAATTTGCCCACTTCGCGTTTTGACGTAATTCTGTTTCTCTGACTTGGACATGAACATTGTCATATATTATAGCTAGTCGAGACAGCGTGTTAGCTGCATTGGATACTATTGGTTTATTGGAGAATTGTACTACGGTGGTATCTTTTAAAAGGTATTCTCTTCCTGCGATTGATTATGACCTAATGGTTTTTTACCCATGTATAATGTTTGAATATACTTTAGAAGAGATTTTTGGAGAATTCGTACCCACAACAACATTCTTGTGGTAAGTATCTAATTCAAAATTTATATATAAACGAAAATTATTAATTATTATATTGAAAAAAAAAAAAAATAAATATTGAATCCACAAAGACAATTGATTGACTTGTTATAAATTGGTATAAAACGTGCCCTTTTCATTTCTTCTTGTAAACAACTTTCGTTGCATATCATTCCAAAATTGTACATACATACATATATATTTTGCAGGAATTTTCTATAGAATGAAGGAAAGTTCTGTAAAAAATTAAGTCCTTAAGTCTAATTCAAATTTTGTAAAATATAAAATGGTGGGTTTTAACACTTTAGTCAACACTTTAGTAAGTTAAAAATATAAAGAAAACTTGAATTTAACTAAACATAGTTTAATTTTCGTTCAAAAACTGAATTTTTTTTCTACATATCTCGACACAATGATGCCCGATATACCCCATTTTCAATACCAACTAGCTCAACAATGACAATGATAATGACAAACAATATTATCTATAATAACTTTACCCAGGTAAATGGTTTATTTTGTAAAAGACCATGATTTCAACAGACAGACGGACAAACAGACATCGCTTTATCGGCTCGAGTTTTTATAAGGATCAAGAATACGTATACTACATTTTTCGAAACACAGAAACCCTTACTAATTCGTTACTATAGAGATATACTTACTTCAAGAAATATAACAACAACATAACAATGCAATAAAAACTTTTACAAAAATTCTGAATTTGCCAATTTTGTTTTTAATAATTTCGCGTTAAATTTTAAATTTGTTTTTTTTTTTTGAACGATAAAAAATTTGTTACAAAAATTTAATTTAAAATAATGGATAAACGAGAAAAAATTATTTTTTTAGTGCTGCCAAAACAATGGAAACTTTAAAATTTCGTACCAGAGTTGATTAAAACAATAATAATCTTACCCATAAAAACAAAGTTTTTATTAAAACTCTTTCTTTCCTTATGCATACGAGTTTTGAATATCTCTATGACTGTGCGTGACTGTGTGTGACTATCTTAAAATTAATCTTTGGCCACAACAAGTCTATGGATAAAGTTTCAGATCCATCGGATGAGGGGAAGTAGGGTTTTAATCTCTCCGTGACTGTGCATGACTATGTCAAAGTTAATCTTTTTCACAGCAAGTCTATCGATCAAATTTTAGAGCGATCGGATAAGGGAAAATGGGTTTAAATCACTCCGTGACTACGCGTGACTGCGCGTGACTATGTCGAAATTGATCTTTCTTTACAGCAATTATATCGACCAAGTTTCAGATCGGTCGGATGATGGTAAATGACATTTAGATCACTTCGTGACTGTGCGTGAACATGTGTGACTGTGCGTGACTAAGTCAAAGTTAATCTTTTTTCACAGCAAGTGTATGGACCAAGTTTCAGATCGTTCGGATGAGGGGAAATGACATTTAGATCACTCCGTGACTGTGCGTGACCATGCGTGACTGTGCGTGACTAAGTCAAAGTTAATCTTTTTCACAGCACCGGTTAATTTCAGAACATAAGTCCAGAATATTATTTTTTAGAATAATTGAAATATTATCAGAAGTGTTATCGAAATTTTTCCACAAATATATATTATTTCGATATTTTGTTTAAAAAAAATTTATATCCTTAAATTTGAACATTGACCTTAAAGGAGGACTATTTATAGTGTTTTAATTTAACCTCAATTTACAGGATTGCGAACTTATATCAAGTAGTATAATACTTTGACAAAAGATATTTGAAATATGAAAACACCAAAAAGATGTAGCCTAACAGTTGAAAAATTATGAAAAATCAAATTTTTCTTCAAATCCGCTGAAATAAAAACGATACCCTCCGCAAATTAAGAACAGGATTACTACAATATTTGACATCTTTAATCAGTTATATCTTGTTAATAAGACCTTAAAGTCCAATCGTTGATTACGGAAAATTTCCTGAACAAAATTTTTGAAAAAGTAAAATTGGAGATTTTGAAATAGTGCTAAAAAATACGTACCTTTTTGACATTAATTTAGAACGGCATAACAATAGACGAGATGCAAAATACTTTACATAAGATCATTTTGGGATCAGGAGAATGCAAAAATATTGTTGTTGTGAATCATTTCGATATCTTTAAGAATGTGAGCTCGATTTTCTTAATCAAGTGGTCTGCGGCGCATTTATTGCCTGGGGAACTTGATATAACTTGGCTGTTTTTCAACCCATAATAGATTTTGTTATTTTATTAGAAAGATAATTTACTCTAGATTATGGTTTAATTAATTAATTTAATTGAAACTAAATTATTAGTATCAAATTTTTTGTGAAAAACGATTTTTTTGTTCGATAATTTTTACATATTAATTCATATTTGAACTTTGAACTCAATGCGCGTCCAGAAAGCTATATCTTTGGATTAAGAAAATTTGATCATGTATACTCGTGTCATGTCTTACACATGTCTTTTGACAACTATATTAAATTCAAAAATATATTCCTACATAAAATTTTTATAACAAAGGCTCCAAAATATCTTTTTGAACGATTAAGATTCGCAAAATTTTATATATATATTATATATATATATATATATTTATATATATATATATATTTATATATAAAAATTTTTATACCCTATACCACTATGTGGTTTGGGTATAATGACTTTGTGCTGCTGTTTGTAACTACCAAAAGTATTTGACCTAGACCCATCTTTTATTATACCGATCAGATCAGAATCACTTTCTGAGTCGTTTTACCGATGTCCGTCCGTCCGTCTGTGTGTCCATGTAAACCTTGTAATCATAGTACAGGTCGCAAATATGAATATATTTTGATGAAATTTGGTTTATGAGCCTTTATCGGCCACAGGATGAACGCTATTGAAATTGGTGAAAATCGGTCCATGTTCAGACCTACTCCCCATACAAATGCCCCCTATGAAATCGACATAAATTGCCATAAGATCCAAATTATCGCATAGATCTTAGTCAAATTGGGTTTGTATGTGTTTATTGTATCCATTAATCTGTAGTCCAAAAATAATCCCTATAGGACAATTCTTAGTCATAGGCCCCATATAGAGCTGCTTCGCGATCTTCGCTTAAATCTATCAAAAACAAAAATATTGCACAGATTTTTCTCAAATTTGGTTTGTATATATTTTTTCAAAATATAAGTGACTTTACCAAATATGGTCAGGATCGGTCCATTTTTCGACCAAGTCCCCATATAAATATAGCATCCGATATGAACTTTTTCTTATCCGCAGCCAAAAAAATCAATTACAATGCCACTCAAATTTGGTTAATGCTTATTTCCTATATCCAGTTAGTTGGACCGAAGAGATAGGGTCTCTAAGCCATGGTATAGGGTATCGTATAGTCGGTCTAGACCGACTATAATTTTCTTACTTGTTAAATTAATGAAAGAGTTTTTAATTTTATGAACGAATATGTCGGTATTGAACGTTCAAGTCAAAAATATAGTTTAAAAAGAAACGAAAAAATTTAAATATAGAATTTCCATTTTGAATTTAAAAAAAATAAATTTAGTATTCATAAATTTTCATCCAAAATTTTCTGAACTACAAAATTATATTTTACAATCATATGTTTATATTTGAATTTAAATTTATCCTAAAATTACAATTAGATATTTCAGAATTTTAAGTTTTTCAAGTTTCAAGTTCTGATATATAACTCAAAAAATGTAAACTGAGTTTTAAATATAATTTTCTGAATTGCGAATGGAATTTCAAGTTGAAATTATTTATGTTTTAACTTAAATTGTTTTAATAAAATATAGAAATTCTGAATTTAAAATGGAATTTCGGAATTTTAATTTTCTGAATTTCAAATGGAACTTTCCAAATTTCGAATTCAACTTTCTGAATTTCCATTTTAGATTACAAAAATCAATATTCAGATATTTATATTTGAGATTAAATTTATCTAAAACTTATAATTCGATTTTTAATTTGTTTTTTCCGATTTTCAAGTTTTGATATTTAACTGAGTTTTAAATGGAATTTTCTGAATTGTGAATGGACTTTAAAATTGCATTTTAAATTAAATTTTATAAATTTAAAATTAAGTAATCAATATTTTGAATTGAATCGCACGAATTAAATATAGAAATACTGCATTTTATATAGAATTTTTGAATTTCAAATTAATTTAAATTTTCCGAATATCAAATGGAAGATTCTTAATTACAAATTAAATTTACAGAATTTAAAAACAATATGTTTAAAAATTCTAAAAGTCAAATTGGAATTTTCTGAATTACAAATTTAATTATGTTTCCTGAATTGCAATGGATATTCTGATTTACAATTGCAGAGTATAGAATTGTATAAAAAAAAATATATAGAAAAATTGGCTACATGGCCGCTTTTCTACGATTTTCGTTAAACAACTCAAAAGACAAGTTTATTATTGTACAAAAAGCCATTTATTTAATAAAAAATTAAGAATCTAGATGCTCGCAAAATTTACGGATTGACAGCAGTTACCTTCGAAGCCGTTGCAGCATCATTGGGCCTTGAAATATTCTCCACGGCAAACGGGCGTGGTACGCCTTCTTGAGATTCTCGTTTAGGTGTGGCATATTGAAAACTAGAAAAATTAACATTTATTTTGCCACTACCACGTATACTAGCCATAGGTCGGCTGATAGGAGTACCCAAACGATTGGTAACTTTAGCGGAACTGGCCCTGGCATTTAACAGAGCTGGAGTTTTATCATGTGTCTCTTTGGATTGTACTGTCATGATGTCGTGACAAGCCAACTTTTCAAATTGCTTAACACGTTCACGCATAGCAGTTTCTCTACTCACTTCCTTGGTTATTTCCGTGCGTCTTTTTTGTTCATAACGTTCCAATGCCCTCTCGTCACGTTCTTTATTGCGCATTATTATCTGATCCGAATATTCTAAACGTTTTTGAAACAGTTCTTCTTTGGTTAGCTTTTTAAATATCTCGTCCCATAAGCCTTTGTCCTTTTTGATTAAAACTATGCGAGCCTCATTTTTCAAAATCCGGCAATAACTGGCAATTTCATCAATTTCTTGTGTTAAATGACGTTCGAAGAATATGGGCGGATTATTGAACTTCAAATAGGTTGGCAGTAAAACAATGTCCGGTTTACGGGTTATTAAACGATTTAACTCAATAATAATTTTAATTTCATCTTCTGTTTGTGTAACTTGCACCATTATCACAAATATTTTTTATTTTTAAATTGTTTTCAGTAGCAGCTGGGTTCGATGACCGCTAGGATTTGGTTTCGTTATTATTTTGTTTTTTTTTTCTTTTGATTATTTCAAGAAATGAAATAAAAACTGTATTACAAATTTACAAATTTAAATATTTTTCGATTCTTTTTAGCAATTGACACCATGTAGTTTGATGTTCTTTTTACGATTGTTATTGTTTTACGATTGTTTGGCTTCTAATATTTATTTAGGTATTTCGATTATTAACCGGCTTTTTTTAGTATTTCACTCACAGCTCTATAGTAACCCCATCTAAACAACCATCAATAATAATCGATTTAACAAATATTGTAGCGTTTATTCGATTGTTGAGTGCATAAATATCAATGTTAATTGCATAAAATATCAATTGCATGAACCATTTGCTACACGAATTTACTGCTACACGCTGCTATTATCCTGAACATTCCCTATTTTTTCGTTTGTTTTTTTTTTTTTTTTTTTTGTACTAATATAGATATTAAATGAGTAAGAATATTTTAAGGCAGAATATTTGCATGCTAAAAACTATGTTGTACCTTTTATTTACTTTTTATACTTTCCAGTATTATATGGGGGTATGTTAGATTTTCCATAGCGTTGGTGGCATTTCGAAGTAGCTTTCGCTTTTATCCAAAATTTTTACTGGCAAAGCTTTTTCTGCAAGTATTGGGAAAGGGTGCTGATCCAGTGCTCAGTTAGTGCTTTTGATTTGCAAGCAGTTATATGTTTGAGAAATGGCTAAAACTGAACTTTGTCAATGCTTCATTATTTGTACTATTGGACAAATACTACACCTTTTCCAATTGTATTTCAGAAAATATCAATTGATTTTCAGAAAGTATCAATTTTATTTCAGAAAACATCAATTGAATTTCAGAAAGTATCAATTGTATTTCATAAAGTATTAATTGTATTTCAGAAAACATCAAATGAATTTCAGAAAGTGTCAATTGTATTTCAGAAAACATGAATTGAATTTCAGAAAGTATCAATTGAATTTCAGAAAACATCAATTGATTTTCAATAATCAATTGTATTTCAGAAAACATCAATTGAATTTCAGAAAGTATCAATTGAATTGCAGAAATTATCAATTGTATATCAGAAAGTATCAAATGTATTTCAGAAAACATCAAATGTATTTCAGAAATGGTCAAATGTATTTCAGAAAATATTAATTGAATTTCAGAAAATATCAATTGAATTTCAGAATTCAAAAGTAAATTACCCTACAATACCGAAAAGTTATTATTGTTTCTTTTAATGATATGGTGTCACAGAAAATGTTTGCCAATATTTGGACATATTTTTTATGCACTGAAAAATAAGCCATCAAGGGCAGACTCTTAATGGTAATAAGTTGAGGACTTCATTCTTTAATCAGCTTTGAAAAAAAATCGATGCCCATTTTGTATTCATAATATTGAAAAAAAAAAAAACATGTTTATAGTTTACAAGAAATGTTACAAACCCAGTGTAATACTTCAAAAAATTTGTTTTTGTATAGCGTTCTGACTGTTTTTCTGAAATTGAATTAATATTTTCAGAAATACATTTGATGTTTTCTGAAACACATTTGATAATTTCTGAAATACATTTGATATTTTCGGAAATACAATTGATACTTTCTGAAATACAATTGATACTTTCTGAAATTCAATTGATGTTTTCTGAAATACAATTGATACTTTCTGAAATACAATTGATACTTTCTGAAATTCAATTGATTTTTTCTGAAATACAACTTATTATCTCTGAAAATCAATTGATGTTTTCTGAAATACAATTGATACTTTCTGAAATGCAATTGATCTTTTTTGAAATACAATTGTAAAAGGTGTAGTGTTTTGCGATAGCTTGATTTTTTATATTGGCAATTTCTGACTGGGTTACAGCGACTGATTTTGACCAAACGCATCTGAAAGGTATTTCTTTTTAGATGTCCATCAGATGTTAGTTAGATAGTTAATTGTTCTTTATTTTTTCAAAATAAGTGCTTTACAAAAATATGAAACTATATACAGATTTTTACAGATTTTTAAAGTTTTATATTTTTTGGAGGTAAATCCCTGCCGGCAACTCAACTAACTTTTAATACACTTATATCTAACTATTACTCAACTAGTGGTGGTTGATACTTGGATTACTTTCAATGAAAAAACTGATATTTTAACATTGCGATGTCCTAGGCGGTAGTCAATTGTCCGACTCTGCATGACTTTTCAACTAACTTAAAGTTACCTAATTTATAGTTAGCTACAAACTAATTATATTTATATAAAAATCAAATAGTAGTTAGCTTAAATAATTAGCTTATAATACTCTTTACTTTAGTCAAAAGTAGAATCCCAAAAGAAATTTAAATGTAAAAATATCAAATTTAGTATTAAGTTTATCAAATTTTTTACTTTTGCAAACATTTTGCCTACATTTGTTATAAATAAGTAGTGAAATATGTAGATATTTATAAAACGTAAAATCAGGTGCAGGGTATTCGAGGCTCGGCATTTCCGAATTTAACAATTTTCTTTTTTTCTTTTTAACGCATTCAGCATGTATATGCCGCTCTTAAAGACTCTTAGAGCATTTCTGATGTCCTTTTCCATCTCATTAGAGCCAAGCGATAGACAGCCATCTGTTTCAAATATAATTGTCCTATATTATGTCCTATATTATGAATATGTTTTTAATATATAGGTTACCCGTTAAAGCTTGAAGAAAACTTTGAATTTCCTTGTTCTCTTCTTGCCATAGATTCCTTTTATATTAATTTCTAAACAGATATTCATAGAAATGACCTCTGTTAATGTTTTTGGCCGGCATCTTTTAACAATGATTTCATCATATTAACATTAACAAAGCATTACATTTCTTTTATTTGTACCACTCATTTAAGTTTTAATAATTAAAATTTAAAACATTTTAAAAATACTTCTAACCGCACGCACGGACACTGATTTTTGTAATAAAGAAACGAAAATCTTAAATATATTTACGCTGATCCCTGACTCACTGACTGACTGACTGATTCTGTAACGCTGAAATAATACACACATATAGCACTCCATACAAAGCTATGCGAAATACACAAACATAATTTAATCTTTCTCATTTGATACAAACCCACACACAATTTTCTCTCTTCTTTGTTACCGACCAGTGCTGCTAATAAAAGCTTCTGAAAATCGACAATTTTTGAAACTAAATCGCCAAAATCGTCATTTTTAAAACATGAAATTCGAAAAAATATTACAAAAGGAAACAATAAAATTTATTTATATCATTCATATTACGAATAATATAAATTTCAACGAAAAAAATTTAACACAGCAATCAACTAAATAATTTTATTGATATGTATCTATGTATAGCTGAAACATATAATATAGGTTTAAAGTATCGCCGTAATTAAAACTTAAATCTTAAATGGAGAAGCTATTCAAGGTATTTCCGTTTTGAAACGACTTGACCCAGAATTAAATCTATACATATTTTGTAATTTACATTTACACTGAACAAAAACTATCAATTTTCGATAAACAAACCAATAAATGTTAACCCTTGAAATCGTAATTTTTATACTACTGAAAATTTTAAATCTTCAATCATCATTTCAACAAATTTAACAAATCATTTTAACAAATTGAAAAATCGTCGAAATTACAAGAAGTTGCCAAAATTCGCACTGCTAACGACAATAGCACTACATATGCAGATTTCGTGTTACATATGGAATAAGTTGAACGCAAAAAATGCATCAAAAAAAACTAATATCTATTCAAATTCTTCTTTAAATTCCCTTTGTTGGTCAAAAAAAAAATTCTGCAAAAAAAGTAATAAATGAAATTTTAAACATTTTTATTTTTTCTCATTTAACGTCGTCCGATATGCATACATACTGTTTTTATCAAACTAAACTTTTCCGTTTGTCTGTTTTGTTTTTCATCTCAAAATTGTTTTGTATTGTTATGAGTGCTTTCGTTCAGGTTCTCTGATGGCCAGCACTTACCAAAGAGTATGATTTTTTGATAAATATTTGAGAAAAAAGAGATCTTCAATGTGGATTTTGTTGTTGTCCAACGTATGATTTCGTTTAAATCTCTGTATTGAAAAGCACTTGAAAAAATAGTGCAATATTAAGTTTAAAATTTAAATTATTCTGACTTTGCTTAATTAAATTACATTGTAATTTCAGAAGAGAGGTGGGAAAATAATTTTTTTTCACTCATAATATTAATTTTTGCATAATTTGCTTTCAAAAAATTTAGACAAACATAAATTACGTAAATAGGTATATTAAAGATTTTAATTTGCATAATTTATTTAAATTATCATGGAAGAATTAAAGGCAATTTGGAATAATAAGTTTTTTTTTAAGAAAACTAATACGCCCTTATTTTTTATTTTTTAGATTTATAGATAACTTTGCAAAAATGTAGTTCTTTTTTTTCAGTTTATATGTATGATGAAATATAATATATATTTTTCTCTTTTGTGTGGGTGTAACTTCCTGAAGGGGTGGTAGGTTATAAAACCTTTTTTTTGCATTTCTCTTTCTGAATGCACAACATGTCGAACGTGTTGTGTGAAAATTTTAAGTAAATCAGAGCAAAACTTAAGAAGATACAGCGTTTCCAGCGACCGGCCTCATACGGTATATAGTATATAAATCAGTTTTTAGAAAACTTTAAACCGATTTTCTCGCAAATAAATGTTCGAAGTCCGTGAACATCATAACTCAAAATCTACTTGACCGATTCTTTTTAAATTTTAGACACTATATCCATTTTAATTCCATTTTCTTCCCCATTTTTTAACAACAAATTCCCGAAATTGTATAGCAAAAAATCGGTTTCCACTTCAAAATGCTGCAAAAAAAAACATTGTAAAAAACTCTTCGTCACTACCTCAGTAAACATGTCATCTCTGAAACGCATTTCGATTTTTTATTTCACAGTTATGATGTTCACCGGTAACGAGTTATGATGTTCACCGCAAAACAACAACGCCTCCGGAGATTCCCTGTCACGGACTTATTTTTAATTGAAAATTTTCTCAAATATTGTTCAAATGTTATGCTATAACGCACATATGAAATAAATAATCCAACTTTATTCATATCTTCAAAAAATAATTATGAAAATACGACTTTTTTTAACTTTTAAAACCTAACCCCCCCTTAAGAAACTTTTAGGAACCTTGCTCTAAAATATTTTTTTTTTTTTATGCTATTCTATTTTTTTTACAGTAAAATGGAGTTCGGTTATAACGAACTCGGCGGGACCGGCCAAATTAGTTAGACTAAGTTCGTTATAACCGTAGTATTTTTTGCTTTGTCCGAAAGGTTTAAAAACTTTTTTTAGTTGAATAAATTTATTTATTTTGATGCATTTTAAAAAGTTATAAAACATAAATTAAATTATTAAAAAGATACATATTAATAGTTTGCCTTAATAAGACTAAAATTACCGAGTTTCTATCAATATAAAATATTTTTTTAAAATCATATAATATTAAAAACTCCTTATGTATAGAAGCAGAAAGTACAACGCAAAAGTTGGCTACTGGCAAACTTTTGCGAAAATATACATAAAAGGACCTTTTACAAAACTTCATTTGAAAATCGAAGTTTTTGTTTTGTATTAAAATTAAATTAAAATAAAATTAAATTAAATTAAAATTATTTTTTTAAAAATATATGTAATATAGGAAAATTCTGAAATGGAAAAAAAAAAAATTTTAAAGTCAAAAGTTTGATATAACCACTGTTCGCTATAAGAGAAGCAATTTGTATGAAAAATGTGATTAAAACTCTTGGGACCGAAGAAATTCTTCGCTATAAACAAAAATTTATTACAACCAGGGTTCATTATAAGCGCACTCTATTGTATTAAATTTTAATAATTTTGGGAATCTCCAATCTCCTCACTTTGCCCGGCCTTCCCACGTTCAAGTCAAATTGATCACACATACAATAGTCAAAAAATTGTTAAGCAACTGTCCCATTGAAAAATTGAAAGAGAGAATTGAAACGTATGATTGTTTAGTAAAAGAGAGTAAAAAAGTATGAGTGCATTACAACCTGAAAGCCAAAAATTTAACGTGTGAAGGCCGGGTAATATCTTAAATATATCAACGCTGATCCCTGACTCTCTGACTGACTGAGAAACTGACTGATTCTGTAACGCTGACAAAAATGATACGGTTCTAATTGATTGATTGATTGATCTCACCCCAACCGACACCACATTACCTTTCATATTAAAACGCCGCCAGTTTCCAGTAATTCCTGCGTACGCAATTACCATAAACAAGGCTCAAGGCCAGTCATTTGATTTCGTTGGCATTAATTTGGAGACCGCGGTATTTTCACACGGACAACTGTATGTGGCTTTGTCACGATCAAAAGTTGCCAGCCAAGTTAAGATACGTATTCAATCGAACCCACAGCAAGGAAAACTATTACATGACCAACGATATTTCACACGAAATATAGTTTTTTTAAGAGATTCTAAATTGAAAAACTTTTTTGCCAAATATTTCTTATCTGTTTTGATACTAATGTATACAATTTCTACAAACACAATCTTTTTTCATATGTACATATGTAACAATATAATATTCAATTTACTACTATATTAAAAGAAATTTAATTTATTATAAATTTTTCGTGTATTTAAATTTAAACTGTTTGTTTTATTCATAATTTTTAAACGGGCGCCTAGGCGCCACACAATCAACTAGTTATATATAAAATGTAAAAATAAAATGAAAAAGTCACTAAACAAATGTCAACAAATATGGAAGCTTCTATTTCGGGAAAGCACACAATATGCATGCTTCTATTTTTGGGCAAGTTCTGCATTACATTGCAGTTAGCTTATACATAGTTCATAAAAGTTAACTAGAAGTGTGTTTTTTGTTTATAGGGATGCATTTAAAGTTGCTATTTACACATGTACATACAATTATACAATGCTATGTTTGTGTTTATTAATGTGTTTGCGCAAAAAAAAGTGCGTTTGTTTTCTTCATTCACAATAATAATTGTGTTGAATTGAAAAATAATTTCGGACATAAACCAATAACATTGAAAAATAATAAAACAATCGATATATAAAAAATGTTGAATTGTGAATTGGCTCAAATTGATTAGCATACCTTTAGAGTCTTATAAAATAATTTATTAAATGAAAAATAAAATTTCCTAGAATTTGCACTCGAATTTCGAGGGCTGGTATCATCGCTGTATTGTCGCTGTTATTTCAAATGACTTGGCATCACCTTAATTGCCAGAATGTGAAGCTTTTCAGAGGTGATGTCAACTTTTTGAGAACAAAACGTACACACAAATTTGAAAAAGGCATATATTTCGAGAAGTTCCATTTGAAGCCCCCGAAAAGTATTACGTTGACATCACTTCTTATCAGCTGTTGTGTGTCTTAGGACACTGTTACAGTTTCAATTTGCTATCCATCGAGCAAAGGTTAGCTCGGGGCTTCCATTATTTCGAATAAAAGAAAACGCGTTTCAGTTTTATGTTTTGTGGTCCTATCATTACTACTCCACGTGCAATTAGTTTAAATGTACTTTTTGCACGTGGTTTTACGTTAATTTTAATTTTAAAAGTTTTTATATTTACAACAGCTCACCCTAACCTCCCTTGCGAATGCAATGGTTGTATAGGGGAGCTATTGGAGTTAATCCTGGAGTTTTGGTATTTTCATTAAAATTTAGAGTACAAAAAACAATAGGGCAAATGTCACAATATATATTGAACGTGTAGGATGCAGTATAGATGGATCGTGATCCATTTTAATGGATTTTAGAATAAAAGGCTATTCTGCAATATGGATCGCGATCCAAATATCACAATATATATTGAACGTGTAACAGTGCCCTTAAAATTTTCACTCATTTGTCACCTGTGATCCGTCGATTTAGCAACGCTTCGTTGCTTCAATTATTCAGGAATAAGAGAAACTAAAGGAATTGTGCTTGCTTTGTGATCCATGTGGTTGCTGCTCAGCATGCAGTTAGGTTAACTGTATCTTTCTGCATGCGTTCTGGTTATGTTACATAACCTTTCGTTCTTAATTTAAGGTTTTTGTATTTTAAATAGCTCGCTCTAACCTCCATTGCATAGGTAATGGTTGTGGCTAAATGAGTGGGATACCCTGGCTTTTTGGTTACGCACCTCTGCCATTTAAAATCAAAATGCAAAAAAAAAATTTTGCACTCCGACAAAAGAAATAAGTTTTTATACATAAATGCAATGTGTAAAAATTCATAAATATAATGCCGTTTTCTTTTCTGGCAAAAAATGTGGCATTTTATTTGCACTTTTTTCGAAAAGTGAATTTTTTTATATATTCTGAATTAAGAGCAACCTTATCTTAGACATCAATCGAAAGATCTCAAAGTGCTGGATTCATAAAATTATTATTGATTATTATTCTCATTGAAGTCATAGGGTGAAAATATTCAAAAAAGGGGAACAATTGGGAAATATTCTCACACTATTACCTGAAAGAAGTCAATGGCTTCAATTTTTACTATTTACGAGGGCTCTACTTTGAGACCTTTCGATTGATGTATAATTCAGAATATATAAAAAAATTAATTTTTCGAAAAAAGTGCAAATGAAATTCGACATTTTTGTTCAGAAAAGAAAACGTCATAAGAATTTTTAGTTCAGAATGATTTCTGTCTTTTTTTTGTTTTTTAGTGGGAATAAAAATTTTTTTCTTTACAAAAAAAAAAAATTATTTTTATATTTTATCGCGTTTTGGATTTAAAAAAAATTAATTTATTTAAAAAAAATGTCCTCTTTTTGGAGACCATTGTCCTCCTTTTTTGAGGTGGATGTCCCTATTTTCTGAAAATGGAAATGGGAACCCTAATTAAAAACGACACATTGAGCATAGTTCTTCGGTTTAATTGTAGCAAGCCTGTAGACAAAATACTAGAAATTGTTTTTGGACTGATTCATTTTTGTTGCAATGACCATTATATTGAGGACTCCACATGAAAGAACCGTTTGTTTAGTGATTTAAGGGTCTATGAATTCTTTAGCCCACCGTTTTATAAATGCCAGAACTCCACAAGCTTTATTAGATGTCGTTATAACGAAATTTAATTTAGCATCCAATAGGATACCCAAATCAATGAACGAGACCATTGATTTAAACTAATAATCACCCAAGGAATCAACACTGCTAAAGTCAGTATAGATGACGTCGGTATGTTGACCATTGATAAATCCGCGGTTTATTAAATTCGTAAGTAGTTTGACCATTAAACCCACCCTAATTTCCTTGCAATGTCCGTGAAGGTAGTTGAAGACACATTCCTTCCGAAAATTCACTCATTTCACTAATATGTATGAAATACTCGTACCCATACAATATATGATTCCAAAAATAATTTTGCCCACAATTTGATTTAAACAATTCTGAATCACATTTTAACTGATAATATCTCACTCACTAAATTATTGAAGGTCAACTTTCAAAATCAATTACAGAAATTAGCATAAATACTATTCGGTGCAATCAGTAGAATTTCTTTATCTCAATAAGTAAAATAATGTTCACTTCAGTGTATTGTTTTAGTAACTTTTCCATTATTTACGATAGCAAATCAAATTTATGTCAATATATTAATATAAACATGAATTATGTACATATATTTGAAAACTCCTGTCATGATGTTCCAATTATGCCAATAATATTAGAAAGATTTGTGTGTTTAATCAATGTTAAAGTTATTCCAACATTGTTAACCCTCAAACCGGCCATTTTTGTATTGGGACAATGTATTGAAAATTTTTTTACATTTCAAAATTCAAATTCGGTTTTCTCGTACCCAATCAATTTAGGAAAAACTTGGATTTTTTTAACAAAATTGTTGAATGGATTTTCACCCCTCCCCTACATCCATTTTCTTTAAATTAGCCGTTTAAAAACGATGAAAATTGGCTACAGCTCTCACAATACAATTCTTAGGAGTTGTAAGGACTCGTTTAGCTCCCATATATCCTTGTGCACAAAGTCGCTAAGAATTCGATTGCTCTCTTAAATCCTAACAATTAAAAAAATTATATTCTGTCTAGATCGGCCATACGATAACCTATACCATGAGTTTCGTAAAAGGGTTATAGTGGCATTGTTACAAATGTTATGCCTGTCGATATGAGAAATTTAAAATCGGATGCTATTTTTATATGGGGACTAGATCAAAATATGGATTTTTTATTTTTTTGCAAAAGCATATACGAACCAATAGATATATATGATAGATTTAAATGAAGATCGGGAAGCAGCTTTATATGGGGGCTATGACTAAAAATGGTCCTACAGGGTTTATTTTTGGACTACTGAATAATAGGTGTAACAACTACACACAAAAGTTTACATGAATACATAGACAGGCAGACAGATAGACGGACGAACGGAAGGACATATATCGCTAAAGCGACTCAGAAAATGATTCTGAGTCAATCGGTATAACGGGTATTGGTCAGATATTTTTGGTTGTTCTAAACATCAGCACAAACTCATTAGTGGTGCAGGGTATGCAAATTTTACGTTTTTTGGTGGGTGAGAAATTCTAAGTCGGGGTTTGGCTTTCCAGCCCAAACTTTGTTATGATATTTTTAAGTTTTAATTTTTTTAATAAATTTTTTGAATAACATAACACGTTTAGGGCGTATGACTATTAATTATTATTAGAAGAGATGTATACGTATGAGTGATATTTTTAATATCAATTCAAACCAGTGATGTCAAGTGTAGGGATTTTTCCCTTTTTGTAGGGATTTTTAAAAAAATTTGACATGTAGGGAAAAAAAGGGAAAGAATTGTAGGGATTTTTCGCAATTTTTTTTAACAACTTAAAATTATATATTTTTCAATTTTAAACTTTAAAATTAGAAATATATACCTTTTTTAAGTCTGGTAATAACTCCATAATATGAGGGAAGTAAATATGAGGCTTCTTTAATAACAATGACAAGTAAAAAAAAAAAACACTTGTTTGAGCAGTTTACTTGTTGTGTGCATCGTTTTTATATATACGTACGCCATCTTTGTAAGTCTCTTCGATTTTAATAAGTAAGTTTGTAAATAAAAAGAACATTGAAACATTATAAATTTAAACATAATTAATTTTAGAAAAATGTCCGATTCGTTTTTCAATGATGCTGAAAGAACATTAAAAACAAGTAAGAAAATTATAGTCGGTCTAGACCGACTATACGATACCCTATACCATGCGTTTAGAAACCCTATCTCTTAAGCCCAACTAACTGGACATTGAAAATAAGCAAAAACCAAATTTGAGTGGGATTTTTATTAATTTTTTTGGCTGCAAATATGAAAAAGTTCATATCGGATGCTATATCTATAAAGGGACTAGGTCCAAAAATGGACCGATCCTGATCATGTTTGGTAAACTCTCTTGTATTTTGCAAAAATATGTACAAACAAAATTTGAGAAGAATCAGTGCAATATTTTTGTTTTTTAATAGATTTAATTGAAGATCGGGAAGCAGCTCTATATGGGGTCAAAGGGATCATTTTTGGACTACTCATTAGTGGATATAATGAACGCATACAAACCCAATTTGAGTAAGATCTATATGACAATTTGGATCTTATGGCAATTTATGTCGATTTCATATGGGTAATTTGTATGGGGGCTAGGTCTGAACATGGACCGTTTCTCACCAATTTCAATAGCGTTCATCCCATGGCAGATAAAAGCTTATATACGAAATTTCGTCAAAATATATTCAAATTTGCGACCTGCAGTTTGATTACAAGCTTTACATGGACACACAGACGGACGGACGGACGGACGGACGGACGGACGGACCGACGGACATTGTTAAATCAACTCAGCAAGTGGTTCTGATTCGATCGGTATAATTAAAGATGGGTCTAGGTCAAATATTTTTGGTTGTTACAAACAGCAGCACACACATCTCCTCAAGGAGCGGCAGGTTTCGCTGAATTGGACCTCACAAAACTCCATGTAGAGTTGTTCTTAATCATCCACAGATTCCAAAATTTCAAACCCCAAAATCGTACCTGCTTCGCTTTTCGAGAAATACATATATATATATGTCTATATATTTGTTCTGCAAAAATGATCATAAACTGAATCATTTTTCACTTTAATTCGAATTTCAAATGGATTCACAACATGCACAATCATAAATACATATATATAGCTGCAGACTAGAACGAGAGAAAGAGAGAGAGAGTTTTGCACATGCGCTAGTCGGCGATTCGCTGCTAAACCAAGCGCACGCAGGCAAATCAAATAATAATGAAAAAATGAATACAAAGACAAAAAACTCTCACTCTGAAAATAGAGTCAAGATGTGGTAAGCAAATTCTCTTCGGGAAAGCAAGTGCTAATAAATTCCTCATTACTACAAAAATTGAGGGTTTGATAAAAAAATCCATCAATATCAATTATGATATACAAAATGAATAATTTCCTGTAAGCATTTGCAGAACTTGTTATCTGACTAGTTATGCTTGACGCAGATAAGAATATTTTCAAACGGCCAATCCAAAATATGCCTGATTACGAAAGTTTAATTTTGCCAAAAAGTACTCGTACAACTCCTGATGTATGTAACTGTTACATATGCCTAACAGGTAGATATGTAGGTCATCAAAAACCAATAGCTCCAAACAGACGTAATTTGAATAATGAAATTAATTCGCCCAAAGGTTCGCGTTATGGTGCGACAAACGTTGTAAAACTTCCAAAGAAAGATAAAGAACCTAAAAAAAGGACTTCCATGCAGCGATGTATCGAATGCCATCAAGAGATTGGCAAGGGGATAAATCATAAATGTAAGAATCCTCAAAACAATATCTCTAACATTGTTGAAAAACTTCCAGGTGTTGCTAAGGAGCAAGTTGCATCTAATGTGCAAGCCGTCATATAAGGTGCAAGCCGTCATATTGAGAATGAACAGGTTGAGTTAAGTACAGAAGGGTCCAAAATAAGAGTAGTTTTTAATTCTTCAATAAGAGAAAATATTAAATTTACTGAAGTTAGTTTAGACAATTTTCGGGCTAACGTTGGACTGTCAAAAAATAAAATGAACAAAGTTACCAACTTACTGAGAGCACATGGTGGAAAAAATTCTGTCTCGGCTCATTACCGGGAACACATGGTCGAGCAATCCAAATTCCTTGAAGACAGCTAAATATTCATTTGAATGTGACGGTGGGCAACAAGGTATAAGACCAGTAGTCTTTGCAAATGCGGAAGAAATTATCGAGACTGTAATAATAGAAAGGGATTTTGAAGGGACTACTTGCGTCAAAGTAATGGCAGATGGTGGCCAGGGCTTTTTAAAACATCCATGTCAATATTTCAAAAGAATTATTCTGCGGAACTGGATCGCAATATCAACGACCTTGATGTTGACAATGACAAAATGTTAACTGAAAATTCTGAAAATAAAAGATGTAAATATTCAGAGGGTGGTAGTCTAGGAAAAAAGCCAAGTTAATGAGCGTTAAGCGTATCGTGCTGCTGTGCATAGTTCCAAAAATAAAAGAAACGTACGATAACGTGAAACTCTTGTTTGTTCTGACAAAGATAAATCACATTTCTTTTAAATTTGTTTGCGATTTTAAATTGCTACTAATTATCAACGGACAGCAAACTGCTAAAGCGATATATCCTTGTCCATACTGCTTTGTTAGCCTCAATGATCTAAGAAAAAGTAATATGGAAAAGGAAGAAGGTAGCAGTGCTGCAACCAGTGCTGCCAGCACTAGCTCCCATGCAGATAATTCAGACAGCTTCTTGAGATTAAAAACTTATGGAGACGTCATGATTATGTAAAATTTGAGAAATTAGAAAAGAAGAAAAAATTTGCGCAAGAATGCCACAGTACCGTCAATAGTCCGCTATTTAACGAAAGTAATGATACCCCTGTGTTACAGAAATGTGTAATTCCCGAATTTATTTTGGAATGGTTTGATACCTCTTTTGGGAAGAGACATCGCTCTGGAATGGCCGAGAAAATTGAAAATTGTTTCAAGAAATTACCATGGGGAATGTTTTGAAGGCAATCCCTGTAGATACTTGTTGAACGCAGCTGATAAGCTTAACGATTATGATATCTTTAAAAAAGTCGGATTTCTTGCTCTTGTACCTTCAATAGTATGGAACGAGTAGTCAACTGTTGTTTTAGATCAGGTAAAGTAGGAAAGGGATTAAAAGGATATTTGTCAGAGTAAGATAGGAATTTCGAAGCATTATATATGATTGAGTATGTTTCTGAAACTCTAAAAATCCATGTTCTGCGAGAACACATTGAACAATGTCTTCAATTTATAGAACATGATAACGGGTTGGGATATTGGTCGGAACAAGCCGGAGAATCGGTCCACCGCTCATTTTTGAGCATCTGGGAACGCTATAAGATAAATTCACTCGAAAATGAATTATATGATACCAACCTTCTCAAGGCAGTTATTGAATTCTCGTCAGTGAACACATAATTAAAATATTGAAAAAATTATAAAAAAAAGAAATGAAAAAAAAAATTATAAATTAAAAAAAAAAAAATGCAAAAAACGATAAAAATGGAGCTAAATAACCACTACGTCCACGTCGTTGGCTCTGGGTTGCTAATTTAATCGATGAGGAACGGTTGTGCATATTGTAAATCCATTTGAAATTCGAATTAAAGTGAAAAATGATTCAGATTATGATCAATTTTGCAGAACAAATATATAGACATATATATATATATATATTATATATATATGTATTTCTCGAAAAGCGAAGCAGGTACGATTTTGGGGTTTGAAATTTTAGAATCTGGGGATGGTTAAGAAAAACTCTAAATGGAGTTTTGTGAGGTCCAATTCAGCAAAACCTGTCGCTCCTTGAGGAGAGGTGTGAGTGTGAGCACAAAGTCATTATACCCAAACCACATAGTGGTATAGGGTATAAAAATACAGAAAACAAAGATTTTGTTCAAGTTGGTTGAGAGACGAAATGGATGGCTGGAATAGGTAAAAGATGACGACTTTAAATACAGACACAAGGCATGTGGAAAAATATTAAATTGCGATAAATCAGATCTAAGTAAACATGCTAATAACCACTGTCTTAAAAGTTCTAAATTCTGTTTGCATAATAAGATCTCATTTGCAAGTCATTTTAATTAATTGTGTAAATTTTAAATGCACATCTAGCCATATCAAAAAGATGAATTATACAGAATTGTAAAAATAATTTTTTTATATCTGTTAGTTTTTTATGTTGTTTTTATGTTATTCTTATGTAATTCTTATGATATTCTTATCTTACTTTTTCAGTTATTTTTTCTTCGGTTTTATGTTATTTTTGCATTATTATACCCTATACCACTATGTGGTTTGGGTATAATGACTTTGTGCTGCTGTTTGTAACAACCAAAAATATTTGACCTAGACCCATCTTTAATTATACCGATCGAATCAGAATCATTTTTTGAGTTGATTTAACAATGTCCGTCCGTCCGTCCGTCCGTCCGTCCGTCCGTCCGTCCGTCTGTGTGTCCATGTAAAGCTTGTAATCAAACTGCAGGTCGCAAATATGAACATATTTTGATGAAATTTGGTATATAAGCTTCTATCGGCCATGGGATGAACGCTATTGAAATTGGTGAGAATGAAATCGACATATGAAATCGACATAAATTGCCATAAGATCCAAATTATCATATAGATCTTACTCAAATTGGGTTTATATGCGTTCATTACATCCATTAATGAGTAGTCCAAAAATGATCCCTTTGGCCCCAAATAGGGCTGCTTCCCGATCTTCACTTAAATCTATTAAAAAACAAAAATATTGCACTGATTCTTCTCAGATTTGTTTTGTATATATTTTTGCAAAATACAAGAGACTTTTCCAAACATGATCAGGATCGGTCCATTTTTGGACCTAGTCCCCATATAGATATAGCATCCGATATGAACTTTTTCATATCTGCAGCCAAAAAAATTAATAAAAATTCCACTCAAATTTGGTTTTTGCTTATTTTCTATGTCCAGTTAGTTGGGCCTAAGAGATAGGGTTTCTAAACGCATGGTTTAGGGTATCGTATAGTCGGTCTAGACCGACTATAATTTTCTTACTTGTTGAAATTGAAAATGTACAAATTGAAAATAAAATTTTATTTTTTGAAAAATTTAAAAAAGTAATGTAAGTAAAAATGTAGGGAGAAAAAAAGCGGGTGTAAGGGAAAAAAGGGATTTTTTCATAAGCGTAGGGATTTCTGAAAGAATCTCCTGGCATCACTGATTCAAACATGTGTGCATAAATATTTTTTGTATTTTTTACATGGATATATTAAAAAAAAGTAATAAAATTGAGTCATTTTTTTCAAAAACCAGTCAAGCAACAAATTATTGATTATGAGTAAATCAAAGAAACTTAAAATTTATTTTTAGAAAACTTTTTTATTCCTGGACAATTCCATATGTGACGGAATGACATTTTTAGTTGAAAATTTGAATTTAAGGCTATTTCACAAAGCTGTTTTCAATTGAAAATTCATTCTTCATTTTGAAAATGATTGTTAATGAGTTGAAGATTTAAAAAAACTCAGAAACAATTTTTTCACTATTTTATTCTTTTATTTTTGAGTAATTTCTTATTGTGTGACGGAATGACATTTTTGCTACCATGACTCTGTCCTGGTATTAAAACCTAGGAACTTTTGTCAATTAAGAAGCTAGTTAGTTTTTAAACTAATGAATAAAATTATAATTCAGAGCTACTTAGCTATGATAGTGTTGAAGTTATTAACTGTCATTTGACGTGACGGAATGACTGTGACGGAATGACTAAAGCTTCTTAAACATGTATTAAAAGAAAATTTAGTAAACAAATAAATTTTATAATTATTTTATAATCTAGAATACTTGTAAGAAATTACATTATGTAACTTGGAACACATTTTAATATATTTTTAAACTTACTTCATATAAATGAAAAAAATTTTTTTTTCATCAAAGTTGACATTTTTTTGGAATTGCCCTCCTATGAAAATTATCCATTTGTGTAACTGTTTGATAAACATAAAACTTTTTTTTTTATCTATACTAACACGTATGTAAAAAATAATATAGCTTGCACTTGACTGGTTTCTGAATCAAATAACCATCACTATTTTAAATATCGTACGAAATATTCTAATTTTATTAGGGACTTCCAGAATAATATGAAAAATTAACTTTTTACATGGGGCGTTTCTATGTCTTCCGATCGGGATGAAAATTTAATCGTAATCACATTTTTCTTTTTTTTTTTGATAGATATCCCACTCACATCCCACTAAGCAACCAAAAAGTTCTTAAATGAAAAACCTAAGCTTACTTTTGAGCAAAAAAAAAGTCAAAAAATTTTTGATTTTGCAAAAAAAAAAAGTAAAAAAAATTTTTTTTTATTTTTTTTTTAAATTAATTTTTTCGAACGATTGAAGAAATAGCTTTCTAAACTATTTGAGATAAATTTTGTTAAGAACAATAGGTAAAAAGTTACATGGATGAGAAATTACACCTGTTTGGCCAAAATGTCAAATTTTGACCCCCTCTAACTCAGAGAGTTCTGGACCAATCTTATTGAAAAATTGTGTGAAAAATTTTTTTAGTATAACCATTCGTCCTCTACAGCACTCGCTCTACAGTGCATTCTGCTTTCGTGGCGGGCCATTGAAAAATATTGTCATAAAACTTTTCGTATCCAACCAAGTAGGGTTTTTAGAGCTTGTAAATTTTATATTTTTTACATTTATTGGGACCTAAAAGATTCACGTAAAAAAATTAGATTAGGGACTAGTATGACACAGTGTAAAATAAACCATAAAATATTTTGTTTTTACTCACCTTTGCTGAAGGATATGCGATTTCTGTAGGTAAAGCCGGAGGAGAATGGGTTTTTAGCATAGTGAATGTTGATGAGCCAAGTCCATCTATAAATTGCTTCACACCTACTTTTCCTGGCAAGTTCTTGTTATAGGAAAACTATTTTTATGTTGAAATCTTAAAAGTCTCTCTCCTTTGGATAGATAGGTTCTACCAGGGGTTTCATGAGAATTTGTAACTTTTTATGTACGACCGAGGCCACCATTTTTAAAGTCTTTCTTTTAACACATACTCTCTGTCTGTCTGTCGTGGCGCAACCCCATTCCCCCTTGTCCAATTGATCTGAAACGTGGCCCATAGTCTTGTTGTGACTACAGATTAATTTTGGGGTAGTTACGCACAGTTACTCGTGGTCACGCACAGTCACAGAGAGATTTAAAACGGATTTCCCCTCATCCAATCAATCTGAAACTTGGTCGATATACTTGCTGTAAAGAAAGATTAACTGCGACATAGTGACGCACAGTCACGGAGTTCTTTAAAACCCATTTTCCCTTATCCGATCGATCTGAAAATTGATCAATAGACTTGCTGTTAAAAAAGATTAACTTTTACATAGTCTCGCACAGTCATAGTCATGGAGAGATTCAAAACTCATATGCATAAGGAAAGAAAGAGTTTTAATAAAAACTTTGTTTTTATGGGTTAGATTATTTAAAAGATTTAACATCTTGAGGGTTCACATTATGCATATTGAAACGACTGGCCTTCAGTATTAAAAATCCCGCCGTTTAGAGCAGAAACCAGTTAAGAGCTGTCACTTCTTTCTACACTAAACAAAGATATCTCGACTTTGCTTCACCATCACATGGGGGCAAAATTTTAATTGTTTTTGCATTAAACGATGCATTTAGCTCTAAAGAACAGTAATCGCCCAATAACTCAATTTTTAATTTTTTGTTGGTTGACTGGTTTATGAAATAAACGATTCAATTATAGTCGGTCTAGACCGACAATACGATACCATATACCATGTGATTAGATACCCTATCTCTTAGGTGCACCTAATAAGATATAGAAAATAAGCATGAACTAAATTTGAGTAGCATTGTTATTAATTTTTAATTTTTTTTTTCCTTTGAATATGGGAAAGTTCATATCGGATGATATATTTATATGGGGACTAGGTCGAAAAATGTACCGATCGTCACCATATTTGGTATGGTCACTTATTTTTTGCAAAAACATATACAACCAAATTTGAGGAAAATCTGTGCAATATTTTTGTTTTTTGATAGATTTAAGTGGAGATCGGGAAAGAGCTTCATGTGGGGGCTATGACTAAGAATTTTACATATAGGGTTTATTTTTGGACTACTGATAATTGGATATAATAAACATACTCTCATAGGGGTCATTTGTATGGGGACTAGGTCTGAACATGAACCGATTTTTTACCAATAGCGTATATCCTATGGCCAATAGAAGCTTATATACTAAATTTCATCAAAATAAAAAAAAAGGTTTATATGGACACAGAGACGGACAGACAGACAGACGTATGGACGGACATCGCTAAATGGACTTAGAAAATGATTCTGAGTCGCTCGGTATAATAAAAGGGTCTAGGTTAAATATTTTTGGTAGTTACAAACATCAGCACAAAGTTATTTTACCCTGACCACATAGTGGTATAGGGTATAAAAAGTGCATATTAATATGTTATGGTCAAAATTATTTTTATAAATTTTGGTGTGACATCAAAAAAAAATTTTTTTTCTTAATCAAAAATAACTGAACTATTTTTTCAAAAAGTGATTTTTTGGCAATTATCATAACGCTTTCATTAAATTCATGAAGATGAGAATATTCAGAAACTTTCCAGAAATTTCTGCCGGCGATATTATAATTCGTTGGAATATTTTATTGACAAGCATAAATACTGCCGACCTGACAGAAAGTGGATACTGGTCTTCTCCGTAAGTATCCTTGGCCACTTTCAATTAATCATAGTAATGATCATAGTAGCGAAGCATATATACAAGGAATATTTTTTTTATTTTTTAGAAATCATGCTTACACAAAATAATAAATTTTCCGAAATATATAAATTAAAAGTTCCACTTCGAATATATAAATAACTTTTAAACTATAAAATAATATTTCCGTGTCTTTTTGGTTCATTTTTTAACATCGCCGGTTAGAAGGTTAATTACCAAATGTAAATTTGTAGGTAAACTTTTTCAATATAACTTTTCGTCTCAGACAAATGAAAATTTGCATAAAGTACAACAACAAAATACACAGAAATTTTCGTTCGTCCAAGACGAAAGGTGTTATTGAAAAAAAAATGGTTAAAAAACACAATAAAGTTTCTATGGAAATTTCCGCATTGTGGTATAATTTAACATAAAGTCTTGAGGGATTTTTTATAGGGAAATCACTCAGAATCTGTGGTGTTTTCAATTACAAAATGAACCTATAAATCTTTAGATTAAGTGTGTAATCCCGATTGTTTTCTAGGCGGCCAATTGACCGGTCCCGAACGTGAAATAAAATGTTCACCGAACTCGCCTCTCAATAAGTCCATTGTTGCGCGTGCTGCGTGGCATGTGGCACCGTCTTGTTGAATCCACATGTCATGCAAGTCAAGCCCTTGCATTTTGGGCAAAAAAAAAGTTGGATATCATCTCTCGGTTGCGCTCACCATTCACAGTTACGTTACGAATCGATAATTGATGGTCATCATTAACACTGGCCGATACAGCTGCGATATTTTCTTCAGTTCGCACTCTACGTAAGCGTGTTGGTGGTTTAATGTCCAACAATGTAAATTTGGTGCGAAATTTAGTCACAATAATTCGGGCTAGCCGCTTCAGTGGTTCGATAAAACTGACCATAAAATGGAAGAAGCGCGCGATGAACTTTCTTAACAGAGCACGCATTTTGATAAAAAAAATTCAATAACTTGCAAGCATTGTTCGTTTGTAAGACGATTCATGGTTAAATTATAGACCAAACTGAAGATGTTTGACAATGAAACGAAACACGAAACGTGCGTCAGCTGTTTAAACCAGTGTTGCCAAAAAGATAATTGCTAAAAAATCACCCTTTATATGAAAATATATTTTTCAGATCAGGATGAACGGTATTGAAACTGATGAAATTCGGTCCATGTTAAAACCTAGTCCCCATACAAATGCCCTCTATGAAATCGACTTACATTGCCATAAGATCCAAATTATCATATAGATCACGGTCAAATTGGGTTTGTGTGTGTTTATTACATCCATTTATCAGTTGTCCAAAAATAAACCCCATATGGCAATTCTTAGTCATAGGCCCCATATAGAGCTGCTTCCAAACAAAAATATTGCACAGATTTTTCTCAAATCTGGTTTGTATATATTTTTCAAAATATAATTGACTCTACCAAATATAGTCAGGATCGGTCCATTTTTCGACCCAGTCCCCATATAAATATAGAACCCGATATGAATTTTTTCATATTTGCAGCCAAAAAAGTTAATAATAATGCCACTCAAATTTGATTTATGCTTATTTTCTGTATCCAATTAGTGGGACCGAAGAGATAGGGTCTCTAAACCATTGTAAAGGGTATCGGTCTAGACCGACTATAAATTTCTTACTTGTTTTTTTTTTTTTTTTTTGTCAATGTCAAAATCCTAATCCATTTTCTTATTGAAGGTAAAAAAATTACACTAATCCAGTTTCACATCAAATGTAGAACACTTTCCACATTTTCCAAAAAAAATTTTTAGATTCTGATAAAATTTCCATATAAAAACTCCATATAGGCTCTTTGACAGTAGTTGTTTTTGCGATTTTTCCAGGTGATCATCAAAAATAAAAAATTTTTTGGGTGCAACTCAAAATATGTCTTTTTAGTGGATTCTAAAGAAGCTACTCTTATAACGCAAAGAGGGTTTTTTGCGAAAGACTAGAAAAACCGATGCAAGATTTTTAGAGTGCATGGATATGACCACTGTGTTTTTTGCGAAAGACTAGAAAAACCGATGCAAGATTTTTAGAGTGCATGGATATGACCACTGTTTTCTTGCAAAAAGTGAAAATTGAAAAATTTTGAGTTCACTCACTTTAGAGGTACAGGTGCGATATAAGCTTTTATCGGCGATGCGACAAACACTATTGTAATTGGTTCATGTTCAGACCTCGCCCCTATACAAATAACCCCTATCACACCAATTCAAATTGTCCTAAGATCCAGATTATCATAAACATATATATATCTATAATATTAATAGGCTAGGCGATTTCTTGTGACTGATGTTTTGTTCTACCGTTTTATCCCAATTTTGACCAAACATATATTATTTGGAAGGTATTTCTTTTTAGCCGTTTTACAGATTTACAGATTTTTTAATTTTTTCCTTTATTTTAAGTAAATTGCATTTAAATTTGCTACTAACACATACATTAAATTATACAATGCTATGTGTGTGCTTATTAAAGCTATTAATGTGTTTATAATAAAAATTAGTTTGTTTTTTTATGTTGATTTGTGAATTGGCTATAATTGATTAGCATACTTTTAGGGTCTTTATTTCGAGGGCTGGAATCTGCTGGTATATATATATATAAATATATATATAAATTTTTTTTAAAATTTATTGCCTATTTCTGTATTATACCCACTAATCAATAGAGGATAGGACGATTGTTAGTCATAGTCCCCATATAATGCTGTTTCCCAAACTTCACTTAAATCTATCAAAAAACATTTTAAAATTTGGTTTATATGTTTTTGAGAACAGTAAGTGACTTTCCTACATATGATCACGATCGGTTATTCATTAACATAGTCCCGATATAAAAATTACATTAGATTTGAAGTTTTTCATATCTGCCCACCATATATTAATAACAATACCACTAAAATTTGGTTTATGCTTATTTTCTATATCCAGTTATTGCCTCAGCAAAGTTGGATCCAAGACCCTCTCTTGAAATGCATAGTATATGGTATTGTATAGTCCGTCTAGATCGACTATAATTTTCTTAGTAGTTTCTATAGATAAATTCTGGGGCATATAGAGATTTTTGTTGAGGTTTTCAAGAATTTTTCTATAGAAAACTTTTAGTTTCATAAACTTTTTTCGTATTTTTTTATCAATATTTTTTTATCATATGCAAGTATATATCTAACAATGGACCTACGTTGTTCGATATAAATCTTTAATCATTATGAAATAAATTGGATAGAATAATTAAGTAAACTAATAAACTAAAAATCTAGATATTAATGAATTATTTAATTTTGTGATACCTAACGATAGATTTAAATGTCGGGCTTATATGGACTTAGAAAGTATTCTCTAATTTATCAGGATGGGCCATTGATAACACAGGCCTAAAAAACGAGACTTTTATTTCTCTATTGAAATCTGAAGGTTTTTTTTTCGCATATATTTTAAACTTACTTCGAATCTGGCAGCAGAATTTGTCTAGCACGGAACAGGATTTTAAGATAATCTAATCTGAAAGTGAAAAATATAATTTTTCGGAATTTTCAAAGAAACATAAGTTCAAAATGCTATGATATTCTTCTTTGATAAATAGATTTGGATTCGTCATGAAGAAATCTAAGGAAATGCACATTCGTGGTTTCTGGTATGATAAGTCTGTGGTTTTCTAGAATAACCGCGTATGTCATAAAATCAAAATGTTCAGGGGAGCCAAAAACGTTATATTTGAAATTATGGGCTCAATATAAAGATTTTAAAGCTTTTTATTTAACAGTCCTATAGATATGGGCAATAAATAGTTTATATAAAATTTTGAGTCAAAAATTTTCAGAGGAATAGATCCTAGAGAAGGTCGAAAAAACAATAAAGTGTGTGCAGATAAAACAACTTATGTCGACAAACGTCGTTTTTTTTTTTTTTTTTTGAAAAAGAAAACTACCAATGCAACCACCCATGTAGACATAAGTTATTGTTGCTTGAAAAATTGATTTTTTTGATCGTCAGCAAAAAGATAACGGGAGTTAGGATGAGATTATAATAACGTATCAAGGATAATAGTGACAAGAAATAACAGAAATAAACACAAAAGTTTTTATAAATGGTTATAAACTGAAAACTAATCCAAAATTATTTTGCGTTTTTTTTTCATTAATAACAACGTATGTCGCTATGTGTCGTTTTCTGAGAAAATAATTTGTAAGCGATCAAACGTAGCTTGACATACGTCGTTAGTGCTGCAAATTAATTTAATAATCATTTAAGTTACGTCGTTATTTAAAGAAAAAACTCAGAAATGGTCAATATTAAAAAAAAAATGAACACATGTAAAGAGCGTTAAAAATTAATATATTTGGCATCGTTAACTCAAAACTGACAAAAATTACATACGCAGTTATTCCAGAAAACCACAGAAATTTCTTACATTGAGATGAGATGATCAGTTCTCAATTGGGATATTCTTGTAGGCCTTTGTTATTAATAATGATGTTTTCTTTTCTGATGCAAATGTCGCTTTTTTTATAAAGTATTTTATTATATGTATATTCTAAAGAGAATAAAATCTTGTTTTATGCTTCTCTCGAATGGTTTGAGACCTTTCGAGGTCTTAGACTTACCCTTGTAAAGTGTAAAAATTTTAGGGCTACTGCCTACACAGCAAATTTATTTTTATATTTAATTTATTTGTTAATATTATTTTAAAAATATACATGATATTATTTACAATATATTGCGTAAAACAATAAATGTTTCTTCAAGATTAGACTAAATTTAACAATATTAAATGAATTTAGATATTGATATCACTTAAAAATACAAAAAAAAAAAAATCTCCTAGCGATTGCACTTTATAAACAAAGATCGAAATTTAACAAGCCACCATTTGAGATGCCTGTTCCTGATCGTCATCAAATGATACCCAAGTATTTTGTAAAAATTTTCTAACATCATTATCACTGGCAGCTAAATCGATTAATGAGTTTTCCGCTTTCTTCTCTTCCATATTGGAGGTGGTATAGTGAATTTCAGCTTTGGATTCGATAAAACCAACACCATTTTGTTCTTTTAAGATACTTTTAGTATCCGCCTTAGTAGGAGTCTTAACAATATTGTTGTTGTTCGTATTTGTCGCAGCTTCACCACCTTGTTTGACCTGATGAACAACCGTATCACGCCAATTTTGGTAGGCATTCTCAAAACAACGTGCCACCAATAAAGTGATTTCATGGGCTACCTTACGTTTAGGACATAAAAACACATGACAAGACATTTTCTCCTTATCCGATAACGGATCCGGTTCTGAGCTAACAAATGAAAAGGCATGATCATTTGAAGCATCCACAGAACAGTAAGATATTTTATATATGGAGAAACGCATTAACGAATCGTCGGTAGCATGGTCGAATACTTCAATACCTTCCTGGGAAATGTTGACTTTGACACGCTTTTGCGATTTGATTTTTCTACCACCCGCCTTGGCATTAGCAATCACAGTTTTAATAGCATCCGATGTTATTTTCTCGGAACGTTTATTTTCAATGGGTGTACAACCCAAATATTTGATATCATATGATTGGAATATTGGCTTTAGATCTTCTTCATCATCTGCTTCCAAGCTGCCTTCAAAATTGAGTTTCAAATCGTCTTGTTGTTTGGCATCTTTGGGGACTTTTGCACCTAGACCCCAGTCTTCACCGTCTATAACATCATCTGATGTAAATTCTAAAAGAAAATAAACAACATATTGTTAAAGATTTGGTTTTAAGAGCTTTATTTACGTTTTTATGTTGAACTGATAACAATAAGCTTATAAGCTTATATTTAAAAGGATTAAAAGGACAAACAGCCTAAGTGCGGAATGAAAAATTTAGGAAAAAAATACTCTACAATTTTCTAGTCAAAATTTTATTGTTTCAGAGACTAAACATTTTGTGAGATGTAAAAAGAATTTTTATGTCATAAAGAACGTTGTCTTAGCCAGTGATAATTTTTCAGTGACAGAAATTAGGTGTTAACAAAAAAAAAAAAATACTCCGCACAAAGTGAGTATAGGAGTTGAAAACTCTATATTTATGATTAAAAAAAAGCATTTAAAAACAAGTAAGAAAATTATAGTCGGTAGAGACCGATTATACGATACCCTATACCATGGTTTAGAGACCGTATCTTTTCGGTCCAACTAATTGGATATACAAAATAAAAATAAACCAAATTTGAGTGGCATTGTTATTAATTTTTTGGCTGCAGATATGAAAAAGTCCATATCGGGTGCTATATTTATATGGGGACTAGGTCGAAAAATGGACGGATCTTGACCATATTTGGTAAAGTCACTTATATTTTGAAAAAATATACACAAACCAAATTTGAGAAAAAAATGTGCAATATTTTTGTTTTTTGATAGATTTAAGTGAAGATCGGGAAGCAGCATATATGGGACCTATGACTAAGAATTGTCTTATAGGGATTACTAATTACTGGATACAATGAACACGTACAAACCCAATTTGACTAAGATTTATGCGATAATTTGGATCTTAAGGCAATTTATGTCGATTTCATAGGGGTCATTTGTATGGGGACTAGGTCTGAACATGGACCGATTTTCACCAATTTCGATAGCGTTCATCCTATGGCTGACAAAAGCCTATATAAAAAATTTCATCAAAATATATTTATATTTGCGGCCCGTAGTTCGATTACAAGGTTTACATGGAGACACAGACGGACGGACAGACGGACGGACGGAAGGACATCGCTAAAACGACTCAGAAAGTGATTCTGAGCTGATCGGTATAATGAAAGATGGGTCTAGGTCAAATATTTTTGGTAGTTACAAACAGCAGCACAAAGTCGGCCTAAGGATGAACGCTATTGGAATTGGTGAAAATCGGTGATCGACTTAAATTGCCATAATATCAAAATGATCATATAGATCATCATTCATCAGTAGTGTAAAAATAAACCTTGTATTACAATTCTTAGTCATAGCCCCCATATGTAGCTGATTCCCGATCTTCACTTAAATCTATCAACAGACAAAAATATTGCACAGATTTTTCTCATGTTTGGTTTGTATATGTTTTTGCAAAAATAAGTAACCTTACCAAATATAGTCAGGATCGGCCCATTTTTCGACGTAGTCCCCATATAAATATAGCATCCGAAAGGAACTTTATCCTATACGAAGACAAAAACTTAATAACAATGACACTCAAATTTGGTTTATGCTTATTTTCTATATCTAATTAATTGGACCTAGGCGATAGGGTCTCTAAACGCATGGTATAGGGTATCGTATAGTTAGTTTGAACCGACTATAATTTTCTAACTTGTTTGTTTAAAAAAATTGGGTGCCAAAAAATGTTTTACAAAAATAAATAAAAGATTTAAAAGTTAGTTTCCCTTCTAAAATAAATGTATTTAAAACAAACCACACTACGAAATCAAAAGTTATGGTCTCTTAAAGTTTTTAGTTAAAAATATTGCCTCGTTATGATCACACATAACCTTGAGTACACAAAAAAAAATCGCTAATACGAAAAAGGTTCTGATTAAAATAGTTTTTTTATTAAGCGTATGCAGTATCTATAATATTAATGAGCTAGGCGATTTCTTGTGACCGATGTTTTGTCCTACCATTATATCCCGATTTTGACCAAGCGTCTATTATTTGAAAGGTATTTATTTTTAGCTGTTTTCCAAATTTACAGATTTTGTAATTTTTTCCTTTATTTTGAGTAAATTTGCATTTAAAGTTGCTACTAACTCATACAAAAAATTATACATATGCTATGTGTGTGTTTATTAAATTTGTTAATGTTTTTATACCCTCCACTCCAGTGTGCAGAGGGTATATATAAGTTTGTCATTCCGTTTGTAATAATTAGAAAAAAAAATTTGGACCCCATAAAATATATATATTTGTGATCCTTATAACAACCGGAGTTGATATAGCGATGTCCGTCTGTCCGTCTGTCCGTCTGTCCGTCTGTCCGTCTGTCCGTCTGTCCGTCTGTCCGTCTGTGGAAATCACGATGACGGCATCAATCGGGCAGCTATGGTGCTCGTTGGCATAAAAAATGATTCATTAACATCCTGAAAAGTTTGCTATTTAAAATCGTCCAAATCGGTCAATTAGGGCCCGAGATTTGAATGAAGAACTAAAAAAAGTCTTGAAAAAATATAATTTTCTATGTTGTTCTTGTCACGATCACGCCCTCAATAGGATAGCTAGGGTGATAATTTTTAGTGAGAATGATTCACCAAATTCATGGGAAGATTTCTACTTCAAAAATCATTAAAATCGGTGGAACAGGTCCAGGTAAATCTATGAAAAATTAAAAAAAAAATGAAAAACATGATGTTTCCATATTGTTCCTGTTGTTATTCTAAATGTTGCATTGTTGTCATAGCTGGACTTGTTGTTTTTGTGGTCGTTGTGGTAATAATATAATAAAAACAAACCCTTTGTACATTTTTTTGTGAACTCTGGTAGAAAATTTTAAAAGTTTCCATTGTTTTGGCATCACTAAAAAAATTTGTTAGATCATTTCTGTCATTGCCACGAGCCTGCATGCAAAATTTCAGATCGATTGGCTGACGGGAAAGGGGCTAAAAATCGATCCAAAATTTTGTCGACAAGCAGACACTACCAGTTAATATAAAGGCAGTAAGTAAAGGGAGTAAAAGTTCACCAATAATTTAAAAAACAAATTTTTATGTATTAATTTATTTAAAGAAAAAAATAATTAAATGAAATAGTAATAATAATAAAAAAAAATAATATACAATACAAAAAAAAAAGAATATATAAATAAAATAAAATAAAGATAAATGCATTCATAGCATTATAATACATATAAAAGGTCAATGTTTTCTACCCGTAATCGTAACGAGTCAGTTGTTTTTTTTTACATGAAAATCATTTAAAACAGTTACCGAACGTAACCGGAACGTCCCAATACTTTTCATGTGAAAAAAAGGCTGACACGTTACGTAACAGTTACATGTCGCTAACTTGTTCTTTACACAGGCTACTGCTTTTGCAGCCAACTTCAAGTCTATTTATATAGTTTCGTAAGCATAACTGATAAAATTGTTTCTATTATTTTTTGCTGTAAGTAATAAATTATAAATATACTGAATTTGCAAACTAAAATGGATACATATATTGGAGGTGCTTTAATACAAAAGAGTTAACGAAACAAAATCAAAAAAAAAAACAACTCTACAACAGCAACAATGGCAGTCATATGTTCTTCAAATAGAAAAAAAAAACTGCAAGTGTGTTTTGTTGGCTACAAAACAAAAATAGTGTTGACAATATAACAAAATATGTAAAAGAAGTTAGTGCTATGAAATATTTTATTTTGTTTAAAAAAAAAATCGCAAAATGAAAGGCTATAATTCCATTAATAATCAAAAGGCGTTAAACTAATTTATTTATTTTTACGTTGTACTAATGCATTTTAAATAAGTAAAAGTAATTGTATATTTAAATAAAAAGCATTTGTATTATATGTTGCTGTCGTATTCAGAAAAATCAAGTAGCTGACTATACGACTACAAATGCTGCTGCCAGCAGTCGTCTATGTGTTTCATTCATGATGTTGCATTTTTTTGCGAGCAATACTTACATATATTCTAAATAAAGAAATAATAGTTCTTTTCATACTGCGAAATCTATACAAATATATGTACAAATACTATATGTCAAATTTCAAATTTGCAATAATTGATACATTTTTGAAAGAAAATTGTATAATATGAAATGTCTTTAATTTATTTCATAGAAAACAATTTTTTGAGGTGCGTGGATTTTCCATATTTACTGTTTTACTATTTTCGTAATGAGGTTAAATGAGTTAAAAAGAATTTAATATATTTGAAAATATTAGGTGAGGATCCTCAAGATGTAATATACGATCGGTCTAAAACTTTTCACTTAGAGCCACAGTTAAATTCGAAACAACAAAAACCCATATATTTTGTGCATAAAGTTTAATATTAAATGTGCTTTTCTGAAATGCCTATATATATTTTCTCATTCATTTCTGACCATCTTCAATGTAAATTTACCAAAGTTTTTTTTATTGCAATATGTATATAAAACTTAAAAATTTAATATTTTTTATTGTGTATTAACTTATTATTCTGCGATTTTCATTACATCACAAAATATTACAAATTGGCACTACTGTTTCAAAAACAGAAAACTTCTAAATCAGTTGAAAACAGTTGATCTGTAAAACTGTGTGTGAAATTGTGTCAAATAAAATTACAAATATTAATAAATATAATAATACATATATATATATATTATTAATTTTGTTAAGAATTAGCACAAAATTGATTTTCCATTTTGCATTTCATTTATAAAGAATTCTGCCATATTTTGTTAAAGGGAAAATCCATTTTTGTTATATTAAAAAAAACAGACTTGCATTTAATTTTTCCGTGACTGCCTCAATAATTGCGTAGATGCCACCAAAATATTTTTTCTAATTAAAACAGTTGATCTGTAAAACTGTGTGTGAAATTGTGTCAAATAAAATTACAAATATTAATAAATATAATAATACATATATATATTTTATTAATTTTGTTAAGAATTAGCACAAAATTGATTTTCCATTTTGCATTTCATTTATAAAGAATTCTGCCATATTTTGTTAAAGGGAAAATCCATTTTTGTTATATTAAAAAAAACAGACTTGCATTTAATTTTTCCGTGACTGCCTCAATAATTGCGTAGATGCCACCACAATATTTTTTCTAATTAAATATTAACTAATATCTAACTAGAATTATGATTTATTCTGACTAAAAAGTTCCAATTAAAAGTTATTCATCCCAATTATGAATATTCTCAAGGAATTTCTTTCTCACGGAAAATACATTTCTCGAGAAAAAAATTCCTCCAATTATAAATTCCGCGTGAACAAAAAATGATTAACTGGCATCATCGAATTTCGAAGCCACTTGCTTTGCTTATTGACAATTTATTTTCTATTTTTTGTGTGTGTGCAAACGACCCTACAATAAATGTTCCACTAAACATTTTTGTTTGCTATCAAGTTGAGGTGCATTTGAGATCAAATACATTTTTCAAATCTCCAACGTTAATTCTCAAATGCCCTCAATAGTTCGAATATAGTCTTCTCAACTTAAAAGGCACATTTTTTATATGGCGATTTTCATAGTTATCAAATTGAGAAATTTGTGATTCTCAACTTGATAGCAAAGAAATATTTCCAATCGGTATCAAATGGAAGGTACGGAATTGCCATATTAAAAAATATTATACTAATTTTAGAAATGAAAACAATTACTTTTTTTAATGTTTCAATTTTCAATTTAATTTCATTATATATTTAACATTACTATGTACATATTTAACATTAAATGTACATATTATGTACATTTTTTAAAATCTAGAATTAAAAATAAATGAATTAATTAGTTGTACATTTTTTGAAAAATTTGACAAAAAGCAGAAATAATTAAAAATATATCAATGATTTATTTGTACTTTTTTGGCATTTTTTAATTTAATTTATTATTTATGACATATTTAAATAATATCTCAGACTTAACACAAATCGTATTCAAGTTGAAAAAATGTTTGGTCTCAAGTGGAGAAAAGTGTTGGATATCCAATTGAGAGTAAAAATGTTTCCCAAAGATTGGAAAAAATGTTAAGTCTCAACTTGATGTCAAGTTGAAAGCAAACAAGGAGAAAAATTGTTCAACCCAAGTTGAGAATTACATTTCACATCAATTTAAGAACTTAACTTTTCTCCAACATTGGCGAAATAATATTTCAATGCATACTGGGGAATGACCGAAACTAACACATAAACAGTTTTTTCCTATTTGAAAAACATATGACTCATTGTTGCTGTTGTAGAGTTGTTATACCCTCCACTCCAGTGTGCAGAGGGTATATATAAGTTTGTCATTCCGTTTGTAATAATTAGAAAAAAAATTTTGGACCCCATAAAATTTATATATTTGTGATCCTTATAACAACCGGAGTTGATATAGCGATGTCCGTCTGTCCGTCTGTGGAAATCACGATGACGGCATCAATCCGGCAGCTAGGGTACTCGTTGACATAAAAATGATTCACTAACATCCTGAGAAATTTGCTATTTAAAATCGTCCAAATCGGTCGATTAGGGCCCGAGATTTGAATGAAGAACTAAAAAAGTCTTGAAAAAAAAATAATTTTCTATGTTGTTCTTGTCACGATCACGCCCTCAATAGTGCAGCTACAGTGATCATTTTTAGTGAGAATGATTCACCAAATTCATGGAAAGATTTCTACTTCAAAAATCATTAAAATCGGTGGAACAGGTCCAGGGAAATCTCTGAAAAAGTAAAAAAAAATAAAAAAAAACATGATATTTCTATATTGTTCTTGTTGTTATTCTAAATGTTGCATTGTTTTCATAGCTGGACTTGTTGTTTTTGTGGTCGTTATGGTAATAATATAACAAAAACAAACCCTTTGTACATTTTTTTATCAACTCTGGTAGAAAAATTTAAAAGTTTCCATTGTTTTGGCATCACTAAAAAAATATGTTAGATCATTTCTGTCATTGCCACAAGCCTGCCTGCAAAATTTCAGATCGATTGGGTCACGGGAAAGTGGTTAAAATCGATCCAAAATTTTTTCGACAAGCAGACACTACGAGTTAATATAAAGGGAGTAAAAATTCACCAACATCTAAAGCAAATAATGCTAAAATACCTAGTTGTTAATAAAAAAAACAATTGGGCAATTCACAATGGGTAATGTATCGTTGTATCTCTTGTATCGTGTATCACTTTACAATAGTGTAAAATTGTTGTTGGTAATTTTCACTGAAAAATCTGATACACGATCCAACTTCATTTGCTATGTTTAGTAAATGTTGTATATTGTATCATAACATATCAGTTCCAAGTGAATGCCAGTTTTTATGAAAAAGAAAAAACAAATACATACAATATTATCAGCATAAATAATTATAAAATAAAATATGGCAAATAACGCAAATACATCGATAAGTTTATTTATATAAAAATTAATGTTTATATTTTTAGTATGTATTTTCTCTTTCAGTACCAACCAAAACATTTAACATTTTTTTTTCATTATAAATTAAAATGCAAGAGGTACGTAACTAAAACTCCAGGGTACATCTCACGACCAAAAAGCAAACACTGACAAGTGTTTTCTCTTATACAAAATAGCAGAAGCGACGAAGCGATCTTTCCTCGTTGGATCGAAAATTACTAAAGAAAGCGTTTTACAATATGAAAATACAACTGAGTGTTCACAACAAATGATTGTATTGTGTATTTCAATACAACATACAATATACAACACCTGTTGTGAATTGCCCAAATGTAAATTTAGCAAAAAAATTTATGTATTAATTTATTTAAAGAGAAAAACACAAAAATAACGTTTGATGTTGTATTTTTTGTGTGTAATATTTAAATATACATACATACACATATTATATAATACAAATAATGTACATATATTATATATATGTATGTATGTATATTCATAGTAACTGCATGTTAGAAATAAATCGGTTATTTTATTTACATAAAATTCTGCAGTATTTTGTTGTGGGGAAAATACATTTCTTTTGTATAACAGAGTGTCACTTCATTTTGCTCAGCGTGACTATGCCACAGTAGATGCCGCCATAATTTTTGTTTGTTCTAATTAGCTTTGCAATAGTTATTTCTATTTTAACATGAATGTTAATATTTTCAACCAGATATCATACAGAACAATGTTAAGAGTATACACGGGTTGGTCTTTTATTTCATACGTTTTTTCATTATTCTTTTACAAATATGAACATAAGTTTGGCATATTACCCACCAATCTCACATCACACTGCAAGTTCGAAAAACTCAATACTCTCACATTTTTTTTACTAATACACACACATTTTCCGCAGTGGTCACACTAATGGCACCAAATTTTTCGTGCGAATAGTGGCAGACACTAACGATGATTAATGTTACCCTGTTATAAATTTAATGCAAATTTACTGGATTCTGTAAAATTGTAATTAAAGTTTTAACTTGTTAAATCTATTATAATGATTTATTTTTTGAAATGCGCATACAAAAACGCAAGTTTGTTAATTATAGAGCATAAATATTATTAACTATTATTAAAATAATACTAATAATAATAAATGTAAACATTTTCCCTCAAACATGTGCCTGTATAATAAACTTGGTAACTCTACTTAAAATAAAATAAGAGAGAGAAGTATACAAATGTTTTCAAGTTTACGCTTCGACAACATTTTAAAAATGAGATTGCAGTCAGATGTTTGAGCATAAAATTTAATGGCGATGGATTCGACTAATTCGAACAATTTTTCGTTGATAATACGTACACAACGATTTTACAATTTCAGTGTGATGTGAGATTGGGGGGTTAACTTTTTGTTGTCTTTACAAAATAGAGTTACCGAGTTCGTCAATGAGTTTTTTGCTTACAAAACAGTTCTACATAGTTGTATAGAATTATTATTCTGCTTTACCTATAAAATATCTGATTGCGATTACATCTAATTTTTAAAAATTGTTTATAATTAATAAAGCATTATTATTCACATAAATACAAAATTTCACTTTTTAAATTTTCCATTCAAATTTAAGAAAATATCAATTATAATAAAAACTGAAAATAAAATTTCCAATTATAAATTAGAAAATATTAATTGAGTTTCAGAAAATCATATCAAAACGTCGGAAATAATAATTTTAAATTTAGAAATATCTTTACATTTAAAAATGTTTACATTTAAAAAAAATATTGCCATTCAGGAGATATTAATAACTTTTTAGTACCGCGATTCAGTAACTTCTTTTAACGATAGTCGAATTGTAAAAAAAAAGAAAATTGAAAAATTATCAGTAAAATTTTGAAACGATATTCGCTATTGTTAAAGTCAGCTGTTGTTGTTATCTAAACGACAACCATTTTTGTGTTGTTTATCCAATCGATAAAAACTTAAATTTTTAGGTTGAAATGTCGTCATACATAAATAAAAATCATGATATAGTGAAAATATTTTGCTTTAATTAAAAAACTTTTTTATATAAATAAAAAAATTAAATATAACCAAAATGCATGCCGATCAGCAACCACGATGACCAAAAAGCAAACACCGAAATAAATCCGAAATAATAGAAAAGAAGAAAACCAACCCAAAGAATTTGCTGAAATAATTTGGTATTAAGTTTAACAAATTGTTTACTTTTTCATTTACATTTATTATCAAGACTCAAACCGAGGTGGAGGGTATCAAAGATTCGGCACAGCCGAATTTAATACTCTTACTTGTTGTCAATAAGTTTGTTATCTTCGTTCACAATAATAATAAACAATAATAATAATTGGCTAAGTTGTAAAATTAAGTTGTCTAGAAATTGCACTCGAATTTAGAGTGCTGGAATCTGCTAGTGTTCCATAAAACAAATGAATCCTCACAACAAATACAGAAAAGTAGTATGCCCTCTATGTATCGGCAAACCAAAAAATCTATGCAAGATATCTCTTCAAATTTCAAAAGATATTCAAGAGTTCTTTATCACCAACTTTAAGTTAATTCAATGTTTTTTTACATCTATATGTGGAACTTGTCGTCAACAAATCCTTAAGGGGGGTTAAGGTTTTAAAAGTTAAAAAAAGTCGGATTTTCATTATTCTTTTTTGAAGATATGAATAATGTTAGATTATTTATTTCATATACGCGTTATAGCATAACAATTGAAAAATCTTAGAAAAAATTTTAACATCATAACTCGTTACCGGATCATATGAAATAAAAAAATCGAAATGTGTTTGAAAGGTGACATGTTTCCTGAGGTAGTGACGAAGAGTTTTTTAAAAAAATTTTTTTGCAGCATTTTGAAGTGAAAAACACGATTTTTGCTATAAAATTTCGGGAATTTGTTGTTAAAAAATGGGGAAGAGAATGGAAAATAAAAAAAAAAACTCTTCGCGGTTACCTGATGATTTATGTGTAGATATAGGGCCGTATGCAAAAAAAAATTAAAGTCTTTTTCAAGTAGACTTTATTGTATGCTTTTCAAACAAAATTTGTGGATAAAGTCTACTTGAAGTACACTTTTAATTTTTTCAAGTAGATTTTGAGTTATGATGTTCACGGACTTCGAACATTTATTTGCGAGAAAATCGATTTAAAGTTTTTTAAAAACTGATTTATATACGATATCCCGTATGAGGCCGGTCACTGGAGACGCTGTATCTTCTTAAGTTTTGCTCCGATTTACTTGAAATTTTGACACAACACTCTCGTGTATTCAGAAAGAAAATACCAATAATATAAAATAATATAATATTTGCTAATGATTTAAAATTGGGCAATATTGTTTTGGGTCTTATGAGCCACTCATCCAGCTTTCCTTGCTGTTGGTGCAAAGTGGAAAGAAATCAATTACAAATGTGTGGGACACTAAGGAAATTTGGAAGCATTCGCAAAAAATTATAAAAATTGGTGTGACAGTGGTAAGCATCAAGACAATTACAAATATTTTAAAAATTGTGTTAAGAATCCAATTAAATCTGAACTAGACGAAAAATTAGTTTTATACCATTATTAGGTGTAGTAAATAAAGTCAAGTGTTCGTGGAAAAAATGTTTCCAAAAATTGCACTTGATTGGGCTAAGTGTTATAATGGTCAAAAGAAGTAATGGATGCTGGAACCTTTAATGGAAATTCTTCATGAAAACTTAAAAAATCTGTCATTTCTTGAAGAAAATCTACCATTAAAGTTTTTACTTTTTGCTGATGTTTTCAACAGTTTCAGTATTGTGGTAAGCTCATGTTTTGGTAAAACATTAGACTAAAATGCAGCGCAATATATTGAAACATTTAAAAAAATTACCTCAAACTTTGTTTACTGACTAACCACAAATTGTCAGTAGCTCCCAAGGTGCATGTAGTATTTCATCATAATGGATTAGGATCTTGGAGTGAAGAGGCTTCCGAATCTGTTTACTCAGACTTCAAAATGGTTTGAAGGCGGAGAAAAATTTTTCGTATACCCAAAAATGGCCAAAATGTTACAAAACTTTTCGTGGAACAGCGATTTTTTTACTGGAAAATTATGCACTTTTGGAAGAAAATTTATTTTTTTATTTTATTTTTTTTTTAATATTTATGAAAACGAAGATTCTCTGAAAATTTTTTTTGCGCTCCGTAGGATTACATTTGCGCCAAAAATCAATTTTTTTTTACCCAAGTTTTGGAGACAAATTCCAGAAAATTATGAATCGAAATCAAAAATCCCAAAAGCGGGATCGATGGGCAAACTCAAGACAAACATTTTGAAAAAACCCCAGCTCAAACAGTTGAAATATGTGAGGTGTAGAGTAATTTGGGTATACGGCTTAAACGACAGCTGTTTGTGAGTGTAATTCGATTCATATTTAAAGTTTATTAATCTGTACACATTAAAAATAAAACATAAATAATCTAACCCATAAAAACAAAGTTTTTTATTTAAACCCTTTCTTTCCTTATGCATATGAGTTTTGAATATCTCCGTGACTGTGTGTGACTATCTTAAAATTAATCTTTGGCCACAACAAGTCTATGGACAAAGTTTCAGATCGACTGGGTGAGGGGAAGTGAGTTTTAATCTCTCCGTGACTGCGCGTGACTATGTAAAAGTTAATATTTTTTCACGGCTAGTCTATCGATCAAGTTTCAGATCGATCGGATAAGGGGAAATGGTTTTTAAATCACTCCGTGACTGTGCGTGACTATGCTGACTATGCGTGACTACCCCAAAATTAATCTGTAGTCACAACAAGACTATGGCCCAAGTTTCAGATCAATTGGATGAGGGAGAATGGGGTTGCCCCATGGCAGACAGACAGACAGAGAGTATGAGTTAAAAGAAAGAGTTTAAAAATTGCTTGTTTTTAGGCCCTTTGCCTACTTTTATTGCGGTATAATTTTTTTCAGGTCTCATTTTTCTATTTCCAAATTTGTTTAAATAAAAAACTTTAATTTGGCATAACTTTTGGTTTCGATCTAGATATTTTTTCCAAAGTGCTTTAAAACACTAAGGGCCGTATGCAAAAAAAATTAAAGTGTACTTCAAGTAGACTTTATTAACAAATTTTGTATGAAAAACAATAAAGTCTACTTGAAGTACACTTTAATTTTTTTGCATACGGCCCTAAGTATTTTTGTTTTTTTTTTTTTTTTTTTTTGTAAAATATTTTATTTTAATGGCGCCCAATTTTTTTAAACAAAACACTTAATTATCATAACTTTTAAATTCGTCTACAGATTTTTAAAAAATGCTTTTTTCATAAAAACGTGTTTCCAACTTCTATACTCACTTCTTTTAAAGTATTTTTTTTTTTTTTTTGTCAACACCTTATTCTAGACCTCATGTGATCTCAACCACTGAGAATTCTCAGCGACAGTAAAATGCCTCAGTCACTGAGAAAATATTTTTGCAGACTCTTAGGCCGAATGTTTGATTTGTCAGTTAAACTTAGTTTAGTTAAACTAGAAAATACTACTAACTTTTAAAATATTAGACCTAAAGCTTTAAATATTAAACTTTTACTTGAAACTATTTAACAAACGAGTTAAAAAATTTAGATAAATCAATAAAACTTTAACTGGCATCTCAAAAATTCGGTTTAAATATCACAACTGCGTATAAATATGTGTTTTCGGATTAAATTGCTGTTATCGTTGCTTTGCAAGAACTTTTGTAAAAATGCCACTGTGCGTCATAATTTATTGTGTTTACAAAATCTTATCATTTTTAAGAAACAACAGTCAATTCCGTATAAAAAATGTACAACCTTACATATATTCAAAATATTTAGTTACAGACATACATATATATGTATTTATATAATTTATATATTCAAAATATTTATTTAGAAACATATATATTTATATAATCATGCACATATTTGCATATAAATATGATTAAAATAATGAAGAAAGTCTCAAAAAACAAATCATTTGTATTGTTTTTTTAATTTTGTTTCAATACGCCCACTTTTATTTTGGTATAACTTAAAAAGTGTTATCTCGTTAAGAGCTGTTTATGTCAAAAATGAGATCATAACTAACATGCGAAACTAGTATGAGTTTAAAGTAATTTAGTATACATATATTCGATGCGATTGAATGGATACTGTTTTCATACATATAATTACACATAAAAATGTCGTAATTATTTACAGTAATATTAAACGTTATTATCACCACAGATTAGAGAGACCAGTCAGTGCCCACTGATGTTTTCATACAAATTAATTATGAATTGTTATAGCTGACTCAATTAAAATTTCTTAGGATAAAATAGTCATACTTTTAAGGACTTTTACTTGTAAAAACAATAAACATGTTAATTAAGACGCCCACGAAAAAAGTTTTTAATTTTTTAAAGTTTTACTCCCATTTTAGGTTTCTTTGATGCAAATTTTTTTAAATTTTCGCATTTGTTTAGTTTTTTTTTTAATTTGTAAATATGTTCAAGATGTTACAATTATAATAATATTATGAAAAAAAGGAAACACGAACATTTTTCTATCACGTATTTTTTGTTTCGAAAACACATAAACCACATACATAGATTCGAGTGTAGCTTTATTTGAAGTTCGTTTTCTTGCACGTGTACTGCTAAAAAAAAAAAACAGAACATGTTCTTTAACGCGTACATCTAATTAAAACGCGTACATCTAAGAAAACATTATCCACTCGCCATCGGAAAAATCTGAAACATCCCAATAATAACGACAACAATTGTTTCAACCAACTTTATTAAAAAAAATCTAAAATAATTCATTAGCAGTTATAAAAAAATAAAAATAAAACAAGTAAGCAAATTATAGTCGGTCTAGACCGACTATACGATACCCTATACCATGCGTTTAGAAACCCTATCTCTTAGGCCCAACTAACTGGACATTGAAAATAAGCAAAAACCAAATTTGAGTGGGATTTTTATTAATTTTTTTGGCTGCAGATATGAAAAAGTTCATATCGGATGCTATATCTATAAAGGGCCTAGGTCCAAAAATGGACCGATCCTGATCATGTTTGGTAAAGTCTCTTGTATTTTGCAAAAATATGTACAAACAAAATTTGAGAAGAATCAGTGCAATATTTTTGTTTTTTAATAGATTTAAGTGAAGATCGGGAAGCAGCTCTATATGGGGTCAAAGGGATCATTTTTGGACTACTCATTAGTGGATGTAATGAACGCATACAAACCCAATTTGAGTAAGATCTATATGACAATTTGGATCTTATGGCAATTTATGACGATTTCTTATGGGTAATTTGTATGGGGGCTAGGTCTGAACATGGACCGATTCTCACCAATTTCAATAGCGTTCATCCCATGGCCGATAAAAGCTTATATACCAAATTTCGTCAAAATATATTCATATTTACGACCTGCAGTTTGATTACAAGCTTTACATGGACACACAGACGGACGGACGGACGGACGGACGGACGGACGGACGGACATTGTTAAATCAACTCAGAAAGTGATTCTGATTCGATCGGTATAATTAAAGATGGGTCTAGGTCAAATATTTTTGGTTGTTACAAACAGCAGCACAAAGTCATTATACCCAAACCACATAGTGGTATAGGGTAGGTATAATGATAATAAAAATAAAAAAATAAATAAAAATAAAAAGATAGTAATAAAATTGAACACAGAGAAATTTTTTATGTTGTTTATGACTTAATTTGTTTTTTTTCCGACCGCGAGTGGGTAATGTTTTAATTTTTAGATGTAAGCGTTGAAGAACATGTTCTGTTTTTTAGCAGTACACATGCAAGAAAACAAACTTAAAATAAAGCTAGACTCGAGTCTGTGTGATTTATGTGTGTTCAAAACAAAAAATACGTGATAGAAAAATGTTCGTATATATAACGAAATATTAAAACGAAACACAGTCATGATTGTGTTGGGCACCGTACAAAATTTAGAAACACACATAATTGATATGAAAATAAAAATATGTGTTGGCTGCTTTGGAACAAAACATTGTGTGTTTCATGTGTATATTTTCTTAACGTTGATATAAATCAAATTTGACTATGAATATATAGGGTCTATGACTATGAATATGGGGGCTAGGTTTGAACATCTATCGCATTTCATCAATTTCAATACCGTTCGCCCTATCGTATATTAAAGCTTAATACTCAGTTTCATCAAAATATATTCATGTTTGCGACCTGTACTTTGATTACAAGGTTTACATGGACAGACAGACGGACGATTGGACATCGCTAAATCGACTCAGTCAGTGATTCTGAGTCGATCGGCATAATAAAGGTGGGTCTAGGTCAAATATTTTTGGTAGTTACAAACACCAGCACACCACATAGTGGTATAAGGTATAAAAAATATAGCCCGTTCCATAAGACATCGCCCAACATCTTATGAAATATCCCTAATTTTAATAATATATCTACTGTATGGAGTCTTTAAAATTTTTCCGTTTTTGGATTCACGAAAACGGAAAAAAATGCTCTACCGATGAACTATTTTAATTATGTTTTGTTTTAAAAATTACTTAATAATACCAATCTATTTTTAAATGTAGTGTTAAAAATGTGCAAAATAATTGGTTAATTGTAAGACGCTTAAGTCGGCCGTTGAAAAATTATTAAAATACTTTTTTGAAGAAAATAAAATATCCAAGAAAAGGACTAAAAAATGTGCTTTATAAAAAAAGATACTTCCTAAGAAAATGTATTTTTTAAGAAAATGTTTTTTTTAAGAAAAGGTACTTTTTAAGAAAAGATTCTTTTTAAGAAAATGTGCTTTTTAAGAATGGATTCTTTCTTATGCTTAGGTACTTCTTTATGCAAAGGTGCTTATTTAAGAAGAGGTACTTTTTAAGAAGAGATACTTTTTAAGAAGAGGTACTTTTTAAGAAAAGGTACCTTTAAGAGAAAGTAGTTTTTACGAATATTGCGTTTTTTATTTAAAGGTAATTTTTAAAGAATACGTAGTTTTTCAGAAAAGGTACTTTTTAAGAAAATATACTTTTTGAAAAAAGATACTTTTTAAGATGTAGTTTTTAAGAAAGCTACTCTTTAAGAAATTGTACTATATTAAGAATATTTTAATTTTTTATAAAAGATACTTTTTTAAGAATAGATACTTTTTAGAAAATTTGCTTTTTTAAGAAAATGTACTTATTTAGAAAATGTACTTTTTAAGAAAAGTTACTTTTTATGACAATTGACTATTAAGAAAAGGTACTTCTTAAGAATATGTACTTTTTAAGCAATGATTCTTTTTTGAGAAAAGATACTTTTTCACAAAAAGTTCTTTTTAAGAAAAGCTACTTTTTCGAAAATATACTTTTTTATGAAAGGTACTTTTTTATGCAAAGGTCCTTTTTTAAAAATGTACTTTTTAAGAAAATTCAAATTTTAAGAAAATGTACTTTTTAAGAAAAGTACCTTTTTAAGAAAAGATACTTTTGAAGAAAATGTACTTCGTAAGAAAGGATACTTTTTTATGCTTAAGCACATCTTTATGCAGAGGTACTTATTTAAGATAAGGTACTTTTTAGAAAAGGTACTCTTTAAGAAAAGGTACTTTTTAAGAAAATATACTTTTTGAAAAAAGATACTTTTTAAGATGTAGTTTTTAAGAAAGCTACTCTTTAAGAAATTGTACTATATTAAGAAAATTTACTTTTTTTAACAAAAGATACTTTTTTAAGAATAGATACTTTTTAGAAAATGTACTTATTTAGAAAATGTACTTTTTAAGAAAAGTTACTTTTTAAGACAATAGACTATTAAGAAAAGGTACTTCTTAAGAATAGGTACTTTTTAAGCAATGATTCTTTTTTGAGAAAAGATACTTTTTCACAAAAAGTTCTTTTTAAGAAAAGCTACTTTTTTCGAAAATATACTTTTTTATGAAAGGTACTTTTTTATGCAACGGTCCTCTTTAAAAAAGGTACTTTTTAAGAAAATTAATTTTTTAAGAAAATGTACTTTTTGAGAAAAGTACCTTTTTGAGAAAAGATACTTTTGAAGAAAATGTACTTCATAAGAAAGGATACTTTTTTACGCTTAAGCACTTCTTTATGCATAGGTACTTATTAAAGATAAGGTAATTTTTTAAGAAAAGGTACTTTTTAAGAAAAGGTACATTTTTAAGAAAATTTATTTTCTTAAGAAAAGGTACTTTTTTAAGAAAAGGTACTTTTTTAAGAAAAGGTACTTTTTTAAGAAAAGTTACTTTTTTAAGAAATGTTACTTTTTAAGAAAAGGCACTTTTTCAAGATAAGGTTCTATTTTAAGAAATTGTACTTTTTTTAGAAAAGACATACAATTTTTAATAAAAATTAATTTTTTAAGAAAATGTACATTTAAAAAAAAATACCTTCTGAAGAAAACTTACATTTTTAAAATAGCTTATTTCCCCATTTTGTTAATTTTTACCCTATTATCGTTAGAGTTTCCCGGTTTAGTGGATATTTAATCCTGTAAAGGAACCTCTATCCGAAATTTAGATACATTTAAGTAACTCACTGACTGTGGCGGCCTCATTTGATACATTGATATATTGATTTAAATTTTAGTGTTTTTAGAAATATTGCAAAAAATCATGTGAGTCCGATCACAGGGGAGATGTGTAAACATCTAGTAATTAAAGATTTTTTATGTCATTTTTTTAAATCAAACAGAAAGCGTCATCTATGTATAACTTATAGCAAAAACTGTTTTAGCTTATTCAACAACCCAATATAAACGTATATAAGTGATACATAGTGACGCTTTTAAAAAAGTGGCAAAAAACTATTTTATATCATAATTTTTTCACCAATACAATCATAAGTCACACACCGATTTGTGTTACAGCTCTCACCGATTTGTGTTACGCTGTTTTTGTGATTGTATTGTGAAATAGAAATTTACCCCCCTGCGCGTATAGATGTTTACACATCAAAAAGTTGTTAGACTTGCAAAATGTACAAAAAGTAATTAAATTTTTTTTTGGAAATTCAAAAATCGGTTGAAAAGTTGAAGTCGCTTTAAAGATCAGTATATAAGTTTTTTCAACCGTAGGACGAATGCTACTGAAAGTGGTGCATGGTCCGACATAGTCCTCAAACTAATGTCCCCTATGGGACATTAATGACATTTGGGTTGTGAGTATTTATTGTATTCATAAATCGTCTAAAATGAAGATTGTAAGTTATAGTCTCCAAATTAAGCAGCCTTCCGATATTCATTTATATCGATCTAGAGACTTACTTATAGTTAACTCATATTTGGTTTGTATAGGGTTTTACAACACATAAGTGACCTTACTGAATATAGTCTGATCATAACATCCGATATGAACTTTAACTTTATTTACTGCTGAAAATATCTGGCAATCTGACTTAAAGTTAGTTTATTCATTTGTCCATCTATGACCTTATCCGACATATCCGGCATGGTTGGACCTGAGTTTCTATTCCGAAGCTTTTGGTATAGGGTATCGTATAGTCGACCTGTTTTTTAAATAAGTAATTCAGCTAAGAACTTCTTACAAGGACTGTGTAATTCTTAGACCATAAGCAATAACTTATAACATTTGTTTTAATATTTCTCCACTAAAATCAGAATGTTATTTATGTATTGAGAAATTTATAACCCGTTATATTTCAACTTAATATTGAAAACTGAAGTGACAAGAGTGACAAGAAATAAATCACAAGATTACAATAACTTATCTTGAATACAATATTAGTCTGATAATTTACAACAAAAAAAAAATAACATAGCTTTTTAAAAATTAACCTTTGTTGTTATATTTATAAATTTGCAGTAGATTCGCGTGCCAATTTTCACTTTAAAATTGTTTGTACGACTAATTACCACTACCTGCAACCTAAAAGCTGTACAAAAGAATATTAATAAATTTGTATATAAATTTATAAAATATCTAAAGTTTGCCAGCATTTTTGATCTGATTATTATTACAATAACACGGAAAAATTATTTTTTATATATATTATAGGTTTTATTTTTAATGCGAACTTTTAACAAATAATATATATATAATGTAAATATTTGAATTGATGAATAGATCACTACACGAACTATTTGCTTTTAAGTAAAACTTAGAAATTTCATGACTGAAGTTCAAAATACATATACATATGTATATATATTAAATGAGATCAATTGAGAAACTTTGGATGAATAATTTAAAATGAAAAATTTCGACTAACGCATATTCGAATAAATTTATATCGTATAATAATAATAAAAACACCAAAAATTATTTTTTAAATAATATTGTTTTATTTAAATAGAAATAAACAAAAAATCCTTTTTTAATTATTTAATTTATATCGACAACAATTTATTGGGAAACAAGTAAGAAAATTACCCTAATCCTATACCATAAATTTCCAAAATGGGTCTTAGGTCCAGTTTTGCTGATGTCATAATTGGATATGGAAAATAAATTTAAACCGTATGAAAAAGTTAATATCCGTTGCTATTTTTATAAGACGACTCGGTCAAAAAATGGACCGATGATGATCATATTAAGTAAAGTCGCTTATTTTACTCAAAAACATATACAAACGGAGTTTGAAAATAATCTTTGCAATATTTTTTTGTTTTCTGAAGATCGGGAAGCAGATTTATACAGGGACTATGACTAAAAATGATCATACTACCCGGCCAACCAGAAAATGTGATGACAACTTTTTGTGAACATATTGTCATCAAAAAGGTGTGTACATTTTGTCAATGAAATTTTACTAACAAATTGTCACAATAATTTGTTGAAAAATTGTGATTGCTGTCCTAAACGACATATCACAAAGCAGGGGTGTACAATATTTTGACAAAAGTATGTAATTCATTTTGCTGACAATTTTGGTTGACAATTTGTTGACAATTTGTGGACATATATTTGTTGATGGTAACTTCGTGTTGTGAAGTTTCATTGTTTATACATATTTTACAGTTAATTCTCGAGAATCTATTACTGTTTTTATTATTGTGTGCACAATACGATGCGTAATATTTGATAGAAAAGGTATAATTTAAATAATTCTATTTAAAATATATAAACTAATAATATATAATTAATAATCAGTGACTTTATAAATTCAAATAAAGAAAAAGAATACACTGAGATTGATGAAATGCTGCCAATCAAAAATGTTGACGAATATAATGCCCCAATTTCAAGGTGTGAAATAAATTTAGAATTTAAGAAATCCTTGGTGTGTATAAATTTTTTTTAAAGATATATATTTAATAAAATTATTTAATCTTGACGTTTATCATTTAAGATACAACATATCAGTACCGTTGGTGGATCCAGTATTGGACATAATGTACGAAAAATTATAAATAAACTTTTCACGGCAGATTTTCAAACCAAAATCAATTTTTCTGGCAAGAACAATAAAACTAAGCTGGATGGATCAGTTGGGTAATATTTTGGTGTATAATATCCTGTTATGTTTTACAACCTCTTTCTATAATTTTTAGATGCCGCGAAAAGCAATAGTTTTAAGAACTTCGACGAGGAGGTGGCACTGAATGCAGTCAAATTTTATTTCCAAAGAGCAGGGGAAAGGTTCTCTAAATTAAAGAACAAAAATTATTTTAGTGCAGAATTAAAATAAGATTTTTATTTTTTTTAATATATAACTCGGTAATCAATAATAAAAGAAATTGCATATAAAAAATTGTTTTAATTTAGATTTGGATAATTATTGCATAAATTTACTGAAAAATTTGTTGACAAAATGTTGACAAATTTGTTGACAAAATGTTGACAAATTTGTTGACAAAATGTTGACAAAATCGTCGAAAAATGTGTATAAAAATGTAGACAAAACGTGTCAACCCTGCCTACCTTTTTTGAACAAAAATTGTCACAAATAAATGTCGACCATCCACATCTTTTTGTCAACATTTTGTCAACCTTTTGTGACAGTTTGGCTGGCCGGGTAGGTTTATTTTTGAGTTACTGATTAATGGTTGTAACAGACTCATATAATACAAGTTTAAACGATATCTATATGATAATCTAGATCTTATGGAAAATGAACTATATCTCAAAGTGGCCAATTGTATGGGGGCTAGGTCTAAACATGCAGTGATTTTAACTAATTTCAAAACCGATTTTTGATTATTCTGTTTTTAAAACAAAAAATATCAATTGTTGAAATTAACGAAGAATTTTTGTGAGTTTAAAAACAGGCCTAGGAGATTCTAACCAAAATTTCTGATCTCGCTTCCTGGTAAAAATGTCATATCTAACATTCTTGTGGTATTTTTTAATGCTGTTATATATCTTGGAGAAAATTGGTTTTAACAATAAACAAAGGTTCTAAAATTAAGCGCTTAAGCGTTATATCAAAGGAAAGCTAATGAGCTCGAAATTCCAAAACACTTTTTGATTTTGTGACCAGAATTTTGAGAAAAACTAATTAAAGAAGGGACGAGTGTTAAATTAGGCTATACGAAATCTTTGGTACCCTCTACCTGGGTTTTACGGTTACATTAATATTTTGACTTATTGCACTATTTATAACAAATGTAAATAAAATATACGAAAAAGCAAACAATTTGATAAACATAATTCTTAATTATTACAACAAACGCACTGAAGTTTTCGAATTTTTTTAGAGGTGTCTCCATATTGTTGGCCATACCTAGGCACAATACCAAACTTCTCAAAATAATGACAAACAATGAGGGTTTTCACTCTTGGTAGTAAAGTACCCTTGTAACCCTTGTATATGTTGTAGATATAGTAAAAGAACTATTATTTACAACACCGCAACAACAAAATGTATGAAATTAAAATTTACCACGCTGTGGTTAAAGTACAAGGGTAAAAGGTATAGTACATTAACAAGACTAAATATTTACAAGACTAAAACAGCTGATCGTTGAGCTGTAAAAACAATTGTTTAATTTTATTTTTCATTTTGTGGTCATTATTAAAAAAAATAATAAAAAAAATGGATCAAAATAATAAATAAATAAATAATAAAGATGGACCGAAAGTGAAACAACAAAATGTATGAAATTAAAATTTACTACGCTGTGGTTAAAGTACAAAGGTAAAAGGAAGTACATTAACAAGACTAAAACAGCTGATCGTTGAGCTGCTAAAACAATTGTTTAATTTTATTTTTCATTTTGTGGTCATTATTAAAATAAATAATAAAAAATTGGATCAAAATAATAAATAAATAAATAATAAAGATGGACCGATAGTGAAATTCAGCATTTTCGGCATTTTTCTAATCTTGACATGCTTTTTGATAATTTTTTAGTTTTCAAATTGATGAAAAACAAACCAAAAATCAGCTGATTCATTAATTTACAATACACAATACAATATACACTTAAAAGACTTTCACCCTTTGTAGTATAAAATCGTTGTAAATATAACAGGGTTGTAAATGTAACACCAAGAGTGAAAACCCTTAATATTATTTTATAAGGGTGTTTATTTTGTGAATGAATGTGACTTCAACAGGCAGGCAGACCGACGGGCGGACAGTGCACAGTGGTGTGGAGGTATTAAAATAAACAATTTTGAATTTATTTGATTAATTGAAATATATTAAAATTATTCGAATATTAAAATTATTCGATAATTTTTTATATATTTATCGCTAAAATCTCTTACTCGAATTATTCGTTTAACGCAAACTAAAGGAATGGATGTAGACCATCGACTGAAGTACATTTTAAAATTTGAACGTCATTTTACGGTACTAGAAATAATAAACTCTTTCTTTCCTTATGCATATGAGTTTTGAATCACTCCGTGACTGTGCCTGACTTTGCGTGACTATTTTAAAATTAATCTTTGGTCTCAACAAGTAAGTTTAAGATTGATCGGATAATGGGTTTTAAATCACTCCATGACTGTGCGTGACTATGCGTGACTCTGCGTGACTATGTCAAAGTTAATCATATTTCGCACCAAGTGTATGGACCAAGTTTCAGATCGATCAGATGAGGGGTAATGACTTTTAGAATACTCTGTGACTGTGCGTGACTACCGCAAAATTAATCTATAGTTACAACAAGACTATGGCCCAACTTTCAGAGCAATTGTATGAGGGGGAATGGGGTTGCACCGTTACATAGACTATGATAAAGAGTTTAAAAATAATAAAAGGTGAATCTAATCGCTGCGAAGACTATTAATAAATAACTAGCAGATTCCAGCGCTCGAAATTCGAGTGCAATTTCTAGACAGATTATTTCTCAACTTAGCCAATTCACAAACCAACACTTTTATGCTTTATTATTGTTGTGAATGAAGATAACAAACTCATTAAAAAAATATTAACAAATTTAATAAAACACACAGCATATATATAATTTTATGTATGTGTTAGTAGTAACTTGCAATTTAATCAAAATATAGGAAAAAATTTAAAAGTCTGTAAATCTGCAATACGGCAATACGGCTAAAATCGGGATAAAATGGTAGAATAAAACATCGGTCACAAGAAATCGCCTAGCCTATTAATATTATAGATCTAACCCATAAAAACAAAGTTTTTATTAAAACTCTTTCTTTCCTTATACATATGAGCTTTTAATCTCTCCGTGACTGTGCGTGACTATGCGTGACAATCTTTAAGTTAATATCTGATGACGACAAGTCTGTGGACCAAGTTTCAGATTGATTGGATGAGGGGAAATGTGGTTTAAATCACTCCGTAACTGTGTGTGACTATCTTAAAATTAATATTTGGCCACAACAAGTCTGTGGACAAAGCTTCAGATCGACGGATGAGGTGACTGTGCGTGACTGTGCGTGACTAAGCCTCAGTTAATAATCTTTTTTCACGGCAAGTCTATCGACCAAGTTTTAGATCGATCGGATAAGGGAAAATGGGTTTTAAAGCACTCCGTGACAGTGCGTGACTACCCCAAAACTAATCTATAGTCACAAGAAGACTATGGGCCAAGTTTCAAATCAGACAGACAGAGAGTATGAGTTAAAAGAAAGAGTTTAAAAAATAATTTTTTATACTAGTAAAACGATATAGTTTGGGTTGTACGCCTGGTTGAGCACACCACATAACAGGTTTTAAAAGTTCTGAAGTTGAAAAAACTGAATAAAAAAATTTTCTGATATTCTAGGGAAAATCCCTGCCAATCTTTGATTAACATACAATATATGTGCTGGGAAAGCACCATTTTTCTCTTTCAGCTAAAGAAAAAAAACAACTCAGTGCAGCGGTCATAAGAACTCGAACACGCTGCTTAAATGATCATTTCAAATTTACTTTAAGAACTTTAATAATTTCAAAAAAAGTGAAGGATTCACACACTTCGGCACAGCCTTGTATACGGATTAATAATAAATAAAAAACAATACTTACTTTTGTGCTTATAATTGGTTTTCCATTTGCGAAAAAATGCCATGGTCAGTCACAGCAACAACGTATCAAGTTCCAATCAAAGACAAACAATATAAAATCCAAATTAACGAAACAGTTACAATATAATTGCCCTCGCACAGCTTCACACAAAAAATATTGTTAAACAATTAATTGTATTCAAATATAATACAGCACTCCGATCATTAATTGTTTTGTGGACCGCACAGAATACACTGCAATAGCGAAGAAGAGTTTATATTTGGCAATCACTTGCTGTATAAAATAAACGTTATTTTATTAATAATCAATTGAGAATGATATTGTTTTGACTAAACTAAAACGTTGTTAATATTTTAATTCTATGTAAATATGAAAAAAAAAATTTTTTTTGTAAAAACAACGCAATTTAATTTAAGATATTTTTTTAAACAAAATTTTAAAAGCAATAAATCTTTTTTTTCAACGATTCGAAGCAAATTTTATAAAACAAAATAACTTGTTTCTCTGACAAAACATCAATACTAAATGAAACGAAAAAACAGCGTTTCGTAGAAATTTGCAAATAAGCTGAAATGATTTTTATTAAACAAGAAACAAAAAACAAAACAAACAAAAAAATAATAATATAAATTTCAAATAAATAAAAACGTAAATAATTCCCCGACACAGCTTCAAAAGATTGACGATTATTTTTTTTTTATTTTTTTGTGTATATTTTGCGAATAAGGCTGAAGTTCAAATGATAAGCTAGCTGGCTATACGCGCTCAATGGCGGCGCCGACGCTCATGGAGGTCGATTCAGCTCTATTCATCAGAGTAAAAAAGCACAGCCAGCTCAACGGACGGACAGACAAATATTCAATTGTATGTACAATTACACAAATCTACATATGTACGTACATACAACTTGATGTTTTTTTTTTTAAAGATACTTTCATCGTATTTGAAAATAATAACATAATTATAATATTTATTGCAGTCAATAGCTTTAACTATGACAATGGTTTTATTTTTGAAGCTATAGTTAGCATGTGTAGCACAATACAAAGAGACAGACAAATTACATACATACATATATTTATGCACATGCAAACAGCATCCATCAGAGCAGTGGCATATACTTTACCAAAACTCGCACGTTTCGTACCAGGCACACAATTTAAATGCAGCGGAACCTATGTTTCGCGTTAAAAGCAGTGTTGCCATTTAATGGAATATCCATTCAAAATCGGCATATATTTTTAAAAAATAGAATTCTAACGTAAGTCTCAAATTACTCAATTATTCTCTTCTTTGAAAGACTTGTTTTTCGATTTAAGCCTTTAAGAAAAAGAAAACTGCTTATTAAAAACTTAAATAACTTTAAGTCAAAATATATCAGGGTATAATGAATAATGACTTTGTGCTGAACACTTTGTCCGTCCGTCCATCCGTCCGTCTCCTACAAGGTTTATTTTTGGACAACTGATTAATGTATATAATACACACATATATCTAATTCGACCGAGATCTATATTATAATTTGTATATTATGGCACTTTAAGTCGCTTAAATAGGGGTCATTTGTATGGGGACTAGCTATGAACATGCACCGATTTACACCTATTTCAACTGCGTTCGTCGTATGGCCGATAGAAACTTTAAATTTTTTCAAAATTCTAGCTGTCACGGTAAACGTTGTTTTGCCATATAACTTATTTCTAGTGAATATTGCTGTTGTTAATTATGATGATATGTATTTACCATGTATGTGAGGTGCCACGCCTACTGGTGTGATCCCGCCCATTTTTCACATAACTTATCACACTCATCATTTGTGAACTCACACCTGGGGCCAAATCACCGCATTCATTATCAAAATTTTTCGATCGAAATTATTTTTTTATTTTCGAAAAGAAAATACTAAGTATAATTTAACTCTGTCACAGTTAATGAATTATGGCCCCTAGTTAAAATTAAAAGTGAAACGAAGGCTGATGTTTGTCCGTCTTCTCCAAATAATAAACCAAAATATGGAATTTCAATTGATTTTACTCGATATGGAATGCCCCTGGTTTCAAGACTGTTGGGTTTATAGTACTTCAGATAATATTTTTTTTATGAACCTTCTTATCTGGCTTCAGGTCATTTGTTTATGTAAAAACAAAAACATTTACGTTAATTTCATAACCTTTTATTCAAATAAATATTTCGGCTTTAAATAATAATATTTTTTTTTTGGGAGGTGCCACGCCCACCAATCCCATCCATTACTCACATTAACAACAAATTGACTTACAGAAAGTTTCACGACTCTGGCCATCATAGTACTCTAGATATGTATATGATGATATGTATTTACCATGTATGGGACGTGCCACGCTCACTTGTTTGATCCCCCCAATTTTAGACCGACTTCTCACATTACTAACTTATGAACTCCTACAAAGTTTCAGGACTCTTGTTATCATAGAGCTCCAGATATATGATGTTAAGAATTTTTTATATATGGGAGGTGCCACGCCCACTTCACATATAAAAAATATAGCCTATTTTACTTTTCCGATACCAACTTACACACTGTGAAAATTTCAAAAAGATCGGTTCTATGGTTTAGCCACCTATTAATGTCAAACCCACAAACAAATTTTCAATTTTATATACATATGTATATAGATATTCATATTTGCGACCTTTTGTTTGATAACAAGGTTTACATAGACATTAGAAATCGACTTAGAAAGTGATTCTGAGTTGATGAGTCTAGGTAAAATTTTTTTTGTAGTTACTAACATCAGCAGAAAGTCATTATACCCGATACCACTATGTGGTAATGTTGTTTTAAACATTATTACTGAAGAAGATAATCATTTCAAATTTTGTTCATTACAATCGCCAGGATTGTTACTTTGTTGTTGGTAAAGGGCATTTTAGGATGCCACTTTAGATACTTTAACCCATTACCAGCCACTGCACTAAAACGTATAAAAAGCTTTCAGCGTTTGCTTCTTTATTATTCACTAAAGGGAAATTCGAAAAACCAAACAGTGGCTAAATTTATTCTCTATATACAGTTAGTCTTTATACAGTTAATCACAAAAGTATTTTGTTTTCATAGTTTATGTATTCGTTTGATTTGAATTCATTAACAATATGGAAATTATAAAAAATATGAAATTTTTTTTTTTTCTTAAATGACAGTTGCAAAAAATTAACTTTCAATTACCTTATGTTTTTGTTAATTTTACATTTACCACATTCCAATTTCTACGTCACCAATATATGTATATTGAAATATTCTATCATAATTAGTTAAACTAGCAGATTTCAGCGCTCGAAATTCGAGTGCAATTTCTTGGCAGCTTTATTATTTTTGTGAATGAAGATAAACTCATTAACAAACACATTAACAAATTTATTAAAACACACATAGTATATGTATAATTTTATGTATGTGTTAGTAGCAACTTTAAATGCAATTTACTCAAAATAAAAGAAAAATATTTAAAATCTCTAAATCTGCGAAACGGCTAAAAAGAAATACCTCTCAAATTTTTTTTATTTTTATTTATTTATTTACATCAGCTACAGTAATTTATAACATCAGCTGGATTTGAAATATATTGTTACACGATCATTTAAATAATAATAATATAATTATAATCTAATAATAATATTGATAATAAATAATAATAGTATTACAAACGGTCATTTTAATTGAAATGACTAACATTATTAATAAAAAATACTACAAACATAAGTTCAAAATTGTAACGACTTAAAAGTAGAAGAAACACAGATCACATACCAAGAAGACATAACAAAAAAAAAGGACACATTACAACATGGATACTTTACATATAATGGTAGACACAAACAAATAATTTTGAAATAGACAGAGCAGAGGTAGAAATAATGAACAGCAACATCCGGGCGACAGAACATCAGGAACATAATTACCATGATCTGAAACATCAGGACACCAGGAAACATAATTAAATTAGGACTTCAGAACATCAAGAACTTAATTATATATGTCTGGAACATCAAGAACATAATTATATTGCACAGAAATATCAAGACAAAATATCATCAGAAACATCATTAGATTGATCTGGAACATCACGACATCAGTAACATGAAATTGATAAGGAACATTAGGATATCAGGGACGAAATTAAAGTTGACATAACAAGAAACACATAACCACATGGTCACATTACAAAACGAACACATTACAACACAGATAGATTACATATACAGGTAGACACAGAGATAATAATATACATTTGGTCAAAATCGGGATAAAACGGTCAAACAAAACATCGGTCACAAGAAATCGCCTAGCCTATTAATAATATAGATTTTGCAGGCTTGTCATAAAAATGTCTAAAGGAAAGGAATGAAGTTGTTCACAGAATAAAATATTTTATACCTTCATTATCAAAATAAATAAATAAAATATACATATATGGGAAATGTTTAACCGGTGTCGGTAATTTATAGAAAATGTAATTGTACAAAAGAACTTGGTTATATCAAAAATATTTAAGAAATGAGAAATAAATTCTTAAAAAAAACCAAAACAATCCTCATTTGTATGTGCAAAAAATTAATGAAAAGCTTATGGAAACACTACGATCAAGTGTAAGTGATGAAACGGTCCATATGGTTCATAAAGCCAATGATATTAACGGCCGTGTGACAAAAAAAACTTATTTTTGAAAACAATGATATTCTGTGACGAAAGCAAATTTAATATTTTTAGTTCAAATGGACGACGTATTTAATGACGCAAGCCAATTGAATCCCTGTATATAAAATATGTAACACCAACTGTAAAACATGCCGGTGGTTCTCTAATGGTGGAGGATGTATGTCGGCCTTGAGAGTGGGCAAGTTGGTGTTTATAGATGGGACTATGGATAGACATGTATAGTTGTCCATTTTGAAGGAAAATATAAATGCAAGTGCTGAGCTATCTAGAAATGGTTATTATTTCCAACACGATAATGACCCAATTTGTGGCTTTTATACAACACCAAACATCTGACAAGATCACCACAAAGTCCGGACATGACTCAATGGAAATATTTCGGCTTATTTGAATGAAAATATCCGGGAACATAACATTTCATCAAAATACAAGTATTGGAAAAAGAATGGTACAAACTATCTCCTGAATATTACAGAATCGATGCCTAAACGTCTGGCTAATAATAGATATCACACAAAATATAAATATTATTAATTGTTTTTGTTATATTATAAAATATATAGTAAATTGACAAAGCAAGATATTTTATGACATGAGAAATTTGCGACAAGTTAATGTTTTCTTAAAATTTCTATGCATAAGAAATGCTTTTTTAGTGTTTATTTGAGAATATTAGTGTTTAAGTTTCGCTTATTTCATATTCAATAAAAATGCATTAATTTTTAAAAATATTTCGTTTCTTAAAGTTTCTTTATTTTAACACTCACAAAATATTTTTGTGACTTATGCATGAAACACATAGACGGCTGCGGCTACATGAACACACGACTACAAATGCTGCTAGCAAATGCATTTTATACAAATGCATTTTTATTTCAGTAGTGCCAACTATGTTTTTTTTACTTTATTAAAATAGAAAAGCATGCAAGATTGTATATTAACTCGACTTCAATATACAATTATTTATAATGCATTATTATAACGTAGAAATAAATAAATAAATTTATTTAACCCCTTTTGATTATTAATGGAATTATAGCATTTCATTTTGCGTTGTTTTTTTTTTTTTTTTTAAGAAATAAAATATTTCATAGCACTAATTTCTTTTACATATTTTGTTATATTTTCAACACTATTTTTGTTTTACAGCCAAAAGAAATAGAAATTATCCTAAGTTGACTACAGCGACAAAAGTTGTTGTGTAGCCGTGTAGCTGTGTTGGCGTCAAAGTAATCGTTTTCACATAAACGTGTGTATTTTATTTTTGACAGGCTGTAGTCGTGTAGCCGCTGTCGTCTATGTGTTTCATGCAAAACTGTAAAAAATATATTTTCATATTCCTCAATTTTTTTTTATATGTAAACATCTGTACGCGCGGGGGGTTAAAAATCTATTTCACAATACAACCACAAAAACAGCATAAGATGTAAGACGAAAGACAAAATCGGTGTGACTTATGACTGTATTGGTGAAAAAATTATGATATGTAATAACCTGTTTGAAAATGAAAAATGAAAAATTGAAATTAAAAAAAATGAAAAAAAAATGAAAAATAAAAAATGAAAAATGGAAAATGAAAAATGAAAAATAAAAAATGAAAAATAAAAAATGAAGAATTAAAAATTAAAAATGAAGAATAAAAAATTAAAAATGTAAAATAAGAAATGAAAAAAGATAAATAAAAAATAAAAAATTAAACATAAAAAATTATAAATTAAAAATGAAAAATGAAAAATAAAAAAAAAAATTAAAAATAAAAAAAGAAAAATTAAAAATGATAGATGAACAATGAGAAATGATAAATAAAAAATGAAAAGCAAAAAAATTAAAAATTAGCCAGTTGAAGTAATAAATAATAATATATATTTTTATATTAGCAGAGCCCCTGCAGATGTTTGTTATAAATGATACATAGATGACGCTTTGATTTTTAAAAACTGCAATAAAAAAATCTTTAATTACTAGATATTTACACATCTCCCCTGTGATCGGACTAACATGATTTTTTTTTTTTTTTTGTAACTTTATAATTTGAAAAAAACCTAGATCACATTAAATATACAATACTCTTAATTCTTATAACAAGTGTTATTTATTTAGCGATGTTCATCTGTCCGTGTGTGGAAATAACCATCATACCCTCAATAAATCGGCTGGTTTACTCAGTATGCCCCGAGATTTTAATGAAAATATAAAAAAAATATTGAAAATATATGATTTTTCTTTGTTCATGTTACTACCGTTATTCTAAATTTTGTGTCTTGTGTTGTTTTTATTGTGGAGTGTTTCATTATACTGACGTGCCAAGAGGTTGAAGTCGTGCGGCTTAACCCTTTCCCTGTTTTTTGTCGAATATATTCGACATCAAAGCAGGCATTGATTAAAATAAAAAAGATAACGGCATTATAAATTTTGCATTGCTTTGCTTATTTCTAATGATTACAAATATATATATATACAGTCCACCTCTTAGGTGAGAAATCTCAGATGAAAAATAATATTTTCTCCAGTTTTATCGCTCGGAAAAATTATTTTTGTGTGGAATAAAAGTAGGATGGTTTCGACCGGATTCGGTTCACTGTTTGAATAGTTTGTTTAAATGGGTTGTTATGTATGTCAAATTCAAAAATAGGCTGCAAGTTTTTGCTAAGTTTTGATTTTTTTGTTTTTAAGTCACAATGGCAGAATCTAAACGCAGCCTTTTTTAATATGGCATAGTGAACCAGTGCCAACAAAAAAAATTTTAATGGTTGAAAATCATGTACATATTTTCTAATCGCTTGAGAAATTGAGAAATTTTATTAGCAAACTTGTGGAAGTGTGCGAAGAGCGAAAAAAGATGTTGTTGGATGAAGACTTTACTTTCCATAATCCAGCCGTCGCCCAACGTAAAGAGAGTGCACAAGCAAGACTAATAAAAATTGCATTAATCGCCAATGAAACACCGAACCAAGATTTAATGGTAGCGACGAGTCTTTACAAGGCCTAGAAAAAGAAGCGCTTCATCGGTTGTTTCAAAATTATGTTCGGAATCTGCAATAGCTCGCAAAGTGCTTAAATCTGTAAACTCTGAACCAAAAACCCCTATTCCGTATACACCTGAGGAAGCTTTAGCGCTTTATACTGATGGTGGATACTCTAAAAGGTCATACAAACTAATGCAATCTGGTGCCAAAGAACGAAAATGCAATATTTATCCAAGCTACGATATTTTGGCTAAAACTAAAGCGGAGTGTTACCCCAGTGACATACACGTAACTGAACATTCAGCTAAGGTTGGCTTGTAAAGTCTCGTAGGCCATATTGTTGCACGTATAATACAAGGCTTTTCAACAGCTTTTGAGGTTCTCATGACTGTAGGCAATAATAAGGATTGCATAAAAGCAATATTTAAATGGGGCTATGATGGTAGCAGTGGGCACTCTACTTACCGTCAACTTTTCAGTGTGTCTGATATTGGAACAATTGTTGAGCATTTATTTGCTGTATGTATTGTTTCTTTAGAAATTAAAAAACGACCCGCAATACTATCGCAAAATATCCAGACTTCTTCAACTCGGTTCTGCAGACCCATTAAAATAATTTTTGAAAAAGAGTCAGCGGACTTAGAGCTGAGATAGAAAATGTTAATAGAGAAATTGCACAAATTCTGCCAACAAAATTAAGTTTTTTTTTTTAAGTAACACACGAGATTCATTTAACCATGATCGATGGAAAACTGTTTAATAACATTTATGAACAATCTAAATTTAGTTCAACTAGACAGCGACAAAACCACTTATACGAATATGGATTGTCAACACTTTATGCTTGGATACAGTGCTTCGAGTGTATAATTTATATCGCCTACAGAATACCGATAAAAAATTGGCAAATTCTTGAAGAAAATAATGAAATTGCTCAACAAACCAAAAGAAAAATTCAACTTGAACTAAGAGAAAAAATGGGTATATTGGTGGACATTCCAAAGACAGATTCGGAGAATACAAATACTGGGAGCAGCCAACCTTGGCCTCTACAGTAAGACGAACTTATAATAAAAAGGTTTGGTTTAATATTGCGCAGAATGGTATGTGGGTATGCAGTTAAGTACAGGCTTTTCGCTTTTATTTCTGGGAAACAGAAAAATTATATGTGTTTCCCACCCTGGGTTTTATATGCCTATATCTGATAATATCAGATAATACTGAAAAAGTTTCGCTACCAATAGGAATGATGTCAGAAGAGGCATTTGAGGGAAGTAATAAAGATTTTCGCAGCTATATGCTTAACCACACGCGATAAGACTCGAGATTGGTTTCATCGGATCCTTTTATTACATCTAAATCTAAAAGCACCTCGAAAAAAGACATCAAAATAGATGATGAGGTCAAGCACCTTCTTTTAAATATAAATGACCTACCTGAGAGCCTTAATTTTGGAAGCTCCGAATAGTTTTTTTTATTTCTTTTTTTATTTTCTTGTAAACTGTGAAAAAAATATGAAGCTGAAACCTTTTTTTAATTTACTCAAGTAATGGAAAAAAAATTCTAACATTTTATTTTATATGGATCTACCCATATACTTAAAAAAACAAACAAATTTTAAAATTTAATGAATGGGTTATATTTAAATATATATAAATTTAAAAAAAAACTCATTCACAATTTTTTATGTTTTTGAAGTTATTAAGAAAGCGCCGCTAGATGATTGGGTATTTCGGCCACAGTGCCGAAGGCATTGAAATTAAAAATACTATTAATAAAAATCTTGCGTTTTTCTGAATCTTTTAATGGCTCAAACAGCTTTAATTTTTCATGGGCGAATATTTATATATATTAAATTGTAGTAGGGTTTATCCGATTTCTTTTCTCGCTTGCTCTTGACCCAGCATCGGAAAGCCTACCACTAATAAAAGAAAATTGCATCACTTTCCTTTTCTAGTTCATGAGTCAACGAGAAAATGCAGTTTTTCAGAGAGAAGTTAATTCTTTCTATGAAAAAGACATCATTGTCTCTATAAAAAAAAACAATAACTAAGATATCTATAATATTAATAGGCTAAGCGATTTCTTGTGACCGATGTTTTGTTCAACCGTTTTACTCGGATTTTGACCAAACTTATATTATTTGAAAGGTATTTCTTTTTAGCCGTTTTGCAGATTTACAGATTTTTAAATTTGTTCCTTTATTTTGAGTTAATTGCATTTAAATATGCTACTAACACATACATAAAATTATATATATGCTATGTGTGTTTTATTAAATTTGTTAATGTGTTTGTTAATGAGTTTGTTATCTTCATTCCCAATAATAATAAACCATAAAAGTGTTGGTTTGTGAATTGGCTAATTGGCTAATAAAAATAAAGCTGCCTAGAAATTGTACTCGAATTTCGAGCGCTGGAATCTGCTAGTTATAACAAATACTATACATTAAATGGTATTAGAACTTAAAGGTTAAAATGATAACTCATTGGTAACAATATTGAGTTTAAGACACATGTGGGGGGTATCATAGATTCGGCACAGTCAAATTTAACACTCCTTAATTTTAAAATTTAAAAAAAAAAATTATATTTTCAAATTGAAAAAAATTTTAATTATTTTTATTTATTCGTTTATTTCTTTGTTTATTTTTTTATTTATTTTTTTTTTTTTTTTTCTTAAATAAATTTTGTATCGGTCAAAGCCATCAAAACATAATTATTATACAAAATAATTTTTAAAAAATTATAAAAAAAATTAGTTTAAAATAAAAAAAATTCGTTAAAAATTAAAAAAAATTAAATATTTAAAAAATTATCTAATTTTTATTTTTTAAAATTGTATGTCAATATAAAGATTCCAGACATAGCAGAGAAAAACAGACCGGGGATTCAGATTCACCGACTCCACTTATGTATAGTTGTCTCTGCTCATTTTTGACTATTGAACAGTGTAATTTATATTTTACTTAATTTATAGAATGTTCAATAAAAAATATTCTAAACAGATAAAATATTCAGAAATGATTATTAGAAATTTAAAATTAGTTGGGGAATTTTTGGGTGTTTAAATTTGCTGAACCGGAACAAGAGAATAATATTTCTATGCAACAGTGTTTTGCTAAAATATTTAAGAGTAACGAAAGAGAGTAAAAATGGGAAGGGGGAACACTTTGTTTGTCATCTGATTTATTTTGTATGTTTAGAGGGCAGTCTGAGAAGTCCAAACTAAAGAAATACATAATAAATACATCTTAAAATGGTTTTTAAAATGCTCTGATTTTGAATATGGGTTGTACATTACCAAGCAACTTTTTCGATGTTTGCCTCATTTTTCGATTTTGAAAAGATTTTTTTTTTCTTAATTTTTTTTTTAATTGTCTGAATTATTTTTTGCAAATCAGCAATAAATAAGGGACTAAAAAATAAATTTAATGTATAATGAATTTGATGAAACTTAAGATCCGGATTTTAAAAGCAGCTTGATTTATAAATATATTTACATATAATATATACAAAATATATATTTTTTTTGGTTGTTTAGTTATTTATTTATTTATTTTTATAATGCTTACACAAATTACTACAACAACCCTCGTACGTATTATATATAACTGTGTTAGTTTTAAGCCGGGAATACGTCAAAACAAGTAATCTTTGATATGACATCAAATTATATCAATATTTTCTTAGACTTAAACATTTTTTTATTATTTTTTTTTTTTATATGCACGAGTAAAAAAAATAAATTGCGTTATAAAATAAATTATCAAAATTATATCATAAACAGGAAAATATGTAGTTTCAAATAAATAATATAAATTTCAAATCTTAAAACTTACTATAGAGCCAGTATTAAACTATGACATAATTAGAGAAAAACCCGTTGTTTAAATTTGTATAATTTATCTGACAGTACCAAAAAATAAACTTTTGTGTTTGGAAACAAAACACGAAACTCTTTTTTTTTTATAACATTCACTTAAGTAATTTGGAATAATTTATACTATTTTTGCAACAACCATAGGAATTTTTTTTTTTTTTAGAAAAAAAATATATTGTATTCTATTTTGAACACGTTCACCGTAGCTGTTGATTGAAATTATTTCCAGCTTATTGTTTGTTTTAAAAAGACGTACTAAACACTTCAAAGTATAACAATGATCTGTTAAAATACCAGTATATGGCTAAGCTCAAATTGGGGAGACTCTTCGGACTGATTTAAACGGCAGAGAAGTTGTGTGTAAAAAACTGGCACAATACTTGAATCTTCGTTAATATACATACTCAAAAACTCATTTCCGTTCATTAACGTTTATACTTTGTTTATTCAGTTTAGTCAGTTTGCATGCAATTAGGGTTTGCGAACACTTCATCCGTATTATATCAAAGAAATATCATTTTATAAGAATTAGATTTTAGGAATTCCTATTTTTTCAAGAAGTTTTAATATTTTAAATATTTTTATTAAAAATTTAATTTACGTTTTAAGTTAATCTACAGTTTTTTTAAATCATGCAATAGACATTATTTTATAACTATCTGATTTAACTATCTCATTTAAAGTTATTCAATATCCAATATCCGCCCGTGTTTTGCAATTCAAAACCCCATGAAGGTGAAACCAATACGAATGCGATGTGAATTACAGAACATGAGCGATTAATTCCAATTAATCCAGAATTTATAATTTTATATTAGGGGCGTTTCATTTCAAGTGATCCAACTTTTAAAACCGATGTCTTCCGATCGGGATGAAATGTGCACTAAGGTTAGTCCTATTGGATAGTAGCTTAGACACAATTTTGATTTTTTTTTCCTGAGGTTCACATATTACGTGCATTACAGTATCGAAGGTATGAAATTTTAGTTTGGTATGTTACATACCGCCGGAAAAGCTAATTTGTCTAGTTTCTCAGTGAATGCTTTATTTTTAAGGTTTTAGAAACACTAATAGGAAATAATTAAAATTAGATATGCTAAAAATTGAAAGACCGTTGCCTTGAGTTACCAAACATTTTTTTTGATAGATATCCCACTCGCATCCCACTAAGCGACCAAAAAGCCCTTATAGAAAAAAACGTAAACTTTCGTTTGAGCCAAAAAAAATTTCCTTTTTTGAAAAAAAGTCAAAAAAAATTTTTGATTTTGCCAAAAAATTCAAAAAAAATTTTTTTTTTTTAATTTTTTTTCGAAAGACTGAGGAAATAGCTATCTAAACTATTTGTGATAAATTTTACTAAGAACAATAGGTAAAAAGTTACATGAAAGAGAAAAAACCCCTGTTTGGTCAAAATGCCAAATTTTGACCCCCTCTAACTCAGAGAGTTCTGGACCGATCCTGTTGAAAAATTGTGTCTAAACTACTATCCAATAGGACTAACCTGGGTGCAAATTTCATCCCGATCGGAAGATATCAGTTTTAAAAGTTGGATGGATCACTTGACATGAAACGCCCCATTTATATATTCCTATTAATGTAACTCAACGAGGTATACAGTACCGAGAGCTAAAAATTCAATGTGATTTTCAATTGCCTGTTTCTGCTTGTAGCGTTATATAATCAGTCACTCAAATTTTGTGCTTTTCAATTATAAAATTCTAATTCTTTTCCCAATTTCCATTTTTCCCCAGCAAATTATTTAATAATTGCGATTTAGTTAAAAATAAGTAAGATTGTTAAATTCGGCTCTGGCGTATCTTGGATACCTTCCAGCTGGGTTTTACGCTTACATTAATATCTGGACTTATTTTACTATTTATAAGAAATTTAAACAAAATATTTGAAAAAGTAAAAAAATTGATAAATTGTTACAACAAACACACTAAATTTTTAGCATTGATTTAGAGGTGTCTGTCTCTTTATTTCAGGTTATATCATGACACACTGATGCCCGATTTTCCCTATTTTAAATACCAAACTGCTCGAAATAATGACAAATTATATTTTCATAATAGTTTCAGTTCAGTTTATTATATGGATAAGCGTGATTTTAACAGATAGACAGACAGACGAACATGGCTACATCGATTCGAGTTGTTATCGCAAGTCTTTCAACTCACTTGCCCAATCTCATTTTTAGTGGGTTTATAACATACCAAAAAATGGCCGCTTTTTTTCTTTGTAGATTTTTTACATTTGATCTAAAGAAACCATATACAATTTGGATGTAATATGAAAGATATTTGCAAAACCTCAAGTATGCTAAAATTCTATTAGAACTAATAATGTTAATGGTCAACGTTATTACATATATATAAAGGGTAACCCAATAAGAGTGCACATTGAGATAAAGCCACATCTTTGTCATCGAAATGTCATCTAAAATTTCATGAAAAGGGCAAGGGCCTGTGTTCAGAGCCGCGCGGGCCATATGTCTTCTATTTTATTCCATACGTAATCGGAACATGTCTACTTTACAGTGCAATAAAAATATCAGCACTCGCTCAAAAAAAAAATGCGTGTTATTGTTAAATTAAATGGTGCACTCTTATTGAGTCACTCTTTATAAATAGCAGGAAAAATCCTAAAACAAAAGATTAAAAATTATATTTAAAAAAAATATTAAGAAACTTATTTTTCCTACCGTTTTTGGATAGGAACATCTCTTAAATTTTCGAATAATTTTTTTTTTGTGCACAATCCTAAATATAAAAATTATTGACACCCACTGTAGAATATAATAGGTCTCTTAGGGAAACAACGACTAAAACCCATACTAGCCGTTATATAATAAAAAACAGAAATATGTCTTCTCTAAAACCGAGCTAGGATTAATAATATCGAGCTGTGATCGCGAAAATAAAATTAATCGCGGTCATGGCTCGATTATCTATCAAAATTTCACAGGTGTACAGTAGGGTGACCGCAAAAAATCGATATCGGAATTTCGTCTGGAAACATGGCTGTTGTAACTCTGTTTGACTTAAAATAACAACAATTATGTATAGAATATAAATTTTGAAGAAAAACTTTAGCTTTCTTTTGAGATATTAAGCGTGTTTTTGTTATTTACCGTTCTGCAGTTAGGCTCCTTATGTCAGCTTTTTGGCCAAAAATTTGGATTTTTTCAAACTTTGAGCGACGAGCGGCACGGATTAACGTCCAACAGTGGCGCCCGTAGAGCAAACGAGGTTGCAAAAATCAAAATTTTCATGTGCGCCGACAAAGTTTTGAATAAACCCATTTTATAGGAAACTTTTCAACGATTTCAAATATGCTACTCTTAATATTATCACATTTTGAGTTTAGAAGATATAACCGTTCAAAGTTGACCGACTTTCGGTTTTCAAAAAAACACACAATTTTTAGTCAATTTGTTGCGATTTCAGGTAAAATAGGTAACGAATCGCCTTATTTTTTTTTTTTGTATTGATTGATGTATTTATTAAATGTATAATGATAAAAAAAAATTAACTGTTTGCTTTGTGTTTCTCCTGGTAAATCACTATTTAAAAACTATCCGTTTTTTCACTATTTTCACTATTTTTCAACTTTGACGGAAAATAAAAAAAATCTATATTTTTCTATATTTGCCATATTTGCAAAACATGTTCTTTGATTATTTCTTTACATAATTCAAAAGGTTTTATCTGCGCATACGTGCATAATGACTTATGGTCCCTCCAGGTAGGCACAAATCTTATTTAGACACGAGCATAATATCAAAATTGCATAATTCAGCCTAAATCCATATGTATGCAGGGAACAGGTAAATTTTTGGGCATGGTAGCATAAGCCTATATATTGCAAAATAAGCATAATGCCTGAAACCATGGCGTTAAACAATTTAAGTACTGAAAACATGGCGTTGAACAATTTAAAATTATTTGAACTGTTTAGAAGGTCAACCACACCAAAGTTTTTCACGGAAGCTGCTTTAGAAGAAATTGATAGCTTATACGGAAATATTGAGAGAAGCGAAATTATAAAAAATAATTTTTATCTGATATATGCAAATATTAAGGCAAAATGGGTGAAATCTAATGGAACCATTCAGAACTTCAACTCCAAATACGAAGACTGGCTTAATGAAGACACCATCCTGGATATATTGGCAGTAGATAAACCCACCACATCAACCAGAGGAGCAAAAGGAAGGCCAAAAAAAGTGTTGAGGAGCGTTCAATTTTCACAAGAAAAAGGAAACTTGCCGATGCCACCAATGACTTGACCACGAAGCATTTATCGGACGCGCTGTCTATTAAATATACAAAGGATAGTGAAAGAGTTAGGTAGCAGATTACAAAATCTGTTGCTGATGCAAGCCCACTGCGACTAAAAAGGATTAAGGAAAGCATTCACACGCCCACAAACGCACACATTAAAAAGTATGGTTCCGAAGAAGCCTTGGCCTTGTTTATGGACTTACAACTTTCCAAAGAAAAATATGAGATACTACGGGCATCCTTGATGCGACACGGGGCTGACGTTTTACCAGGATACAAGCATATTACGCAAGCCAAAATAAATTCACGACCACCAATTACGAGTTCCACCTGACCATGGTTGACGGAAAAGTCGTAAACGAACTGACAGGAACAACCTCAACATTGTCATGCCCGATTTGCAAAAAGAGTCAGAAGAACTTTGGAAATTTAAACGATTCTACAAACGAGGAGAATTACGAATATGGAATGTCACCATTGTGACATTCTTGCTAAAACTGGCGTATACCCTACCACAAGAGGAGGAAAACTTCGATAAAAATACATCAATAAAGGATAAGGAATAGATCAGAAAGAAGCAAATACAGGATGCTTTTTTTAAACAAGTTGGACTAAAAGTAGACTGTCCCAAGCACGGATACGGTAACTCAAACGATGGAAACACTTCTAGGAGATTTTGTGAAAATGATGAGGCAGTAACTAGAATCACTGGAATTGACAATCAAATCGTGAAAAGATTGGGAACGATCTTGAATGTTTTATACTGCAAAGAAAATGTCAATTCTACAAAATATGGAGAATATGCATCGAAAACTGCATCTCTTTTAGCAGAAATGTATCCACAGAAGAAGTTGACCCCGACCGTCCATAAAATATTGGCGCATGGCAAAGATATAATTGAGTACCAGTCTTTGCCAATTGGAGAGCTTTCTGAAGAAGCACAGGAGTCTCTCAACAAATTTTATAAAAAAATATAGATTGCAGAACACATTCAAAGCATCAAGGGTAAGGCAAAATGAGGACCTCTTCAACATGTTGGCAGCATCTTCCGATCCACTTATTTCTTCCCTGCGGCATGTGAAGTCACGAATAGAGTTAGAAAATAATTATAGTTCAGAAATTATTAGTCTTTTAGATATACCTTCTCTTACGAACTGTGATGAATATTTTACAGAAAATTGAAAAAATAAATTTAAAAAAGAAGTAATTTTTTTTTAATTTTGTGGGTAATAATTTAAGAAAAAAAATAAAAACAATCTAAAAATGTACAAATTATTTTTTTTAGTTACCATAAAATTGATTTTTCTAAAAATTTTAACTTTGATAACCCACAAGTAGGCCCCTACAAAGCGTAGCACCCTTTCCAAACGCTCATTTCATAGGTTGAACAGCTATCTATCATCTGCTTTTTAAACTTTCAATTATGTTATTCGGTTCAAAAGATATGATTTTCGCAACGAAAAAACTCAAATGGCGCCACTGTGCGTCGTTTACTCGAACTCAATCTCAATATCTGGAAAGAAGAATCGCTTTATGGGGTCCATCCGAACAAGAGTCCGAGATTTTTTCCCGCCTCTATGAGTTCCGGTCACTCTAGTGTACAGGCGGCAATAGTTTGAAAAAGATATACATGGACGGACAGATAGACAGACGGATAGACGAACGGACATCACTAAACCGACTTTGAGTAGATTGGTATAATCAAAGGTGGGTCTGACAAATAGGGGTATAGGGTATAAAAAGAAATTGGTTATATAAACTGCCATCAGTTAAACCTGTGTGGGCTAAGAATCGATAGATCGGGAAGAGAAGAGGAAAAATCCACCACTTATAAAAATCGATGCTGATTAATTTCGAAATATGTTTTAATTCAAAAAATTTTTCGACATTTAACCTTAAACACTATTATGTTCATAAACTTGGACTTTTTACTAAAAGTTATATAAAAAATTTTATTATTTTCTATAAAAATAAAAAATCTTATTTTCGATCTTTATCAATTTGATCTTGAGCCTGAATAATTTCAAACTCAATCAAGTTATATAAAAAACTATTAACACATTAATATTTTGAGCTCAAATATTATTTTGTTGGTTTTTATTAACGCGATATTATTCCCCGATATTTGCTGGCGATGGATAAAAAATTATTAAATGATTTCGAAAATCGCACCTGAATTATTTTAAAACATAGGAGAACATTATCTTAATTTTAAACTATCTTTCTTTTCAAAAATATATATTTTTTACCTTTAACATTCAAAAAATTGTTATACAAATTTTGTTTTCATTTGTTTAGGCTTTCAACAAACAGTAAATAACAACAAAATTGAGTTATTAATATTTTAAGTTAAAATATTACTTTTTAAGTTTTTAATAACGCGATATTATTGCTCAATATATTTCGCGCATAGCAAACCCTATCTGAAATTGAGTTAAAGTTTTGTTCGCTTATTTGTCAGTGGAATTGGAAGAGAATGGAGTGGAATTTTCTATAATGTTGTGGTCCACCAGCATTAAGCATTTATTTAACAGTAACTGTTGTTGTTGTGGCCTCAGTCGCAGCAGCTTGCCGTTGCTATTTAGCGGTTGATCAAATATTTGTATTCGTATCTTTCTATCTACTTGAGACGTACATGTGAGTATGTATATTTATTTGTGTGGTGTCTTTTGATTTGTAAATATTTAATACAGGTTGTTCATTGTTTTGAGTTTTTGTTTTTGGAAATTACGTATTTTTTAGACGTCTGAACTTACTAACATATTTACGTGTTAATTAAACTGAACATTTCGTTTAAACTCGTTTTCATTATTTACTTATTATAATTCTGTTTGTTTGTAGAACTTCTAAATTTCGCTGTTTTTATACGCTATACCACAATGTGGTCAGGATATAATGGCATTGTGCTGATGAAATATTTGGCACAGAACGATCTAAATTTTATCATACCGAACGACTCAGAATCACTTTCTGAGTTGATTTAGCGACACCCGTCCCTCCTTCCATCCGTCCGTCCGTCCGTTTGTTTGTTCATGCAAACCTTGTATTCAAACTACAGGTCGCAAAGATGAATATATTTTGATGAAATTTAGTATATGAGCTTCTATCGCCCATAGAATGTACGATATTGAAATTGGTGAAAATCGGTTCATGGTTAGATCTAGTCCCCATACAAATGACCCCTATGAGATCGACTTCTATTTCCATAGTATCCAAATTATCATCTAGATCTCGGTCAAATTGGGTTTATGTATGTTTATTACATCCATTTATAAACCCTATAGGACAATTTATAGTCATAGCCCCCATATGAATCTTATTCCCGATCTTCACATAAATCTATCAATAAACAAAAATATTGCTCAGATTTTTCTCAAATTTCGTTTGTATATGTTTTTGCAAAAAATAAGTGACTTTGTCAAATAATGTCAGGAAAGGTCCATTTTTCGACCTAGTCCCCATATAAATAAAGCATCATAGGTGAGGTAAAAAAATTAATAAAACCACTCAAATTTGGTTTGCGTTTATTTTCTATATCTAGTTAGAGATAGTTTCTCTAAACGCATCATATAGGGTATCGGCCTAAACCAACTATAAACTTCTAACTTTTTAAACTCTTTCTTTTAACTCATACTCTCTGTCTGTCTGTCTGTCGTGGAGCAACCCCATTCCCCCTTATTCAATTGATCTGAAACTTGGTCCATAGTCTTGTTGTGACTACAGATTAATTTTGGGGTAGTCACGCATAGTCACGTACAGTCACGGAGAGATTAAAACCTCACTTCCCCTCATCCGATCGATCTGAAGCTTTGTCCATAGACTTGTGACCAAAGATTAATTTTAAAATTGTCACGTAAAGTCACGCACAGGCACGGACAGATACAAAACTCATATGCATAAGGAAAGAAAGAGTTTTAACAAAAACTTTGTTTTTATGGGTTGGATTATTTATTTCTTCAATGAGGCCAACTACATTTAAAGTGTCTATGGGTATAAGTTGGGGAACGCTTGGTGTTATCTTTCGGAAAAAAAAAATTATTTTTCTGTAAAATAAATTTTCCATGGTGGCATTGGCGTAGTGGGATTTTTTTTTTTAAATCTTTCAAGTTCTGGAATACACTTTTCATTATAAATGTTTGCATTTACATTTAATCCGCTCTTGGAAAATCTTGGTTTACTTAAACCACGCTCACTAATTGCCAACCATAATAAAACCCTTCCTGGAAATTTGTTCTTGCATATACACTTATAGGGCCCATACACGACACTAGCATGCATGCGCGATCAAGTGATTGCGCCAGCTGATTGACCATGTATGGGCCTGTGGTGTGATTGTGCCATACGATTGTGCAAAAACAAAATGAGTTTGATATTTTTGTGATTGCACAATCATGCTGGTGTCGTATATGGGCCATATTTCTCATTATAATAGAATTTTTAGAGCAAACATCGCGCATGGATGAATTTTATGAAGGAATTTTATGACGAACATAAAACATTTTTTTTTAGACTTAATAATTAATATCGTATAATTTAAATATATAATAATTAGATATGTATGTATTTAGTTAATAAATGTAAAAAATAAAACAAACATTTTTTTTAAGGTCACTATACGTATCGATGATTCCAATACGCTCTTTGCAATGAAATGATGATTGTACCAGCATGCTGGTGTGGTATGTGCTTCGATCTTGATTGTACAATCACTTGATGGTGCCAGCATGCTGGTGTCGTGTATGGGCCTTATTAGATGTTTTGGGTGCTTCATGTTCAGAAGACTCAAGTAATACTTTTCTTGACATTCATTGCCTTCCCCTATGAAGTACGACTGCCTTTGTACTCCGTGGTTGCATAGTGTTAAGTAATTTTGAGAAAGGAAACGTAGTCTGGGTTTAATAATTTTTTTCTCTCAGTTGTTACTGGTGTCGTTATTTTCTTTTTCATGTGAACTGGCGCCTCCAGATATTTCTTCACTGTATTTTTATGACATTGATATTTGTTTCCCAACTCCAGTAAAATTTTGCGCTGCGGCCAGGTTTTCTTTCTACACTTTTATTGTTCTTTTCAAGTTAATAAAAGTTTTTTTTTTCATCCCATGTCATTGAAACGATTAACAATGTCAATCTTTTTGTTGGACGGATTTTCTTTAAATAATTTGCCAATCAATTTACATGAATCTAATTCGTTTAGTGACATTTTTAATACTAATTGATCAGTAATACACGTGTTAATATATTTTCTAATAAACCTTATATTTTCTAAAAAAAAAAAAGAATTGTTATGTTTTTTTTATAATTACCGCATTTACACATTAAAGAACAACTTTTTCATTCGGATTATGAAATTGTTCATACTTTAAAGTTAAAAATTGTTAAAGAAAAAGAAACAGGTAGGGTAAGGTACGTAGGGTATCGTTTAGAGAAAGGGTGGTAGGTGCAACTAATTGGATATAGAAAATAAGCAAAAACCAAATTTGATTGGCATTGTTAAAAATTTGTTGCCTGCCAATATTTAAATGTTTATGTCGAATGATGCATGAAACACATTGACTACAGCATGCTACCGACTACAGCCTGTCAAACATAAACATACGTTTATTTGAAAACGACACCAACACAGCTACACGGCTACATGACAACTTTTGTCGCTGTAGTCAACTTAGGATAATTTCTATTTTGTTGGTTACAAAAAAAATATAACAAAATATGTGAAAGAAGTTAGTGCTATGAAATATTTTATTTTGTTAAAAAAAACATCTCAAAATTATATAGGTACTATAATTACATTAATATTCAAAAGCGCTTAAATAAATTTATTTAATTATTTTTACGTTATAATAATGTATTATAAATAAGTAATTGTATATTTAACTCTTTCACGACCAATGGGATATATATGTCCCATTTTTATTTTTTCTTATATTTTTCACAATTTCAACCAATTTTTTTAGAGCTGACTTGAGTCGACAGAAAACAGTTTTAGCTTTCAGTTCATACCAAAAAAGTTGAGACATGTATCTCAGAACCTAAGATGGTGTGCCCAAAGTTTGAAAATTATGTTTTTTTTTTAATCAATTTTGGATGTAATTAATTTGGACGTTATTGAACCAAAAACATTTAAATTTTGATACAACATGGACCAGAATATTTGAAATCGGTTTATTATTCAGCAAAATTCAGTACGGGACATATATGTCCTATTGGTCGTCAATGGTAAAAAAGATGTTTTATAGTTTTATATTTTTATTGAATTAAAAAAATTCATAATATTAAATCAACAATTAATTAAACTATAAATAAAAACACTTCGAAAAAGGTTCATTCTAAATATCTCAAAAATACAAAATCAATTATAGTAAACTTCGAAGCAATTATGTTTTCTTGTTGTACAAAAGGAACATATTGCGTTTGTCCCATTTTCCTTTCATTTTTAGTACAAACTAAAAAAGTAGTAATCGATTATCTGTGATCTATATTTAAAAATTTACAATAAATACAAAACCAAAAGTACAGTTACTTATGTAAAAAATAAAAACAAAAATCACTGACTTGCTTTGAGCTGAGTAAATTAGTTGCTCACTTATTTTGACCGTTGACCACCAATGGGATATATATGTCCCATGGATTTTTGCCTTGAAGGATTTGAGAAAAAATATTTTTGACGACACTTTTGTTTAGAAATGTTGGGTCGTTAAGTACGAATCCACAAACAAAAATAAAAATTTTCCAGCAGTTTAGGTTCGGTCATGAAAGGGTTAATAAAGTAAAAACGTAAAAAAGTAAAAAAATATAATTGGCACTACTGAAATAAAAATGTTTTGTATAAAAACAGCTGTTTACATTGTTGTTATATGTTGCTGACGTTTTAAAAAAAAATTAAATAGCTGACTACACGACTGCAATTGCAGCCAGCAAAATTTGTAGTCGCGTAGCCGCAGTCGTCTATATGTTTCATGCAGGATGGAGCGATTATTTCCATATTTTATAAAGTCACTTACATTTTGCAAAAACATATACCAGCCAACTTTTTCGAAGCAAAAAGCGCAAAAAATAAAATTATTTTTATTGATATTCAAAAAACGTGTATATTATTAATACATTTGAGATCATTTAGCATTTATTGTAACGTTTAAAGTGTATAACAGTAATAATAAAAGTATAAAATACATTAAAAATTTCCATTTTATCTCTTCATGTTCAGATAAAATCGTGTCCATTTACTTCTCCATCTTTAAGACATAACTTTAATCTTTAGTCCATATTTAATGTGTATTAAAGAATTCACAGTGTTTACATTCTGTTCCATATAAAATATGTAATTAAAAAGTAAGTAAGAAAATTATAGTCGATCTGGACCGATCTGTACAGACCCTATCTCTTAGGTCCAACAAATTAGATATAAGCAAGTAAGCATTCTTGGGATTTGATATGGGGACTAGGAACTAGATCGTAAAATGGACTGATCCTCACATTATTGGGTAAGTCACTTAAAACATATAAATACAAAGAGAAGATCGGGAATCAGCTTTATAACTGAAAAAAAACATCGCAATAGAGTTTATTTTTGGACTACTGATTAATGGATGTAATAAACATATACACAAACCCAATTTCACCGATATATATATGAAAATTTGGAAATTATGGCAATTTAAGTCGATCTCTTAGGGGTCATTTGTGTGGGGACTTGATGTGAACATGCACCGATATTCAGCAATTTCAATAGCGTTCGTCCTATGGCCGATAGAAGCTTATATACCAAATTTCATCAAAACATATTCATAATTGCTGCCCAAGGTTTACATGGACACACAGACGAACAAACGGGCATCGCTGAATCGTCTCAGAAAGGGATTCTGAGTCGATAGGTATAATAGGTAAAATATTTTTGGTAATTAAAGTATAAGGAATAAACACTGTTTCAACTTCAGCGTTTGAGTATAGAAAATGGGAATTCAGGACTGAGTTTCTGAAGTTAAGTACTTCTTCAAAGATTTTGGGCCGTATGCAAAAAAATTAAAGTGCACTTCAAGTAGACTTTATTGTATGTTTTTCATAAAAAAATTTTGATAAAGTCTACTTGAAGTACACTTTAATTTTTTTGCATACGGCCCTTTATATTTATTTGGAAGAGTTTATAAAATCTTCAGAATTTTTTGAAAAAATGTTCTCCACGATAATTTTTTATAATTTTTTTTAAATAATTTTTTAATGTTGTAAAATTAGATGGCAATTTAGCTCCTAACTCGTAAATAGGGGTTTTCTGAACTCAATTAACTTTTGTTTATCAATTCTTTTTCCGATTCTTCCATATTATTGTCAGAATCAGTATCATAACTTAAATATCAAATTTCATTAAGTACGATAGCGATCTCAACCTCCAAATAATAAAATTTATTATCAATATAAGTCATCAAAAAATTTTGTGTGGTCTAGATTTTGCGCTTCGATTCACTATTTCCAGATTCACTATTAGTACTTCTGATAAAATTGAGCCAAGAACGTTATATAAATACAGTTTTTGGAATCGTTGTACAGAGTTCGTCTCAAATGATTTTTCATTAACAACGTTAAAACGAATTTTCAACTCAAGCCACATATCCATCTGGTTGGTGTTACTATCGGAATTTTTGTCTTACTGACTAAAAAGTTTAAATTTGGAGGGCAGTTATTTTAATATGTACAATTTTGTTAAACATGTTGGTTGGTTTGATATTTTGTATATAAAAGGCGTTAAAAAAGAAAAACCAAAAATGCCAGTTCAACGCTTTTGTTAAAAGCGCAAATTGGGCAATTAAAAAAAAGATAATCTAGCACAAAAAGCTTTAAGTTATTATCGCTGACATATACAAACCAAATTTGAGAAAAATCTGTGAAATATTTTGTTTTTTGATAGATTTAAGTGAAGACCGTGAACAGCTTTATATGGAGGCTATAAGTAAGAAATTTTTAACTTCAGCAATTAAAAATAACCAAACAATTTAAAAAAAAAATAAAAATTAAAAACAAATATGTTTGGAAAAATTTAATCAAAATGGAAATAGTTTATGTATTTTATCATGCAAATAAAGAACGAAAACCACTGCAAGTAATTCATACTAGTTATGTACAAAATTTTTTCTGTGTGAAATTGAGAGACGTTTTTAATAAGGGTCAAATTATTAAAATTATCACAGAAACAAAAAAAATTCCAATTATGACTCAACACATTGTTTCAGCATATTGTTAGTTGGTTTGATATTGAGTTTAACATTAGTTTGCATCACTTGGAAAATCTTGATCATAACATCCACCACATTTGATTACATCAGAATATGCATGGATGATGTAACATGAATTTAATATTGCAATGCATTTGCTAATAATTTCTAGTAAGTACATACAAGCGTGAAACAAAAGTTCAATGTACAATTAAGCCTTAATTCTGTTTTTGGATAAGCTGTATATTTTATAAAAATTTTAGAATGCACCTGCATGGCTACAAAATATAATAAAAAATTGGTATTTAAAAGAATTTATTCATTATAAAACTTGGGTAACTGAATAGAGCATATTTACAATTTACTAGCTGGACCCGGTCCGCGTTGCTGGCCCTAAGAAAACATCTGGTCTTTATATTGCATGTAAATTTTAATACACAGTGTCGGACAAAAGTAAAGCACGAAAGTTTTAGCAGATATCTATAGGAGCAGTGCCACGCCCCTTAGCCCACAGACCAAAAATCAAAAATCAGACTTCGGAGTGTAAACTAGCCAGGCCATTCTGAAGATTCCCTGAAAATTTCATTAAAATCGGTCCATCCATTTTTTATTTTGTATTTATTTTTATTTATATTTCGCCACGCCCTCCGCCCACAAACCCAAAATCAAATATCAGACTTCACAGTGTCGCCCGCCAAGGTACTCGACACAACTTTATTAAGACAAGTTTGTCTTGTACTAAAATCGATGTAACAGAACTGCAAAATTCGTGGGACCCCCTAAATGTACGCATACTTTTTCTGACACTTATAAGCGCGACATTGCGCTTTTTGCTTTAAGTAAAAACATTCCGTAAGTTTTTTGAAAAACAAGTAAATTTTCTAATGTGTCAATGGTAAAAATATCGTAATTCAAAATATTTTGTTAAAATTTTTATAAATATTTAAAATTTTCATCGTAAAGTAAACGGAAACCTTTTTTGCAGCCTTACATAAATTCAAAGAAAATTTTGTTCTGAATCCATTTAAATTTGATTTCATACTGGTTCAGTTTGAACATCATACAATTTGTTATAGGTTATAAGGACTCAAACTAAATATTAAGGTTACTTATGTCGTTTTCTTTTCTAACAAAAAATGTCGCATTTTATTTGCACTTTTTTCGAAAAGTGTATTTTTTATATATTCGAAATTAAGAGCAACCTTATTTTATACATCAATCGAAAGGTCTCACAGTCGAGCGCTCGTAAATCGCAAAAAATTGTAGCCATTGACTTCTTTCAGGTCATAGTGTGAGAATATTTTCACATTGTTCCCCTTTTTTGAATATTTTCACCCCATGATTTCAAAAAGGATAATAATGACAATTTTTAGCATTTTATGAACACATCACTCTGAGACCTTTCTATTGATTTATAAAATTAGGTTACTCTTAATTTAGAATATATAAAAAAAATACACTTTTCGAAAAAAGTGCAAATAAAATGCTACATTTTTTGTCAGAAAAGAAAACGGCGTAAATATTAAGGTTACTTATGCCGTTTTCTTTCTGATAAAAAATGTCGCACTTTATTTTCACTTTTTTTGAAAAGTGTATTTTTTATACATTCTGAATTAAGAGCAACCTTATCTTTAGTGTTTCACATTTCTCACCCTTTTTAATTTCTCGAGAACACATTTTTTTCTCGAGATTTCTTGAGAAAATAACTTATTAAAATAAAAATCTAATGCACTCTATAATATAAACGGAAATTCATATTTTTATTATACAACAAAATAAAAAATAGTAACGTAAAAATAAATTCTTTAAGTTTTACAAAAATATATAAAAAGGTTTATAAAAATATAATAAATTTAATCATTTTTAAGAAACACAGAGCATCCAAAGTTGAATCTCCCATCCTTGTTCTTTTTTTGGTAACATAATCTGTTGCAATAGAAAAATTTCGCTCATTTTACGTAGAAGTTGGTTTAATGGTCAGAAGTGCATCCAAAAGATTCTGCAAATTTGAGGTTCTCTTCCCATTTGCTTCAAATATTTTTTAAATTCCTTTGTTAATGATCGAAATTTGTCAGCATTCGGACTTTCATATTCTTTTAAACTTTTTGTAATTGCAAAATTTATTTGTTGCTGCAGACTTGCTTCTTCTTCTCGATTTGGACATTCTTCAATATTTTCAGTTTCACCAGTTTCTTCAGTATTATGGTTATCACTGTTTTTAGTTTCAAAAATTCTAGATGATATAGATTTAGCCAATTTATATATCTCTTGTCTTGGTGCCATGTCAAAAAAAACTATCATTTTCTTTATATGACATACAATCCGGATTCTGTAGGAGCCTAATAACATATACTAAAGTATAATCCCTCTTTTAGATATTTCCTCCCTTACTGCGTTAAGGAGGTCTCGACTTAAATTAGTGTTTAATTTTTCCAAAGTTGTAAACAAAAACCTGAGAGCTCCTTCAGCAGATAATAGTGTAGAATCTTCTCGGCTAAGAGTTTCAATTGTAATCCGGAGTGGTTTTAATGTTGCTAATATTATTTTAGCAACCCCAACATAGTCGTCATTCCACAAACTACCCAAATTTAATTCAATCAATAAAGCTTTTTTGATTGGGCCGCTAATTTATAGAAATCTTTCTACCATAGCATCCATTGTATTCCATCTAGTAGAACAATCTAAGATTACCATTAGCTCTTTTTTCTCCTCTTCCACTACATATTTTTTTTAATCTAGCATTTTCAACGGGGGGAGCTTTTAAACATTTTTGTGATTTTTCGATTGGATTTAATAGCTTTTTATACCCTATACCACTATGTGGTTTGGGTATAATGACTTTGTGCTGCTGTTTGTAACAACCAAAAATATTTGACCTAGACCCATCTTTAATTATACCGATCGAATCAGAATCACTTTTTGAGTTGATTTAACAATGTCCGTCCGTCCGTCCGTCCGTCCGTCCGTCCGTCCGTCCGTCTGTGTGTCCATGTAAAGCTTGTAATCAAACTGCAGGTCGCAAATATGAATATATTTTGATGAAATTTGGCATATAAGCTTTTATCGGCTATGGGATGAACGCTATTGAAATTGGTGAGAATCGGTCCATGTTCAGACCTAGCCCCCATACAAATTACCCCTATGAAATCGACATAAATTGCCATAAGATCCAAATTGTCATATAGATCTTACTCAAATTGGGTTTGTATGCATTCATTACATCCATTAATGAGTAGTCCTAAAATTATCCCTTTGGCCCTATATAGAGCTGCTTCCCGATCTTCACTTAAATCTATTAAAAATCAAAAATATTGCACTGATTCTTCTCAAATTTTGTTTGTATATATTTTTGCAAAATACAAGAGACTTTACCAAACATGATCAGGATCGGTCCATTTTTGGGCCTAGTCCCCATATAGATATAGCATCCGATATGAACTTTTCCATATCTGCAGCCAAAAAAATTAATGAAAATCCCACTAAAATTTGGTTTTTGCTTATTTTCTATGTCCAGTTAGTTGGGCCTAAGAGATAGGGTTTCTAAACGCATGGTATAGGGTATCGTATAGTCGATCTAGACCGATTATAATTTTCTTACTTGTTCGATTTGGGGTTGCAAATAAACATCAACGTCTTCCACAACTTCTATATCAGAATCATCATCAGAGTTATTATTTTCATTTTCTAAATCTTGTATTTCAGACGCGTTATCAGATTCCAGTTCCTCGATACAAGCAAAGTTATCAAGATCTCTTCTTGGTATAAAATACTTTCAGAACAGCCAAATGCAACCCGTGATTGTAACAAAGTTGGTGAAATTGAGAAGATAATCTTCCAAATTTCTGCATTACAGCAGCACCATCACTCATTGCAGCTACTATAGTATATCGTCATTAAATATGATATTAAACGATTTTAAATTTTCTTTCACTAATTCCAATGCTTTTTCAGCAGGGCAACTACCAACGACAGGAACCATCCCTAAATTGTCTGAATCTTTGTTATTATAGTAAAGGTGTACATCCATATATCTCTTGTTTTTCATGCTGGTCCATTCATCAATGGATATACTGAATTTTTTACCATTATCTTTGTGTTTAATTATTTTTTTAATCAGCTGTTGCTTTATATCTTCATAAAAGTTCAGCATTAATTGCATCACTTTGGTAGGGTTTCGTGGTAAATTAAATACTTTGTCACTCATAGATGTTCTAATGAATTCACTTTTAGTAATTCTGTGAAAAGATATTCCACCAACAGCTGCTAACTTTGAAATTAATTCACCCATAGTTGTTCGTTTTAAGAAAGATTCAATTACTGAATTTTCTCCGTACCTGTATCTCTTTGCATTTTTTGAGGTGCTTTGACCATCATTGTTTTCTTCTCTTTTATACTCATGTAAACTTTCAAGATGCCTACGCAGACCAATAGTCGCCGAACCTTTACATGAAAGTGATTTAAGACATATCTTACATATTGCCAAATCTTTATTCCTTTCACTTATTTTAAAATATTCCCAATAGTCCTGGTAAATTTTCGTCATTTTGTGGGTATTTGTTGGTTTCTATTTATACCCTATACCACTATGTGGTTTGGGTATCATTACTTTGTGCTGCTGTTTGTAACTACCAAAAATATTTGACCTAGACCCATCTTTTATTATACCGATCGAATCAGAATCAATATCTGATTCGATTTACCGATGTCCGTCCGTCCGTCCGTCCGTCTGTGTGTCCATGTAAACCTTGTTATCAAACTGCAGGTCGCAAATATGAATATATTTTGATGAAATTTGGTACATAATCTTCTATTGGCCATAGGATAAACGCTATTGAAATTGGTGAGATTCGGTCCATGTTCAGATTTAGCCCCCATACAAATGACACCTATGAAATCGACATAAATTGCCATAAGATCCAAATTGTCATATAGATCTCAGTCAAATTGGGTTTATATGCGTTTATTACATCCATTATTGAGTAGTCCAAAAATAATCCCTATGGGACAACTCTTAGTCATATGCCCCATATAGAGCTGCTTCACGATCTTCACATAAATCTATCAAAAAACAAAAATATTGCACTGATTCTTCTCAAATTTTGTTCGTATATATTTTTGCAAAATACGAGAGACTTTACCAAACATGGCCAGGATCGGTCCATTTTTGGGCCTATTCCCCATATAGATATAGCATTCAATATGAACTTTTTATATCTGCAGCCATGAATGTTAATAAAAATCCCACTCAAATTTGGTTTATGTTTATTTTCTATATCCAGTTAGTTGGGTCTAAGAGATAAGGTCTCTAAACGCATGGTATAGGGTATCGTATAGTCGGCCTAGACCAACTATAATTTTCTCACTTGTTTTTAATTAAAATTATTTTAAAAACAAAATTTATAATAAAACAACTCTTACCTTAAATTTATTATATAGGTTTATCTTACATATATGGTACTTCCTTTTTTTTTAATATTTTTACATATACAAATCTTTCACAACGCAATTAGTTATAGTAATTGCTGATCGGGAATTCCCCGAATTGTTAAGTATAAAACAACCACAACCACTGAAGTTTGAGACAATTATGAATAACAAAATAGAAAAATAACGGTGTTTATAAAAAAAATTGTATGACAGTGATGAATAAAGTGCTGTTTAGACACTACGATTTGCATCAATATCGAAAGGAAATTGGTGTGTGTAAACGTAAATTGCTTCAATTTGTGGATATTGATTCAATATTGGATGGATTCTGTCTTATATGAAAATCGAAGCAAAATCGTTGTCTACACAGCGCTTAAGAAAATGAAGAGAACGGCAAATTATTAAGGGTTTAAGAATTTCCCAAAATAACAAAATTTTATTAAAAAAATTCACTTAATTATATCTAAAATATCTAAATTACTCGGGAATTGTGACTTTATAATTTTATAATTTTCTCGAGAATTTCTCGAGAAAAAATTCTCGAGAAGAAACACTACTTATCTTATACATCAATGGAAAGGTCTCTAATTCGAGCCCTCTTAAATCCCAAAAAAATTGCAGCCATTGACTTATTTCAGGTCAAGTGTGAGAATGTTTCCCCCCTGTTCCCCATTTTTGAATTGTTCACCCTATGACTTCAGAGAGGATAATATTCAAAATTTTTCTGCATTTTATGAACGCAGCTCTTTGAGACCTTTTGATTGATGTATAAGATAAGGTTGCTTAGAATATATAAAAAAATACACTTTTCGAAAAAAGTGCAAATAAAATGCGAAATTTTCTTTCATAAAAGAAAACAGCATTAGTTTTAAAATTTAAAAATATTGAGTGAAAATGAGTAAATCATTTTAAAATTTTACATTTAAGACAATATAATATTTGACTAACATAAACCAGCACTCGAAATTCGAGTGCAAATTCTAGGAAATTTTATTTTTCCTTCATATTTTTGTTTCTGGCAATGTTTTTTTTTTTTTTAATCTATATATGTATATAAAAAATTTATGATAATTATAAAAGCATAAAGGTATGCCAATCAATTTTAGGTAATTCACAATTCAACACAGGGCGTGTGATACACAATTATAATGAAATTCGATGAATTGTGAATTGACTGAAAAATAAAATTATTTAATTATTTAATATTAATATTTTTAACACATATTATACATAAATTTTAAGATTCTGCACTTCTCTTCCATATGAAATATAACTATGCCAATTTTTACACTCCTCCAAGCCCGCATTATGCTCAAAAGGGGATGAATAAATTTTCCTTCACGTATTAATATATAGATATATATGCTAATGTCTAGTGAAAAAATCATGATTTCATATTTTCAACAAAATATTTTTTAAATATCAGAAATTTGTTCATCTCACCACTACACCTACTTTTCGTTCTTTTTAGCCTTAACATCGTAATCAGCAACTTTGTGCATGTAGAAACAAAGCAATGACCTCTTCGGAAGTAATGCCGTTTTCTTTTCTGACAAAAAATGTCGCACTTTATTTGCACTTTTTTCGAAAAGTGAAGTTTTTTATATATTCTAAATTAAGAGCAACCTTATCTTATATATCAATCGAAAGGTCTCAAAGAGCTGTGTTAATAAAATGAAAAAAAAAATTATTACTATACACTTTGACGTCCATATTCAAAAAAGGGAAACAATGGGGGAATATTATCACACTATGACCTGAAAAAAGTCAATGGCTGCAATTTTTTGCGATTTACGAGTGCTTGCCTTTGAGACCTTTCGATTGATGTATAAGATAAGGTAGCTCTGAATTAAGAATATATAAAAAAATACACTTTTCGAAAAAGGTGCAAATAAAGTGCGACATTTTTGGTCAGAAAAGAAAACGGCATAAGAGCGATAAAAGTTTGCAAAATATAAAATTTGGATGCCATATATTCGTATAAATGTTAAAATCTCTTAAGCAAAATATTCCATTTCCAAAAAAAACTAATGCGTTAAGAAATTCCCAGAATTTTGATAATATATTTATAAAATATTATCAACACAGTCATAAAAATAAATGTACAAAGAAAACAAATTTTGTGTATGTTGTAGTATTAAATCTTGTGAATATATTAGAAATATGCTGATGATTCCTGGTTAATACGCAATTATTGTTTTAAGCAATGAACAAACAAATCATAAATGTAAATATTTAAGCTCGAGAATGCTATCGAAAACATTTATACGATTTATTTTATTTTATTAAAAACTCACTAAATTAGAAATTATATATTTTTAAATTCATATCAGATAATGAAAATCTTATTCAAATTTTTAAAAAAAATACAAGAAAAATTGTAACTTCTCAAGGCGATCCATGGAATTTTCTCTTTATATCTAATATTTTTAACAGCTTTAATCCAAGATATTAAAAATTATGTTACACTAATGGCTACTTTAGATGTTTTTCAAAAATTCTGTTTTACTTGGCCCTAAAATTATCCATTGAAATACATCCTTTAAAAATTTAAATTACGTGTTAATAATTTCCCTTTCATCAACATCGTATTTCCGCACTTAATTTTGGTGCGTGCTTATGTTTGTAACCTCATTAAGTACGGTTGGACCTAAGTCCCATTCCCAAAGTTCATTGTATAGGGTATCGCATAGTCGGTCTATAGCGACATTCTTAGTTGTTTTTTTTTCTTTTACATTTAAACATGCAAATATTTCTTCGTACGCTGACTTAACTATAAGTTTTTATATACCTCGCTGGCCGATTAGTACGGAAGTTTGATCTTCACGTCTGCACGCTCGCCAAAAGAACAATCTTAAATTAAAGCTAAACACATACTAATATGGCAATCTTTAAAGTTTTTTGCACTTAAATATTTAAACTAAATTGAGAAAGTAACTGCCATGCATTCTAAATATATCAGCAGAAATATCAAAAGGTATTAATAAGTATTTACAATTAAGTAGCAGAAAATGATTAACAACAAAACAAAGAATGGCATAAATTCACTAACATAAATGAAAGGATAGGAGAATAACTTGACTTTTTCTAAATTGGTATAATTTTGATGAATAATTATTATTTGTAAAAGCTTAATAATATTATTTTGCAACAATTTTGAACGGACTTCTTTCTTATCTATAATATTAATAGGCTAGGCGATTTCTTGTGACCGATGTTTTGTTCTACCGTTTTATCCCGATTTTGAACGGTATTTCTTTTTAGCCATTTTGCAGATTTACAAATTTTAAATTTTTTTCCTTTATTTTGAGTAAATTGCATTTAAAGTTGCTACTAACACATACATAAAATTATACATATGCTATGTATGTTTTATTAAAATTATTAATGAGTTTTTTATCTTCATTCACAATAATAAACCATAAAAGTGTTGGTTTGTGAATTGGCTAAGTTAAAAAATAAAGCTGCCTAGAAATTGCACTCGAATTTCGAAAGCTGGAATCTGCTAGTTTTATAAAATAGCTTTTAAATATTACACATTAATAATTTTTTGCGGGGGAATTATGGGCAATGAATCAGTATTTGGAAACTGTTCCCTTTTTACACCCAACAGCACTACGTAGTCACGTTTATAACTACCAAAAATATTTAATCTAGATCCATCTTTTATTATATCGATCGACTCAATATCATTTCCTGAGTTGATTTGGCGATGTTCGTCCGTCAGTCTGTGTGTCTTGGTGAAAATCGGTACATGTTCATATCCAGTCCCCATAGAAAGGACTCTCTATGAGATCGACTTAAAGTGCCATAAAATCATTTTATTTAAAACATAGTCTAGCCTAAGGTCGCTTGTTTTTTTTGTAATTTATTGAATATTTCTGTCTACTACGTAGACCATCATCAGCAATTTCTATGTACAAAAACACAAAAAGTATCTTAAAATATATCACAAAAAAGAATGTACTATATGTACTGTGCAAAATTATCAAATAGATCTCAGTCAAATTAGGTATATGTGTGTTTATTATACCCACTAATCAGTAGTCTCAAAATAAACCCAGTACGACAATTCTTAATCTTAGTTCCCATATAAATCTGCTTCCCGATATTCACTTAAACCTATCAAAAAACAAAAATATTGCACAAATTTTTCTCAAATTAGGTGTGTATATGTACATATGTTTTTGCCAAAAAAAATATAAGTGACTTTAACAAATATGGCTAGAAGCGGTCCATTTTTCGACCAAGTCCCCATATAAATAAAGCATCCGATATGAACTTTTTCATTGACTAAAGTAAAAAAATTAATAATACCACACAAATTTAGTTTACCCTTATTTTCTAAGTCAAATTAGTTGGACTTAAGAGAAAGGGTGTCTAAACGCATGGTATATGGAATCGTATAGTCGGTCTACACCGACTATAATTTTTTACTTGTTGCTATTGTTATACATACATCTTTAATATTAATAGGCTAGGCGATTTCTTGTGACCGATGTTTTGTTCTAGCGTTTTATCCCGATTTTGATCAAAGGTATAGTATTTGAAAGATATTTCTTTTTAGCCGTTTTGCAAATTTACAGATTTTTAAATTTTTTCCTTTATTTTGAGTGAATTGCATTTAAATTTGCTAATAACACATACATAAAATTATGCTATGTGTGTGTTTATTAAATTTGTTAATGTGTTTGTAATAAAAAAGAGTTTGTTGATTAGCATACCTTAAGGGTCTTTATTTAATGAAAAAATAAAATATCCTAGAATTTGCACTCGAATTTCGAGGGCTGCTAGTATATATTAAGGCGTTTCACTGAAAACATTTTTTTTAATATTTTAGCAACTCTCTTTTTTTTGTAATATAGTTAGGTTGGCGCTAGCTCGAGCTAGTCATAATGCCAGGTTATACGACATATGTATCCCTGCACAACCTATGTCTCCGCGAGTGAGGTTAGGGAGAACCATTTGATTTCAATCCTTAAAACTATCAAAGCGAACGGTTATGTAACATAACCAGAAAGCATGGATTTCGGTACATAACCTAAATGCATGCTGATCAGCAACCGCTCGGATCAACAAAACAACCACCGAAACGTGTTATCCCTCAACCGGAAATAAACGAAACGACGAAGACGACATTTATTCGATGAAACATGAATTACTGCAGAAAGCATGAACTTAGGTGCATAACCAAACTTCATGGCAAGCAGCAACCATGAGGCTCACAAAACAAAAAACCGGAAACGTTGTTCCCTTTACGCGGAGGATTGACGCGACGAATCTAAAAAAAATGTTAAAAATTATTTGAGATCGATATAACTTCGCTGAAATCGATTTTATATAATAAATGAGGTTATGAAACACAACATCAGATAAATCACATCTTAAGAGTACCAGTCTACCAATAAAAATTATCCCCTGAAAAATTTATAGTTTCAGTGGGACTTTGATAACATTTATTATTAAAAATTTTAGTTCAAACCTCAATAATCCGTTAGATAGGCTTTTCAAAAATTTTAGGCATTGTATTCCTCTTAAACATAAGGTTTGTACCAAAATATGCACATTTCATGATGGGGTGCGTTTTGAGACCCTATCACTTAGGTCCATTGTTATTAATTTTTTTGCCTTCGGATATGAAAAAGTTCATATCGGATGCTATATATACATGGGGAATAAGTCGAAAAATAGACCGATCCTGACTATATTTGGTACGCTCACTTATTTTTGCAAAAACATATACAAACCATATTTGACAAATATCTGCGCAATATTTTTGATTTTTGATAGATTTAAGTGAATATCGGAAAGCAGCTTTATATCGGGGCTATGACCAAGAATTGTCCTATAGGGTTAATTTTTGGATTAATGATTAATGGATACAATAAACATACACAGACCCACTTTGACCAAGATCTATATGATAATTTGGATATTATGACTATTTAGGGGTCATTTGTATGGGAACTAGGTCTGAACATCAACCGATTTTCACCAGTTTCAACAGGGTTCATCCTATGGCTGGTAGAAGCTTATGTACATATTTGCGACCTGTAGTTTGATTACAAAGTTTACGTGGATATTTTGGGTAGTTACAAACATCAGCGCAAAGTCATTATACCTTGACCACATAGTGGTATAGGACATAAAAACAGATGAATATGATTGTACGTATATTTAGGATTCATAACTGCTCTCTAAACTATCATCATTCTCCTACCATGTTGAATAAAATTCATTATTATCATTGTAATTTATGACAATCTTTGGATCTCAACCATATATTTAATACCATCTGAGAAAAAGAGTATTAAATTGCTTTGCATTATTTATATTGCATAATTTGATTGTAAGTGCAAATTAGATAAAGTATATATAAAGTATCAATCGACATAAATTGCCATAAGATCCAAATTGTCATATAGATCTTACTCAAATTGGGTTTGTATGCGTTTATTACATCCACTAATGAGTAGTCCAAAAATGATCCCTATGGGACAACTCTTAGTCATAACCCCATATAGAACTGATTCCCGATCTTCACTTAAATCAATCAAAAAAACAAAAAAATTGCACTGATTCTTCTCAAATTTTGTTTGTATATATTTTTGCAAAATACAAGAGACTTTACCAAACATGGTCAGGATCGGTCCATTTTTGGGCCTAGTCCCCATATAGATATAGCAGCCGACATGAACTTTTTCATATCTGCAGCCAAAAAAATTAATAAAAATCCCACTCAAATTTGGTTTATGCTTATTTTCTACATATATCCAGGCCTAAGAGATAGGGTCTCTAAACGCATGGTATAGGGTATCGTATAGTTTACCTAGACCGACTATAATTTTCTTACCTTTTTTTTTTTTGTATTGAAAATTTTGTATGGAATTTTTTTTTTTGCCTCTGGTGGAGAAACCACACGTTTAATTTTTTTTCGTCTCTTTGAAGACCTACTGTAATTGTTCACTCTACATTTTTCTTGAATATATTATACCAGAATTTTGGAGATTTTGGAAATAAGGTCATAAAAGACCCACTTGCAGAGGGTATATATCAGTTTGTTATACCGTTTGTAACGCATCGAAAAATGAATTTGCGATCCGATAAAGTACATATATTGTTGATCTTTATAATAACTGGAGCTGATATAGAGATGTCTATTTGTCCGTCCGTCCGTCTATCGATTTGTCCGTCTGTCTCTTGAAATCAGCTCATTCACAAAATAAACCATTTACCTTGGCAAACTTAGAATAATATTGTTTATCATTATTTCTAGCAGGTTGTTATTTAAAATGGAATAACTCGGTCTTCATTGTGCCAAGATATAACCTCAAAATATTAAAAAATCAGAGTGTTTGTTGTAATAATTAGTATTAAGTTTATTAAATTGTTTACTTTTTCGGGTAAAAGTAAAACCCAGTTTATAGAAAATGTTTAATTTATAGTTTATCAAGTCTTCGAAATTTCCTAAACATTTTTGGTTTCTTTTAAACAAATATTCTCTGTGTACCTATTAAAAAAAAATATATATGAATTTCAAAAGGCAATGCGACATAGACCTGCTTTGTTCAAAAGCTTTCATAAGACTGAATGAAATTGTTCTTTATTTTTACTCTTTGGTGAGTATTTTTGTTTTCGTTCGGCTATATACATATAAGAAGCCGAGCACCAGTGTGTTTGGCACGGCCTTCACTGGTCTAACCACAGAAGCATCGCAAAATTGAGTGCAATCCCCAAAAATTATAACAGACTCGTTATCTCACCAAGTATCGTCCATACTTTCACCACATCAACACGACTTTTGTAAATCTCGTTCTGCAATCACCATCGTTCTGGAACTCACTACAATTATAAATGACGGATTTAGAGATCGTATGCAAACTGATGTAATTTACATCGACTTTAATAAAGACTTTGATAAGGTAAATCATGATTTATTATTACGCAAGCTGAATTCTATGGGTTTCATTAATTCTTTAGTTTTCTGGTTAAAATGTTATTTAACGAACAGATTTCAGCGGGTTAAATTTAGAAACACTGTCTCTAAAAAAATCGAAGTGTTCTCTGGTGTACCACAAGGAAGCCATCTTGGTCCAGTAATTTTTACTTTATTTATCAACGATCTCCCTTCTGTTATTCAACACTCTAAAATTCTCTTATACGCTGATGATGTAAAACTGTTTTCCTCTCTTCAAAATTACTTTCAACATTTTTTGCTACAATCCGATTTAAATAATTTTTATGGAGCTCAATATAAAAAAATGCGAGCATATGTCCTTTTACAGATGTAATAATCTACATACTACTTACTTTGTGAATGAAAGTGAATTGGAATCCGTTGCTATGCACATTCGCAGAACTTTCGTCCGCATATAAATATCTTCAGTAATAAACAAAGCTTATGGCGTTCTTGGATTTTTGAAGCGATGGAGTAAAGAATTTTCTGATCAATATGTAACCAAGCAGCTATATACATCCCTGGTTGGTCAGATCCTGGATTGTGGTTCTTAATATGGGATTGGTGTTACATTATTCATATAAATTTCGTCGAATCTGTCCAGAAACAATTTCCTTTATTCTGCCTACATGGACTTGGTTGGAACTCCCGTGCCTTAGCCTCTTATGAATCCAGACTTGCTCTAATCAAGTTGACACTGAGAAGTCGTAGAATAGTGCTTAGCATTTCCTTTCTACTCAGTTTATTCCATTGCGACATTGACTCCAATTACTTGTTAATTCAAGTGAATATACCATCGAGACCTACAAGAAACTGTAAACTCTTAAATTTTAATTATTTTCGATTTAACTATACTATTTTCGATTTAACTAAATCGTCATTATTTTATTTGTTATATGTATTTTCTACACGAAATATATTAGTCTGTAAGGACATTTGTAATTCCATAGACTTTAAATAAATAAATAAATAAGCCAGGTATGGGTAAGAGAACTATTATTATGTAAAACGTTATTTTATTGACGAATTGTTCAAATGTCTGACAACCGCAGTTATCTGAAACATAATGATTTTGATAAAATGTTTCTGCAGAAGCATTTGCTTTATCATAGTAGAACTCTTTTAATCAACAAATGAAAAAATATTTGAAACCCTTTTCTTCAGAACCCTTTTCTTCGCAACATAGTCTGATTTTCGTTAGATACAGTTCTCCCAGTGATACATTGATTATGTGATAATCGTTGAACTCCTCAAAATTTCCATGTAAACCTTGTAATCAAACTATTGATTGCAAATATAAATACATTTTGATGAAATTTAGATATAAGCTTCTACCAGCCATAGGATAACGGTATTGAAATTGGTAAAAATCGGTTCATGTTCAGACCTAGTTCCCATACAAATGACACCTATGGGATCGACTTAAATTGTGATAATATCCAAATTATCATATAAATCTCGGTCAAATTGGCTTTGTATATAACTAAAGGGTCCGCCAAATAACTTTTTTTTTGAAAATGCTATAAAAAAAACTACTGAATATTATCTCAAATTTCTTTTTGATGTGTAAACATCTATACGCGCAGGGGGGTAAATTTCTATTTCACAATACAATCACAAAAACAACGTAACTCATATCGGTGTGAGCTGAAGCAGATAACGCCGTGTGACTTATGATTGTATTGGTGAAAAAATTATGATATGTTCTTTTCTAAACATTTTCCAATTGTCTTTCAAAAAACATCAATTGTATTTCAGAAACCATCAATAAAATTTCAGAAAACATTATTTGAATTTCAGAAAACATAAATAGAATTTCAGAAAATATCAATAAAATTTCAGAAAACATCAATTGAATTTCAGAAAACATCAATATAATTTCAGAAAACATCAATTGTATTTCAGAAAACATCATTTGGATTTCAGAAAACATAAATAGAATTTCAGAAAACATCAATTGTATTTCAGAAACCATCAATATAATTTCAGAAAACATCAATTGTATTTCAGAAAACATCAATAGAATTTCAGAAAACATAAACTGTATTTCAGAAAACATCAATAAAATTTCAGAAAACATCAATTGAGTTTCAGAAAACATCAATATAATTTCAGGAAACATCAATTGTATTTCAGAAAACATCAATTGTATTTCAGAAAACATCATTTGAATTTCAGAAAACATCAATATAATTTCAGAAAACATCAATTGCATTTCAGAAAACATCAATTGTGTTTCAGAAAACATCATTTGAATTTCAGAAAACATAAATAGAATTTCAGAAAACATCAATTGTATTTCAGAAAACATCAATTGTATTTCAGAAGACATCAATTGTATTTCAGAAAACATCATTTGAATTTCAGAAAACATAAATAGAATTTCAGAAAACATCAATTGTATTTCAGAAAACATCATTTGAATTTCAGAAAACATAAATAGAATTTCAGAAAACATCAATTGTATTTCAGAAAACATCAATTGTATTTCAGAAGACATCAATTGTATTTCAGAAAACATCATTTGAATTTCAGAAAACATAAATAGAATTTCAGAAAACATCAATATAATTTCAGAAAACATCAATTGTATTTCAGAAAACATCATTTGGATTTCAGAAAACATAAATAGAATTTCAGAAAACATCAATTGTATTTCAGAAACCATCAATATAATTTCAGAAAACATCAATTGTATTTCAGAAAACATCAATAGAATTTCAGAAAACATAAACTGTATTTCAGAAAACATCAATAAAATTTCAGAAAACATAAATAGAATTTCAGAAAACATCAATATAATTTCAGAAAACATCATTCGAGTTTCAGAAAACATCAATTGAATTTCAGAAAACATAAATAGAATTTCAGAAAACATCATTCGAGTTTCAGAAAACATCAATTGAATTTCAGAAAACATCAATAGAATTTCAGAAAACATCAATTGTATTTCAGAAAACATCAATTGTATTTCAGAAAACATCATTTGAATTTCAGAAAATATAAATAGAATTTCAGAAAACATCAATAGAATTTCAGAAAACATCAATTGTATTTCAGAAAACATCAATTGAATTTCAGAAAACATCATTTGAATTTCAGAAAACATCATTTGAATTTCAGAAAACATAAATAGAATTTCAGAAAACATCAATTGTATTTCAGAAAACATCAATTGAATTTCAGAAAACATCATTTGAATTTCAGAAAACATAAATAGAATTTCAGAAAACATCAATTGTATTTCAGAAAACATCAATTGAATTTCAGAAAACATCAATATAATTTCAGAAAACATCAATTGTATTTCAGAAGACATCAATTGTATTTCAGAAAACATCATTTGAATTTCAGAGAACATAAATAGAATTTCAGAAAACATCAATATAATTTCAGAAAATATCATTCGAGTTTCAGAAAACATCATTTGAATTTCAGAAAACATAAATAGAATTTCAGAAAACATCAATATAATTTCAGAAAACATCATTCGAGTTTCAGAAAACATCAATTGAATTTCAGGAAACATAAATAGAATTTCAGAAAACATCATTCGAGTTTCAGAAAACATCAATTGAATTTCAGAAAACATCAATAGAATTTCAGAAAACATCAATTGTATTTCAGAAAACATCAATTGTATTTCAGAAAACATCATTTGAATTTCAGAAAATATAAATAGAATTTCAGAAAACATCAATAGAATTTCAGAAAACATCAATTGTATTTCAGAAAACATCAATTGTATTTCAGAAAACATCAATTGAATTTCAGAAAACATAAATAAAATTTCAGAAAACATCAATATAATTTCAGAAAACATCATTCGAGTTTCAGAAAATATCACTTGAATTTCAGAAATCATAAATAGAATTTTAGAAAACATCAATATAATTTCAGAAAACATCATTCGAGTTTCAGAAAACATCAATTGAATTTCAGAAAACATCAATAGAATTTCAGAAAACATCAATTGTATTTCAGAAAACATCAATTGTATTTCAGAAAACATCATTTGAATTTCAGAAAACATAATTAGAATTTCAGAAAACATCAATTAAATTTCAAAAAGCATTATTTGAATTGCTGAGAACATTAATTGTATTTCAGAAAACATCGATTGAATTTCAGAAAACAGCATAATCGACTTATTTTTTATGCACTGGAAAATATGATGTTGATGTTTTCTTTAATTATTATATGTTTACACATCTCCCTTGTGATCGGACTCACATGATTTTTTTTTTATTTGAAAGTACAATCCTTCCGGTCAAATATTCGGCATAGCTGAATTTAACACTCTTACTTGTATTTTGAATAAAATCGATTTCGGCAAACTCGAACCGACTTCCAAAAAATCAAAAAAATAATCTCAAAAATCTTTTGAGTCATAAGAATTCATTATCCGCTATAAGAGTTGTAAAAAAGTAAACAATGTTTGCATTATCTTTTATTATCTATATAATGATATCTTCAGTAACCAGTTGGCCCTAATTAGTTGTTCCTAGCTTGAGATATAGTAAACCACTCTCACAAAAACAATTGTTTCCAATCGATTTCCGGAATGGCCTTCAAAACGCGCAGCTATTCAGCTTTTATCTCCTCAATAGATTAAAAACATGCCCCGTAGTGGTCTTTGGAATTTACTCAATAGCCAGAAGTCACACGGTGCTAAAACAGGCGAATGCGGTGATTGTGGATCGATATAAGTTGAATTTTGTGCGAAATGGCCTCAAGCAATCAATGCAGTGTGAGACGGTACATTTTTGTGGTGCCAGAGCTTGATAGCTTCACGCAGATGACTAATAACGCTGAAATAATATTCCTTGTTAACAGTCGATCAATACTATTACCTTAGTCTTGAGTTTTGAACAATTTTGGTGTAATATTTTCTTCCTTGCTTCACCTTTTGCCCTATATTCGTTTGATTAGTATGTATATTGTTTTAGGGCCGAACGCAAAGATCCAAGTCGCATTACCCGTAATGATGCGTTTCATTTCGTTCTGGTAGCTAGACAGTATTGTTTAATATGAGGGCGATGGTCTAGTTTTTCAGAACTAAATCTTTGAATTCCTTGACGTGGTGTTCTTCATTTATTGATTTTTCAGTCCGGACCGATCTTTGAATTCAACACTTTCTCTGTCTTGAAACTTATTGTATATTTTTTGTAAACTTTTTCGACAAAGCTTGGACACCGGAGGCCTTCTACAATATCATTATGGATTTTGCAGCAGAAATTTCATTCCGCGAACAAAATTTTATGGAATTTCTTTGTTTAACAAAATCATACAGAATTTTGCCACAGTACTGTCAACCCGAAAAATTGTTTAATATTTTTCTACTACTAGCAGTTTCCAGCCCTCGAAATTCGAGTGCAAATTCTAGGAAATTCTATTTTTTCAATAAATAAAGACCCTAAAGGTATGCTAATCAATTATAGACAATTCATAAATCAATACAAAGAACAAAGTCATTTTTATTACAAACACATTAACAAATTTAATAAACACACACATAGCATTGTATAATTTTATGTATGTGTTAGTAACAACTTTAAATGCAATTCACTCAAAATAAAGGAAAAAATTTAAAAATCTATAAATCTGCAAATCGGTTAAAAAGAAATACCTTTCAAATAATATACGTTTGGTCAAAATCGGGATAAAACGGTAGAACAAAACATCGGTCACAAGAAATTACCTAGCCTATTAATATTATAGATTTGCCCGAATCGATAAACCGGCTAAGTTTAAATTGAAATGTCAGAATATTACATTGATGTAGAGGAAATGTACGAACGTAATAAAAAATCATATGTGAATGAAGATACAAATTTGGATTTATTTAGCAAATTATCAATTACAATTTTACTTATTTGTGATTAAAATATTGTTAACTTTTTTCAGTTGTGTTTATTAACAGACTAATTTATAACACAATAATCGAAGAAGAAATATTACGTGAGGGATATATATGTTTGACTGCAGATTCGTATTAACTGATTTTACAAAAACATATTTTAAAAACTTTTTATTTCGAGTGTATGAAAGTATACTAAGTATATATAAAATGTTATCAACACTATAATTTTTTTTATTACTTTTAACCTGAACCATTCAGCCATCCATCCAATACAACTTACCATCACCAAGACAATGACCATAAATTCTTATAGTGATCGTTATATATAGAATACTAATTCTTGCATATAAACTGACAGACTGAATCCGTGAGCTAAGATTTTCAAGAAAATGTTCTAAAATCGTCAGTTGGTAAAAGTTTCTTGAGCAAATAAGACATATTCAACCCTAATAAAGATGAATCGCTTTAGATGGGTTTTAAATCTAACCTTAATCATGGCTGTATTTATGGGCACTCAAGCCGATAGCAGCGGTAGTAGTAGCAGTAGCAGTGAAAGTAATGAAAGTGGTGGTGGAAGAAATGGTAACGAATATAAATATCCATCAGCAGACCCCAGTGATCAACATAATAATCCAGCGTATATACCACAAGGTTCAGCACCATATGGCTCTACTTATTATGCGCCTGCTCCCATTCCCTACTATCCAGCTGGAGCTGCTGGACCAGTAGCTGTACCCCAAGCACAAGTGGGTTATGGTGTCTATCCTTATTCGTATGGTGGTTACACTAATCCCCCACAACAGGCAACCGGTCAAGGATATCCTGGCATGCCCGGCGGCAATAGCACCATCAATCATTCTTTGAAGGTCAACAAGGAATATAAAGAAGATGGTCATCATTATCGTAATGATAGTAGCACTTAAAGGAATGTTGAAAAATTTGTGATTCCTTTAAAGGAAATTGTTATTTTTGGTTAAAAAATGCAATAAAATTTTGTCTCAAACTCTAGACATTTTGTTTCACTACCAAAAGAAAGGACAATCATCGAACTTTTAAATCTTATCTATTATACAACATTTTCAATTGTGTTTCCGAACATGTCCGTTCGTCAATTTGTCATTAAATAAAGCAAAAATTGCATTCTGAAATTTATGCAATTCTAATGGACGTACTCAAAAACAACTAAAACTTTTAAAATAAAATGTTGAAAATATGGACTAGTAAGTATGGAAAATTATTCAGATTATCAAACATTTCAAATATTAATACAAACTTTGATACTATCTTTTAAAATGTCAGCAAGATCTCAAATTGTCAATCGGTGTATTTTTCATCACCAAATCTTTTATTTTGGGTAAAACATATGACAATATGTATTTGGATGATGCTTGTTATACGTTTTGTAAGCGTACGCATTTTTTTCTCTAATTTTCTTCAAGTTAATAGCAAAACTATCATATATGAAATGACCACCATTGTAGGTTTATAACAAACCTTGTGTTGAAATAGGTTAAGTCGCAATAGCATACTTAGAAAATCCTATTCCACATTTTTCAAATTTGGATTTCCACCGATAGAAAACTTACTTTACTTTTACTTTTGATGTCGGTTTCAGCCTGAAGCAAAATAGAACGCCAGTTATTTCTGTCTTCTGCATGCTGGCGCCGATTGGTAACGCCAAGTGATGTTAGGTTTTGTTGCACCTGGTCGTTCCAACGGAGATTGGGTCGCACTTTTCTACGTTGCCCACCGATGGGTTCTTCCTTGTACGCCTTACGAGCCGGAGCATCATTTTCCATTCGCCAAGTGTGTCCAAGCCAATGGAGACGTTGTATTTTAACACGCTTGACTATATCCACAGCTCGTGATTCATTCGAATTCGGAATCCATCATCATCGCGTAGAGGGCCGTAGATCTTGCGGAAGATTTTTCTCTCGAACGCTGCGAGCAATGACTCATCTGATCTTTTCATTGTCCATGTTTCAGCACCATACAGTAGGACGGGCAGGATGAGCGATTTGAAGAGTGTTATTTTTGTTCGTCGAGAGAAGGCTTTATTTCTTAGTTGCTTACCAAGCCCAAAGTAGCATCTGTTGGCCACTTAATTTCTAAGCTGACATCGTTGCCATTACTAACACTGGCACCTAAGTAGACGAAGTCTTTTACAACTTGAAAGCTATAATTCTCGATAGGTACGTATTGCGCGAGACACTGAGATGGTCTACCACTGGAAATAAAATACTTCGTCTTGCCCTCGTTCACCTTTAGTCCCATGGCCTTTGACTGCTTTTCAAGTTTTGCTATCGAACGCAGCTTTATAATCGACGAATAGATGATGGGTGTCGATTTGTTTTCTTGGGTCTTTTCCAGGATTTGGCGCAATGTAAAAATCTGGTCTATGGTGGATTTGCCAGGTCGAAATCCACACTGATATTTTCCTATAAGGTTGTTGGAGTACGGCTTAAGACGTTCACATATTAAGGATGCAAATATCTTATATGCAACGGAAAGGAGGCTTACACCCCGGCAGTTGGTGGAGATCTTGTGGATAGGGCAGAGGACACTACCCTTCTTCTGACCATATTTTGCATACGAGTTGGTGCATGCACCTTACCAACTCTTCGCCACCAGTTTTAAATAGCTCAGCTGGGAGGCCATCGGCGCCTGCGGCTTTGTTGTTTTTAGCCGGGCTATAGCTATTTGTACCTCCATATAGTCGGGGGGCGGTATGTCGTTGCCGTCATCGTTGATTGGCATTTCAGTCACATAATCTACAATTGCGGAGTTATTATCGTCATCGCCTGTAAGAAGATTGTAGAAATGCTCCTTCCACAACCTCAATGAGCCTTGCGCTTCGGTTACCAGATTGCCATCGCTGTCCCTACAAGAAGATGACGCTTAATTTTTTGAAAGAATTTTCGGGTTTTATTCCTATCGTAGTGCATCTGAATTTCATCACACTCACGCCTTTCTTGTTCTTGTTTTTTGCTTCTGAAAAGGCGTCGCTCTTTCTCTTCTCCCTATACAAAAGGTTCGAAGCATTTTTTTCGTCTTGCATAACAAATGGCTGCAGGGTTGCTCGGTATGCAGCATATTTTTTCTGCTGTGGCGTTACGGCACTCCTGGTCATACCACTGGTTTCTTTAAGGTCGATCGTAACCGAAAGAAAACTGCTTTTTCAATATTTCTGCCAATGGCACTTGAAGTTATAATTGGATTTTAGAAGAACGTTGCCAATATGTGTGGTCTTTTCTTTTATCTATATATTGATATATATACTAACCAGATTAGTTGTTCCTACTTCGAGATATACACTAAATAGTGAAACTACTTCTTAAAAAGAAAGGAAAACAAGAAAACCATAAAAGAAAACTTAAATATTTATAAATAACTTTGTTTTGTTTTTTCCTGATCCTCGAAACATTTGTTAAGTTCGACTTCCGGAATGGCCTTCAAAGCGCACATCAATTCGGCTTTTATCTCCTAAATGGATTGAAAAAGTGTCCCTGTAGTGGTCTTTTCAGTTTATTTAATAGCCAGGAGTCTTCTGTTGATAAATTGGGCTATGGTTATGGAAGGTTATGAGAATGTTATACGAAATGGCCTCAAAGAACCAATGTAGTGCATTACCGTGGTGCAAAAATCAAAAGTTATCTGCCCGTAATTCTGCCGAAACGACACATAACACTTAAATAATAATCCTTTTTGACATTCTGGTCCGGAGGAAGCAATTATTGATTTTTCGTCCTATTTTCACCTTTTGCACGATATTCTCTTGATTGGTCTATTGTTTCAAGCTCAAACGCATAGATCCAAGTCTTATTACCCATAACGATGCGTTTTTTTTCGTTCTGGTAGCCAGAAAACATTGTTTTAGAGATATTAATGCAACGTTTTTTTTTCAAAAAATGTTATGTTTTTGGAACCGATCGAGATCTGATGTATTTGAGGGCCATTATATATTTAAAAGATTCTTTTAAAATGTCAGCAAGATCTCTAATTGTAAATCGATGTTTTTTCAGCACCAAATCTTTGATTTTCTTGACACGTTGTTCATCAGTTACTCTTTTTTTTCGTCAGGAGTGCTCTCTTTCATCAACGCTTTCTCTGTCTGCTTGAAAATGTTTGTACATTCTTTGTAAACATTTTTTTCGAGAAAGGTTGGTCAACGAAAGGTCGAGAAAGGTTTTGCAACATCATTATCGATTCTGCAGCAGAAATTTCATTCCGCAAGCAAAATTTTATAAAACTTATTTGTTTAACAAAATCGGATATTAAAAACGCAAAGTTCAGTTTTAGTTGTTTAAAAAAACGATCGTCACTATTGAATCAATGAATATATTGGTACAGATGTCAAGAACAGTACTACCCACCTATTTTTTATTTTTTTTTTTTGACCGAATCGATAAACCCGAGAAATCTAAAATTGAAAAATCAGAGTATTACAGTGATGTGGAGGAAACGTAGGAACGTAATATATATGTATACTAGCTGGACCCGGCAAACGTTGTTTTGCCCTCAATGAAATTTTAATTTTAGTTAGAATCTGTATTATCTATATAAAAAAACGTTTGTACATTTGTTAATATTAAAACTGTTAAAGAAAAACCATGTTTTATTTATGAAAATTAAAATAAATATTTATTGTAACACATATGTATAAGAATAAGCAATATATTTCTATAATTGTAATTCTAAAAAGAGTGAACAATATTTTTAGTTTCCTTATTCTGGCAGTAAATAAATTTGCTGGCTTTCCGATACGGGAAAAACAACTGTTTTCGAGGTCCAAACCACATATTTGCAATGATTGTCCTAGAGATTTATTGATGGTCGTGGTAAAGCCCAATCTGTTCGGAAATTGCAATCTTTTGAATGTTATCGGTGTTTCGGTAGGAATGGTAGGAATTCTTGGCAGCAAGACATGTTCTCCTTTAAATTTGCCTTTGAGAATTGTGGCCTCAATAACATTGGGTATTATTCTCTCAACAATTAACCTGGTTCCATTACATAGTCTCGGAGCGTTGAGGTTACGTAGCAAAATTATTGGAGAACCAACTTTTAATTTTAATAAATGTGGAGGTAGATCGGGCACATCAAGTGAATTCAGAAATTCTGTTGGATAATTGACTGCTTCATTTTCTTCAACAACACTATCCATAGATTTGAAATAACACTTTCGGAATCAATCATGTCCTCAATAATAACATTAATATTATCGACATCGAAATTTTTTGCGGCTTAAATAGTTATTTCACTTAACCAAGTAGTTGTTTTGAAAACTGGTCAGCCGTTGGATCATGGATAATAAAATGAGAGCTCCACCAAAAAGTCTTTCATTGCCTTTCAAATTTTTTAAAGTTCTATGTAGTGCTTCTAAGGAAGGTTTGTAAGCCATGTTATATTCATCCCAAATAATAATATTGCATTTTTGCAGAACTTTTGCCATACCGGAATGTTTTTTTTATATTACATACGGCATTCTCATTCGTTTGTACATTTAACGGTGATTTGAGTGCTGAATGAGCTGTACGATCACCATGCAATAATGTTGCGGCTATTCCGGATAAAGCAATAGCTAAAACAATTTTTCCTTCCTTTTTGGTTAGAATATTTGTATATAAAAACGTTTGTGAATTTTGGAACTTATAAAATTTGAATAAATTTGACATTTCATGAGAATCGGTCGAGCCGTTTTGACGGAATTTTACAACAAACTCCGCGACAGAAGAATTTTATATATATAATAAGATAAATTAAGATAAAAATTGTATTAAATAAGCAAACTATCATTTATAATTTTACTAATTTTTCCTTATATACTATTAAACTTTCTCAGTTATATTAAATAACAGTTACAAAATTAAGACACAAAAATCAAAGATTTTAATAAAGGGCCATAAGACAAATCTTGTGAGGGATGCACATTTCTTATACATTTTTGACTACATATTCATATTAAGTGATTTTACAAAATTTTATTGTAAACACTTTTTTTCGATTGTGTTAAAGTGTATTTATATCATCTGCCAAATTAAACTTGACATTGACGCACTAAAGCACTATCAATTAAGTTTATTATACTGAAGCTACTTAGAATGTTATCAACACTATGATTTTTTATTAATTTTAAACTGAACCATCCATGCACCCATCTAATACAACTCACCATCACCAAGGCAATGACCATAAATTTTTACAGTGATCATTATATATAGAATACTAAGTCTTGCAGATAAACTGACAGTGTGATTCTGTGAGCTAAGATTTTAAAGTAAATAATCTAAAATTCTCACTTGGCAAAAGTTTCTTGAACAAATAAGAATATATTTAACCCTAACAAAGATGAATCGCTTTAGATGGTTTTTAAGTTTTAATCATGGCTGTATTTACGCACATTCAAGCCAGTAATAGAGATAGTAGTAGCAGTAGCAGTGGAGGTAATGAAAGTGTTGGTGGAAAATATTTTAACATATACAGATATACATCAGGATACCCCAATTATCAACACAATCATCCAGTGTATAAGCGACAAATTTACCCATCGCCTTCTTATTCGGTAGCTCCCATGACCTACTATACCTTATCCATATGGTGGTTACTATAATCTAGATCATCTCCAATAACTTCCCCCACAATAGGCACCCAGTCATTCTTTGAAAGTTTGTTTTTGTATTTCGGACGATAAAAACTGCTTTTTCCATATGACACTTAAAATACTAATTGGATTTTAGAACAAATGTTTGTATGATGTATGGTCTTATTAAACTCTTTTTTTTAACTCGTACTCCCTGTCTGTCTGTCTGTCTGTCTGTCGTGGATCAACCCCATTCCCCCTATCCAATTGATCTGAAACTAGGCCCATAGTCTTGTTGTGACTACAGATTAATTTTTGGGTAGTCACGCACAGTCACGCGTGATCACGCACAGCCACGAAGTGATCTAAATTTCATTTCCCCTCATCCCATCGATCTGAAACTTGGTACATACAATTGCTATGAAAAAAGATTAACTTTGACTTAGTCACGCACAGCCACGCATGGTCACGCACAGTCACGGAGTGATCTAAATGTCATTTACCCTCATACGATTGATCTGAAACTTGGTCCATACACTTGCTGTGAAAAAAGATTTACTTAGACATAGTCACACAGAGACATACGTAGTCACGCACAGTCACGGAGTGATTTAAAATCCATTTCCCCTTATCCGATCGATCTGAAACTTGGTCGATAGACTTGCTGTGAAAAAGATTAACTTTGGCATAGTCACGCACAGTCACGGAGTGATTTAAACCTCACTTCCCCTCATCCGATCAATCCGAAACTTTGTCCATAGACTTATTGTGACCAAAGATTAATTTTAAAATAGTCACGCAAAGTCACGCACAATCACGGAGAGATTCAAAAGGGTTAGGTTTTATTATATATTGATATATTTACTTACCAGATTAGAGATATACAATAAGTAGTGAAACTACTTCTAAAAATTAAAAAAAAAACAAAAAAAAACATAAAATACAAAAAAAATTCTTGATCCTCGAAACATTTGTTAAGATCGATTTCCGGAATGGCCTTCAAAACGCACAGCGATACGGCTCCTAAATAGTTTGAAAAGGTGTCCCGTAGTGGTTTTTTTGAGTTTATTGAATAGCTAATAGCCAGGCTGTGGTTATGGAAAGATATAAGTCAAATGTTATGCGAAATGGCCTCGAAGAACCAATGCAGTGCAAAAATCAAGAGTTTTCGGCCTATAATTCTGGCCACTTTTAGAGAATAGTTTCACGTAACCGACACATAACACTCAAATAATAATCCTTTTTAACATTCAACATTCTGGCCCGATGGAAGCAATTCATAATACACCACCTCACGTCAATCGCATAAAACTGTTAATATAACCTTGATTTTTAAAATCTTTCCTTTAACTCATACGCTCTGTCTGTCTGTCTGCCATGGGTGGACCCCATTCCCCCTTATTCAATTGATTTGAAACTTGGCCCATAGTCTTGTCGTGACTAGAGATTAATTTTGGGGTAGTCACGCACAGTCAAGCGTGGTCACGCACAGTCTAAATGTCATTTCCCCTCATCCGATCGATCTCAAACTTGTTCCATTTGCTGTGAAAAAAAGATTAACTTTGACTTAGTCACGCACAGTCACGGTGTGATCTAAATGTCATTTTCCCTCATCCGATCGATCTCAAACTTGTTCCATACACTTGCTGTGAAAAAAAGATTAACTTTGACTCAGTCACGCACAGTCACGCATGGTCATGCACAGTCACGGAGTGATCTAAATGTCATTTACCCTCATCCGACCGATCTGAAACTTGGTCGATATACTTGCTGTAAAGAAAGATCAACTTCGACATAGTCACGCGCAGTCACACATAGTCACGCAGTCACGGAGTGATTTAAACCCCATTTTCCCTTATCCGATCGATCTAATACTTGGTCGATAGACTTGCTATGAAAAAAGATTAACTTTGTCCATAGACTTGTTGTGGCCAAAGATTAATTTTAAGATAGTCACACACAGTCACGCACAGTCACGGATATATTCAAAATTCATATGCATAAGGAAAGAAAGAGTTTTAATAAAAACTTTGTTTTTATGGGTTACATTATTTAACGACTTGGTGTGACTTTTCACCTTTTGCATGATAATCGCTTATTGATATATTGTTTCCAGGTCAAACGCAAAGATCTAAGTCTCATCTGTTACCTAGAAAGCACTGTTTCAGAGATATTAATGCAACGTTTTTTTTTCAAAAAATTTTATATTTTTGTTCGCATTTGAGGGCCAAAATATATTTAAAAAGATTGCTTTAAAATGTCAACAGTATCAGCAAGATCTCTATATTATCAATCGACGATTTTTTCAGCACCAAATCTTTGATTTCCTTGGAGTGTTGTTAATCAGTTTTTGTACTTTCTCATCTGGAGCGCTCTTTCTTCAACGTTTTCTCTGTCTTCTTGGAAATGTTTGTAAATTTTTTGTAAACTTTTGTTTTCGATTCTGCAGCAGAAATTCCACTCCACAAGCTAATTGTTATTTGTTCAACAAAATAAGAAATTGTTAATTCGCCAAATTCACTTTTAGTTGTTTATAAAATCGAGCGCCAATGAAGATACGAGTATTGACATGAAATTTAGTACAAATGTCAAAAACAGCATCACCAAACTGAAAAATTATTTCGGCTCAGTAATACATTGATCGATAACTTTCGAACGTAATAAAAAAGTATATGTGAATTCAGACACAAATTTTGATTTCTTAAGTAAATTATTAATTACAATTTTAGTAATTTGTACTTAAAATATTATTAAACTTTCTCAGTTATGTTTATTGACAAATAAATTTTTTAATAATAACTGATGTTACAAAGAATTATTCGAGTGTATGAAAGTATATTTATAAAATCCTCCAAATAGAACTTAATATAGACCTACTCCACCAACATCAATTAAGTTTAGTATAACTACTTCATAAATACCAATACAACACACCAACATCAAGACATTGATCATAAATTCTTATAGTGATGATAATACATATATGTATGTATATAGAATATTGCAGATAAACTGACAGATTAATTCTATGAGCTAAGATTTTTAAATAATCTAAAATTCTCAATTGGAAAAATATTCTCGAACAATAAAGACATATTCAACACTCATTAAAAATGAATCGCTTTGGATGGTTTTTAAGTCTAACCTTTATCATGGCTGTATTTATGGTCAGTCAAGCCAATGGCTGGGGTAGTAGTAGCAGTAGCAGTAGCAGAAGCATTAGCAGTAGTAGTAGCAGTATCAGTAGCAGTGAAAGTCAGGAAAGTGATGGTGGAAAAAGTTTTAACAATTATAAATATCCATCAACGCCAACACAGCCTAGTTATCAATACAATAATCCAGTGTACATGCCACCAGGCGTCGCTTATTATCCGGTAGCCCCCATGCCTTACTATTATGGTTATTCAAATGTAGCTGGTGCACCAGTAGCTGTTCAACAAGTTCCCCACAACAGCGATCTGGTCAAGCGACACAATCTTAAGGATATCCTGCTATTATCGGTGGCACCAGCCGCATCAATCGTCCTTTAAAGGTTAACAAAGAATATGAAGAAGACGTTGGTATCCCAACAAATTAAAGCATGTTAAAAAAATTTTACGATTTCTTTATGGCGAATAGTTATTTTTGATTAAAAAATTCAATAAAATATATCTAAAACTGAAGATATTTTGTTTTACTGCCTAAAGAAAATAAAATCATCTAAATCTACTATTTTACAACATTTGCAAGTGTATTTTCGAAATTATTGATCGCATTTTTTAAATGTTATTGTATTTCAAAAATGTCAGCTCGTCAATTTGCCATAGAAACAGTCAAAAATAAGCTTTCAAAAACTTAAGAAATTCCTGAGCGTAATTAAGGTGATGTCACACGATGTGTTTTTTACATATGTATGTATGTATTGTCACTTTTTTTATTCATATGTAATTCCGTATGTCTGTAAAAATTATCGTTTTACATACGATTCATAATTTTTGCTATCACACGTGCATATGAATTTACGTATGACATAACCACTAAATGTAGACAACAGCTGATTTAATTTGTGAACTTACAAAATTTTTTTTTGTATTTTCATATGTTTGTCATGCCGAAATAGAACCTGTTCTAATTGAAAAATGTACATGTGACTTTCCTCATGTATTGTACATAAACAATATTTCATATGTATCACACGATACAAATTGTACAAATTGTGCTGTGGGAAAATTTTACAGTACATATGTAAAAAAACATCGTGTGACAGTACCTTTAATGGGAAATAGTGGCTGTACTCAAAAACAACGGGACTAGGGGAAGCGCTTGGTAAAAGTGGGAAAATGCATGCTAAATTATGGGAAAATGCCTGTTAAGTCTATAGGAAAGGCATGCCAAATGGTAAAAATGCATGTCAAAAATGGCAAAATGTTTGTTAAATTTGGGTAAATTTATGGGAAAATGCATGCTAAAAATGGGAATTTTTCTGTTAAAAATGAGAAAAATTTGCATGCTAAATGTAGGGAAATTGCATGCTAAATGTAAGGAAATTGCATACTGAATTAAGAAAAATTATTTTCAAAGCTGCAAATAAAAACAAGAAAGATAATTATAGTCGGTCTAGCCCGACTATACGATACCCTATACCATGGTTTAGAGACCCAATCTCTACGGTCCAACTAATTGGATATAGCATATAAGCATAAACCAAATTTGAGTGGCATTTTTATTAATTTTTTTCGCTGCAGATATGAAAAAGTTCACATCGGATACTATATTGATATGGGGATTATGTCGAAAATTGGACCCACCCTGACCATATTTGGTAAAGTCACTTATACTTTGAAAAAATATATACAAACCAAATTTGAGAAAAATCTGTGCAATATTTTTTTTTTTGATAGATTTAAGTAAAGATCTGGAAGCAGCTGTATATGCGGCCTATGACTAAGAATTTTCCTATAGGGAGTATTCTTGAACTACTGATTAATGGGTGTAATAGACACAAACAAACCCAATTTGACTGAGATCTATATGATAATTTGGAACTTATGGCCACTTATGTCGATTTCATAGCGGTCATTTGTATGGGGACTAGGTCTGAACATGGACCGATTCTCACCAATTTCAATAGCGTTCATCCTATAGCCGATGAAAGCTTATATACCAAATTCTATCAAAATATATTCATATTTGCGACCTGTAGTTTGATTACAAGGTTTACATGGACACACAGACGGACGGACGGACGGACGGACATTGTTAAATCAACTCAGAAAGTGATTTTTTTGGTTGTTACAAACAGCAGCACAAAGTCATTATACCCAAACCACATAGTGGTATAGGGGTATAAAAATCATGTGAGTCCGATCACAGGGGAGATGTGTAAACATCTAGCAATTAAAGATTTTTTATGTATTTTTTTTTTTTTTTTTTTTTTTCAATCAAACAGAAAGCGTCATTTATGTATAATTTATAACCAAAAAACTGTTTCAGCTAATTCAACAACGCTTTGCTGTAAAACGTTAAAAATATCCCAATATAAACGTATATATTTAAGTGACGCTTTTAAAAAAGTGGCATAAAAAAATAATTTTATATCATCATAAGTCATACACCTATTTGTGTTACAGCTCTCACCGATTTGTGTTACGCTGTTTTTGTGACTGTATTGTGAAATAGAAATTCACCCCCCTGGCGTATAGATGTTTACACATCAAAAAATCTTTCGAAAAAACAAAAACATGTACATGACATGCATTTTTACCATTTAGCATGCATTTCCTATAGACTTAACAGGAATTTTCCCATAATTTAGCACGCATTTTCCCATTTCTGTACAGCAAAACCAATTCTCTGCGAATTTCTTGTGTGTAAATAAAACATAGATAAATTTATTTTGTACCTTTTTTGTGGTTTCCAACGTAGATTTTTGTATTAAATCCAAATCTGGCAACAGAATTCTTCCAGTACTTCAGGTGATGACTTTCTCTACGCCAATGGTTTTGATATGGAACGCTTCCTCTCGACAAATTTCTAATAATATTACTAAAAGGTGTGATTTTTTATATATATATTTTAAGTTATGGTATAACACCGTCCGACAAAAAACAAAAATATTTGTTTACACACTAACTGAAGGAAAAGAAGAAGGTAAATTATAGTCGGTCTAGAGCGACAATACGATACCCTATACCATGCGTTTAGAGATCCTATCTCTTAGGTCCAAATAATTAGATATAGAAAATAAGCATAAACCAAACTTGAGTAACATCTATAATATTAATAGGCTACGCGATTTCTTGTCACCGATGTTTTGTTCTACCGTTTTATCCCGAATTTGGCCAAACATATATTATTTGAAAGGTATTTTTTTAGCCGTTTTGCAGATTTACAGATTTTTAAACTTTTTCCTTTATTTTGAGTAAATTGCATTTAAATTTGCTACTAACACATACATAAAATTATACAATGCTATGTGTGTGTTTATTAAATTTGTTAATGGATTTGTAATAAAAATTAGTTTGTTTTTTGAGTTGATTTGCGAATTGGCTATAGTTGATGAGCATACCTTTAGGGTCTTTAATGAAAAAAATAAAATTTCCCAGAATTTGCACACGAATTTCGAGGGCTGGAATCTGCTAGTTATTAATTTGTTTGCCTTTGAATATTAAAAAGTTCATATCGGATGCTATATTTATATGAGGACTAAGTCGAAAAATGGACCGATCCTGACTATATTTGGCATAAAGGTAGCTAATCAATTTTAGGTAAGTCAATATTCAAAACAGGGCGTGTGATATACAATTATAATTAAATTCGAATGAATTGTGAATTGGCTAAAATTGATTAGCATACATTTAGCCTCTTATAAAAATATTTGTTATTAATATTTTATGATTGAGTTTGAAATTATTCAGGCTCGAGATCAAATGTTTTTACTTTAAATACAGCGAAAAACATTGGCACATTTGTTTCAGTAATTGATCTATGTTCTGCATGACAGGTTATATAGCAAAACATTTGATCTTGAGCCTGAATAATTTGAAACTCAATCATTAAAATGATAAAGATCGAAAATAAGTTTTTTTTTTATTTTTATAGAAAATAATAAAATTAAAAATACGGAGGGCAAGCCGTTAACGCTAAATGGAAGTTTAGCAAAAACAAATTGTTTTTCTTGTTTTTTCAAGACAAAAACAAACATGTATATTGTAGTATGCAATGTGTACTCATATACAAACATATTTGTTTCAAAGTTGTTTTATATTTTATATTTTGGAAGTGGGCGTTGTCGTTATCCGACTGCCCACATTTCTCATAATGTTATTTTCGCAGTCAAAAAGTAACTGAATACCGAATTTCAAGTCAATATAAGTAAAATTGTATTTGTTTTGGTCCTAGATTGGCCAAATGTAGCGCAGTGCGCTAGCGACAACGTAGGATTAATGTAATCTTTGACCCTTTGAAGTCCTTCAATAAGGAAACAAGATCACCAACCTTCATTTAGCTTCTAGTTTCAGATTATATCATACGGTTCATATATAACGAAATTTTTTTTTTTTTGACGATGTAATTTGTTATATTTCTTCAAACTAGCAAAAGATCAGGCTTTTTTTTAACAAAGCTATAAAATTATCATATACGAGATGACTTATAATAAACTTTGTATTGAAATAGGTTAACTCGCAATAGCATACTTGGAAAGTCCTATTCCACATTTTTCAAATTTGAATTTCGGTCGATAAAAACTACTATTACCATATTTCTGCCAACGGCATCTAAAGTATCTATTGGAGTTTAGAACAAAGTGTCCATTATTTTTGGTGTTTTTGTATTATATATACATTGATATCTTTAATAATCAGATAAGTTTTTCCTAGCTAAACTATTAGTTTTTCCTGAAACTACTTCCACAAAAAGTAAAAAAAAACAAGTAAGAAAATTATAGTCGGTCTAGACCGACTATACGATACCCTATACCATGCGTTTAGAAAGCCTATCTCTTAGGCCCAACTAACTGGACATTGAAAATAAGCAAAAACCAAATTTGAGTGGGATTTTTATTAATTTTTTTTGGCTGCAGATATGAAAAAGTTCATATCGGATGCTATATCTATAAAGGGACTAGGTCCAAAAATGGACCGATCCTGATCATGTTTGGTAAAGTCTCTTGTATTTTGCAAAAATATATACAAACAAAATTTGAGAAGAATCAGTTTTTAATAGATTTAAGTGAAGATCGGGAAGCAGCTCTATATGGGGCCTATGACTAAGAGTTGTCCCATAGGGATTATTTTTGGACTACTCATTAGTGGATGTAATGAAGGCATACAAACCCAATTTGAGTAAGATCTATATGACAATTTGGATCTTATGGCAATTTATGTCGATTTCATATGGTTAATTTGTATGGGGGCTAGGTCTGAACATGGACCGATTCTCACCAATTTCAATAGCGTTCATCCCATGGCCGATAAAAGCTTACATACCAAATTTCATCAAAATATATTCATATTTGCGACCTGCAGTTTGATTACAAGCTTTACATGGACACACAGACGGACGGACGGACGGACGGACGGACATTGTTAAATCAACTCAGAAAGTGACTCTGATTCGATCGGTATAATTAAAGATGGGTCTAGGTCAAATATTTTTGGTTGTTACAAACAGCAGCACAAAGTCATTATACCCAAACCACATAGTGGTATAGGGTATAAAAACAGGAAAAAAACTTTTAAAAAAATTGGCCATAAAAAAATATTTTCCAATCCTCTAAACAGTTGTTAAAGTCTATTTCCGGAATTACCTTCAAAGCCCCCTGTGATTTGGCTTTTATCCAATCAATTCATTCAAAGTAATGACTCCGTAGTTGTCTTTTGAGTTTATTGAATAGGCAGAAGTCCCTTGTTACTAAATCAGGCGAATACGATGTTGTGCGAAATGGCCTCAAAGAACCAATTCGTGTAAACGGTTAATTATCGTGGCGCAAAACCCAAGTGTTGTCTGCCCAAAAGTCTGACCTCTTTTAGAGACTCATAACACTCAAATAATATTCCTTTTTAAAATTCTGGCCCGATGGAAGGAGTTCATAATACGCCACACCACGATAATCGGACAAAACTGTTAACAAGACCTCGATTTCTGCCCAACTTTAGTGTGATATTTTCGTTATTGTTCACCTTTTGAACGATATTCGATTGATTGGTTGTTTCGTGGTCATAGGAATAGATCCAAGTCGCATCACCTGTAACGATACATTTCATTTTATCCTGATAGCCAGAAAGCATTGTTTCAGAGAAATTAATGCAACGATTTAAAAAAATTGGTGTTTTGGAATCAAACGAGATTTGACGATTTTTTCACCACCAAATGTTTGATTTATTGACGTATTGTTCATCCGTTATTGTGTTTTCGCCTCCACACCTATCTTTGTCTTCAACGCTTTATCTGACTACTGTTTGGAACTTCACCGGAGGCCTTCTGCAATGTCCTTCGCGATTCTGAAGCAGACAAATTTTATGGAAATTCTTTGTTCAAGAAAATCAGACATTGTTAAATCGTCAAAAAACACTTTTAGTTGTTTACAAAACAAGCGCCAATGATACCTTCATTTCGGCTCTGTAATACATTGATCAGTAACTTACGAACGTAATAAAAAAGTAAGTATATTTGAATTAAGAATAAATTTATCATTAATAAAGGGCCAAAAGACATATTTCGTGAGGGATGAACATTTGATATACATTTTTTGAATTATTCTACATACTTTTTATTTCGAGTGTATGAAAGTATATTTATAACATCTTCCAATAACATCTTCCAAATAAAACTTGACATTGACGTACTCAATCAATATCAATTAAGTTTAGTATACTGAGTATATAGAATGTTATCAACACTATTATTTTTGAAGCAGAACCATCCAATACCAAGGCAATGGCCATAAATTCTCATAGTAAATATTGCAGTTTAACTGGCAGATTCATTAAGTGAGCTAAGATTTTAAAGAAAATAATCTAAAATTGTCAATTGGAAAAAGTTTCTTGAACAAATAACACATATTCAACACTCACTAAAGATGAAGGGCATTGGATGGGGTTTAACCCTCACCTTAATCATAGCTGTATTTATAGGCACTCAACCCCATAGTAGTCACAGTAGCAGCAGTACTAGCAGCAGCAGTAGTAGCAGCAGCAGCAGCAGCAGTGAAAGTAATCAAAATGGTGGTAGAAAAAATTTTATCAAATATAAATATTCATCAACGCCAGCAAAGCCTATGTATCAATACAATAATCCAGTGTATATGCCACAAGGACCTTCACCAGCACCATCAAATGCCTCTACTTATTATCCGGCAGCTCCCATGCTCTTATATTATGGTTATCCACCTGTAGCCACTGCACCAGCAGCTGTTCCGCAAGCACAAGTCGGTAATGGTGGTTACTCTAATCATGCTCATCCCCAACAAGCTCCCCCACAAGAGGCAACCGATCAAGAGGCACAAGCTCAAGGATATTCTGGTATTCCCGGCGGCAATAGCACCATCAATCATTCTTTGAAGGTTAACAAGGAATATAAAGAAGATGGTCATTATTATCGTACCGAAGGTCCTTCAGCCAATTAAAGGCCAATTATATTTTATTGAAAAAAATATATTCAATAATATCACTACTAATTTACACCATTTTCAATAATTGTGTTGATTGTAACTAAGGATTGCACACTTGAAAATTGTAACAAAAATAAATAGGAATATTTTTTAAACGAAATACCCGAATTTAATAAAAACAAGTAAGAAAATTATAGTCGGTCTAGACCGACTATACGATACCCTATACCATGCGTTTAGAGACCCTATCTCTCAGGCCCAACTAGCTAGATATAGAAAATAAGCATAAACCAAATTTGAGTGGGATTTTTATTAATTTTTTTTGGCTGCAGATATGAAAAACTTCATATCGGATGCTATATCTATATGGGAACTTGGCCCAAAAATGGACCGATCCTGACCATGTATGGTAAAGTCTCTTGTATTTTGCAAAAATATATACAAACAAAATTTGAAAAGAATCCCTGCAATATTTTTGTTTTTTGATAGATTTAAGTGAATATCGGCAAGCAGCTCTATATGGGGCCTATGACTGAGGGTTGTCCCATAGGGATCATTTTTGGGCTACTGATTAATGGATGTAATAAACACATACAAACCCAATTTGACTAAGATTTATATGATAATTTGGATCTTATGGCAATTTATGTTGATTTCATAGGGGTCATTTGTATGGGGGCTAGGTCTGAACATGGACCGATTCACACCAATTTCAATAGCGTTCCTCCTATGGCCGATAAAAGCTTATATACCAAATTTCATCAAAATATATTCATATTTGCGACCTGCAGTTTGATTACAAGCTTTACATGGACACACAGACGGACGGACGGACGGACATCGTTAAATCGATTCAGATAGTGATTCCGATTCGATCGGTATAATAAAAGATGGGTCTAGGTCAAATATTTTTGGTAGTTACAAACAGCAGCACAAAGTCATTATACCCAAACCACATAGTGGTATAGTGTATAAAAATTGGAAATAATGGATGGAAATGCTCTTTAAATTAACACATTAAATAGTATTTTGCAAAAATAATTGTTTGGTGTGAAAATTTTAAATTGTTCAGGAATTCCTCCCATAAAGTGCTTTTATATTACTTTCAGCGATCCTTTTGCTGGACACATAATAATTTACGAGCATAGTGTGGTATTGTTGGCGACTTGCTTTATGGTCTGTATCACCCTTTTTGCAAGAGCCCAACATCTTTCTGAGCCTTAGTTCTGGTCAGTAAGGTGTATTCGCAGGTCTTGCTACGAAATTGACATTATTTTGCTTTGTACCATACAACAGCAGATTTTTATACCCTATACCACTATGTGGTTTGGGTATAATGACTTTGTGCTGCTGTTTGTAACAACCAAAAATATTTGATCTTTAATTATACCGATCGAATCAGAATCACTATCTGATTCGATTTAACGATGTCCGTCCGTCCGTCCGTCCGTCCGTCCGTCCGTCCGTCCGTCTGTGTGTCCATGTAAAGCTTGTAATCAAACTGCAGGTCGCAAATATGAATATATTTTGATGAAATTTGGTATTTGATCTTTTATCGGCCATGGGATGAACGCTGTTGTAACTGGTGAGAATCGGTCCATGTTCAGACCTAGCCCCCATACAAATGACCCCTATGAAATCAACATATATTGCCATAAGATCCAAATTATCATACAAATCTTAGTCAAATTGGGTTTGTATGTATATATTACATCCATTAATCAGTAGTCCAAAACTGATCCCTATTGGACAACTCTTAGTCATAGGCCCCATATAGAGCTACTTCCCGATCTTCACTTAAATCTATCAAAAAACAAAAATATTGCACAGATTTTTCTCAAATTTGGTTTGTATATATTTTTTCAAAGTATAAGTGACTTTACCAAATATGGTCAGGATCGGTCCATTTTTCGACCTACTCCCCATTTAAATATAATATCCGATATGAACTTTTTCATATCTGCAGCGAAAAAAATTAATAAAAATGTCACTCAAATTTGGTTTATGCGTATTTGCTATATCCAATTAGTTGGACTGAAGAGATAGGGTCTCTTAACCATGGTATAGGGTATCGTATAGTCGGGCTAGACCGACTATAATTTTCTTACTTGTTTATAATAGCATGATGCATGACCAGGCCAAAAAACTTAAAATACCTCATGCTGCTCCATGAATGCAAATAGTGTCTTTTTCGAGCATTCTGTAATGTATAAATCGATATCAATCCTAATCGTTACCACAAACGAACTACAAATAGCCTGCCGAACTAAAAAATTTTTTTTGGGTAGTTCGAACATTGACTACGCACAGTGGCTGAAAATCGTTTTTCAAGGGCCAAAATTCTGTAACCTTTGAACCAATTAAAATATTTTAGTATTTATACCCTATACAACTATGTGGTTTGGGTATAATGACTTTGTGCTGCTGTTTGTAACAACCAAAAATATTTGACCTAGACCCATATTTAATTATACCGATCGAATCAGAATCACTTTCTGAGTTGATTTAACAATGTCCGTCCGTCCGTCCGTCTGTGTGTCCATGTAAAGCTTGTAATCAAACTGCAGGTCGCAAATATGAATATATTTTGATGAAATTTGGTATATAAGCTTTTATCGACCATGGGATGAACGCTATTGAAACTGGTGAGAATCGGTCCATGACCCCCATACAAATGACCCTATGAAATCGACATAAATTTCCATAAGATCCAAATTGTCATATAGATCTTACTCAAATTGGGTTTGTATGCGTTCATTATATCCATTACTGAGTAGTCCAAAAATGATCCCTTCGGCCCCATATAGAGCTGCTTCCCGATCTTCACTTAAATCTATCAAAAAACAAAAATATTGCACTGATTCTCCTCAAATTTTGTTTGTATATAATTATATAAATACAAGAGACTTTACTAAACATGGTCAGGATCGGTGCATTTCTGGGCCTAGTCCCCATATAGATATGGCATCCGATATGGACTTTTTCCTATCTGCAGCCAAAAAAATTAATAAAAATCCCACTCAATTTTGGTTTATGCTTATTTTCTATGTCCAGTTGGGCCTAAGAGATAGGGTTCAAACGCATGGTATAGGGTATCGTATAGTCGGTCTAGACCGACTATAATTTTCTTACTTGTTTTTTTTTTAATGGATAGACGTTTAGTTGAACTTGACTCAGTATTTTTTAAGGAATTCTAGGTCAAAGTTTAACTTTTGGTTTTTTTTTATATATTAAAAAATGTCATATTTGGATTATAATATTAATTACATTTTTTGTAACAATGGGATTTTGTTAAATGTTACACTCAAAAAAAAATAGTAAAATCAACTGGAAATTTTGCTATTATTGCTGAAAAATTAAATATTTTTGCCGTCAAATTTGCAAATTTGTTTACACTCAAGGAATATTAACACAAAAAAAGGTTAGTAATATTATCTAAAAATCTTTGCTATTACCACAGAAAATTTATTATTTTTTGCTGCCAAATTTATTAATTTTAGCAAAATAAATCTGACGAACATTAACACAATGATTCTTATTTTTTTATAACTTTTGTTACGAAAATATGGATTTTTAGTTTTTAAACCTTTATATTTATTAAAATATTTCATTCATATGTGGGTATGAAAACCTTTTAAAAATAAAAATTGTAGTAGATTTAAATTGCTGTGTTATTTCTGTTCTTTAGTAGTTTTTTGACTTCCTCATATAAATTCCGATGTTCCACTTTACAGTGATTTCGAATACTGGAGATGAACGGATCTGACGTTACCAATATATTAAATAGATCATTTGTGGAATTTTGTGAAATTTTTCTAGTATTGTGCTCTCTATAAAAATCTATAATCATTATTCCTGTTTTCCTGAGCTTCCTCTGATAGATCTTGTGAACTGTTGCATACATACTTATACATGGGTACTTGGTGTATTTTTGCAGTTTCCTTAGCACAATCCCAAAATTTTCTAGAGTCAATTATTCATTGCACGCAAGTAATTATAGATTTATTTTAAATCTACTGCTATTTCAGATGCTGTTTCTGGATAATCCAAATTTATATGCATTAGTATTGTTTAATGATTTTGTCATGACTTGGTTTATTTGGCTTGATGTTGCTTGGCAATATGATACAGCTGGATCAAGTCTTCGTGTTAGTCAAAGCCTGGCCTACTTTTCCATCTATCCATTGTCACATTAATTGGTAGCTTACTTCAATTTGCTGCCCATCTAACTGTAATTGTAATGGCTGTAGTGTTGCAATTTTGGCCTTGATATCAGTAACTTCTTAGTTAATGGCAGCACGAGTTTCTTTTTTGAATTTGATTGGCCTGCAGTATTTCGTAGAAGATGGTGTCTCATTTTTCCAAATATCCTTTATTTGCGTTGTACTACTCGAAGGCTCTGAATCTTCCAAAATCTTTTTCACTCGCAATGGTAAAAAAGATATCATGAACATATCTGAGTCCGAAATTTTTTCACATACTATTTTATTGTTTTTGCCCGGAAGAACCATCACAGCCCCATTTACAAACAAGAAAATTATAGTCGGTCTAGACCGACTATACGATACCCTATACCATGCGTTTAGAAACCCTATCACTTAGGCCCAACTAACTGGACATTGAAAATAAGCAAAAACCAAATTTGAGTGGGATTTTTATTAATTTTTTTGGCTGCAGATATGAAAAAGTTCATATCGGATGCTATATCTATAAAGGGACTAGGTCCAAAAATGGACCGATCCTGATCATGTTTGGTAAAGTCTCTTGTATTTTGCAAAAATATGTAGAAACAAAATTTGAGAAGAATCAGTGCAAAATTTTTGTTTTTTAATAGATTTAAGTGAAGATCGGGAAGCAGCTCCATATGGGGTCAAAGGGATCATTCTTGGTCTACTCATTAGTGGATGTAATGAACGCATACAAACCCAATTTGAGTAAGATCTATATGACAATTTGGATCTTATGGAAATTTATGTCGATTTCATATGGGTAATTTGTATGGGGGCTAGGTCTGAACATGGACCGATTCTCACCAATTTCAATAGCGTTCATCCCATGGCCCATAAAAGCTTATATACCAAATTTCATCAAAATATATTCATATTTGCGACCTGCAGTTTGATTACAAGCTTTACATGGACACACAGACGGACGGACGGACGGACATTGTTAAATCAACTCAGAAAGTGATTCTGATTCGATCGGTATAATTAAAGATGGGTCTAGGTCAAATATTTTTGGTTGTTACAAACAGCAGCACAAACCACATAGTGGTATAGGGTATAAAAAGAATTAACTTTGTGTTTCCATTAACATTCTTACTTACAAATATATGTATAAAAAGTGTTGTGTATTTTGTAAGCAGATATCATTACTGCTAATAGAACAAATAATGATAATTATAATAAGCTATAAAATACCTAAAGCACTAATTTAACATACTATTGTAAAGTGTATTTTATAATTATAACGTCACTCTTTTTTTGATTATAACTCTTTCAATATAATATGATTCCTTAGGTCTCTTCGGATGAATTACTCTTCTTTGAATATGCTCTTGGTTGATAATTGCTTTATTGTTGTAGTTGCATTTGTTGTAATTTGTTTTTGCAATTTACCGCATGTTAGTGTTTCATAATTATAACGTCATTAAAAATTTCTCTTAAATAAAATGCAATTGTAATAAAATTAATAAGGAATTCTTCCACCTTTATTTTGTATTAAAGTAAAAATTCTATTCTTCATACTTTCAACTAAATTATTTATTTGAGTTTCGCTCATTCTCTCCCATTCTTCCAATATGGCGGTTTTCAGTGAGGCGACATCTGCGTATTGGCGATTTTCGGAGTAAACCCTGTTAGATAAAATACCCCATACGTTTTCCATTGGATTCAGATCAGGGCAACACGCAGGCCAATCCAAAACATTAATATTTTTGGAAGAAAACCAATTTTTAGTCGCAGCACTGTTATGGATAGCTGCGCTATCCTGTTGAAAAATGAAGCTTTTGTTTGCATTTTTTTCCAAAAATGAAACCAAACTCATTTCTAACGTTCTTATATAGTCAGCACTATTCATCCTACATGAAACAAATTGGATTTCCAACGTACCATCGGCACAAAAAGCTCCCCATACCATCAATGATGCTCCTCCAAAATTTCTCTTTATGAAAGTTAGGGGTTCCTTTCTTACGTCTCTCCAGTAACCTCGGTTGCCGTCTGGGCCATCTAAGTTCCATTTTTTTTCGTCGGAGAATATGACCTAGAGTGAAATGTTTAATGTTTTTAACCATTTTAAGTTTTATTTCAATTCTAGTTTTTTTTATCATTATTCGACTTACCTGTTTCCAATCCGTACCCATGTTGTCATGTGCAAACTTCATTCTAGCAGCTATGTGACGTGGAAGAAGTCTCTGTGCTATGGCCATTTTACAACGTACTATGTTTTCTTCTCCATTTAATGCCCTCCAAACAGTTGTTTTTGATGCAACTACTCCAGATTGGGCTCGAATTTTCGCAATACTAGCTGAGGAGTTGCTTGCCAGTCGGGCAATATGAGCAATGTCGCGCTGCGATAGAAGTTTTTTTCGCCCTGAACATTTTATTTTTCCATAATTTGTGGGACTCTTTAAAAAATTTTGAACCACCCTTAGACTTCGATACAATCTTCGAGCAATTTCTCGTAAACTTACGTTTTCGGCTTTGAAAGCCAAAATTTGATCTTTTTCAAGGTCGGTCAGAATTTTTCCGCGAGGCATCCGATGACAGATAAGGAAATATATTTTAAAAGATCAAATTTCATCAAAGTCTAATCACTTACTGATTTTTTTTCCTATTTTTTGCAAAACGACGTTATAATTATGAAACACTAACATGCGGTAAATTGCAAAAACAAATTACAACAAATGCAACTACAACAATAAAACAATTATCAACCAAGAGCATATTCAAAGAAGAGTAATTCATCCGAAGAGACCTAAGAGTTATAATCAAAAAAAGAGTGACGTTATAATTATGAAATACACCGTATACTTAAAGGGCTGTTTAAGTTACCGTAATATGAAATTGTTTTGAGTGATTTCATTAAAATGAAAAGTGTTCAACCGTCGGGTCGTGGCGGGTGCAAAAGTATATATAGGGTTAAAGAGGACACTTTCGCCATTCTCAAGGTGGTATACGTTCCTTGTTCCCTTTTGTTCCCTAGAAGTTCTATTCCACTAAAGTTGAAATTTGACAAAAATATAGCAGTTTAATAAATACTAGCAGATTCCAGCCCTCAAAATTCGAGCGCAAATTCTAGGAAATTTTATTTTTTCATTAAATAAAGACCCTAAAAGTATGCTAATCAATTATAGCCAATTCATAAATCAACTCAAAAAACAAACTCATTTTTATTACAAATACATTAACAAATTTAATAAACACACACATAGCATTGTATAATTTTAGTAGCAAATTTAAATGCAATTTACTCAAAATAAAGGAAAAAAAATTAAAAATCTGTAAATCTGCAAAACGGCTAAAAAGAAGTACCTTCAAATAATACATGTACGTTTGGTCAAAATCGGGATAAAACGGTAGAACAAAACCTCAGTCACAAGAAATAGCCTAGCCTATTAATATTATAGATTCCATAACAACCCTTAAATTAAACGGTAGGGTTGTGATTGCTTACAACAACTAAAGACTGCAATCTAATTATCATTATCGATGATAACTTGCGAGTAGTAACCATTTATTTTTGATAAAAAAACAACAAAAAAAATCACCTTTTTCTGAAATTAAAAAACAGTAGAGTTCAACAGCATGCCACGCCCACAATTAGCAATAGTGTAACCTAATTTTTTGGCTACCTCAACTTGGATGTATTAGCTACAAAATGGCGTTAAACAAAAAAATTTGACTTTTGGCCAATGAAATCAAAATTTCAGCCACAGTGCTACGTAGAAATCCACTCCTGACGGCTGTGTGAGGTTGCCAATCACTTATTTTTTTATCGTTCATAATGTAGCATTCATACTTGTTGATGATATTACGTTTAAGTTCTTTAGCACGTTATTTTGCCTTGATATTTATCTTGGAACTTCGATCCGGCAGCATCTTTATTTTGTGCGATTTGAGTACTGCCTTCTTTTTCACTTTCTTACAGAAGACTCCGATCAACTGATTGCTTGAACTTCTTTTCTCTGTGACATATTCGGATTTATCATAACAAATGGCAATATTTGTCTAACCTTGTTAAGGTTTCTCTCAATAGTTCGTTTTAATTTTTAATAACCCTGGAAACCGTTTTGCCTCATAAGAGGTAGTTTTAAAAGTCCGTTTAAAATTTTTGTAAAAAATTTTAATAATTTTTTCACGTACTTTTGCTTCAGAATCTATTTGAATGTAAAAAATAAGCATAAACCAAATTTTAGTGGTATTGTTATTAATTTGTGGAAATGTTTATATTTGATGCTTTGTTTATAAGAGGACAGCGTAAAAAAATTGACCTACTGGTAGGTAAAGCTGCATTGTCCTGTTGGTGTATCCATTCGTACTCAAAAAGGTAAGGAGACTGCTTAGTAAGACTTTTACATAGTCTTTACTGTTTATTTTAGACGAAACTATTTGAATTTCTAGCGTTGGATTTGAGCTGCCACCACCAAAATTACGAGAGAAAAATTGCGACTGCCAGCGTACAACAATGCCAATGCCCATGGAATCCATCTGAACCGTCCAGATTGAAATTTTTCTCATCAGAAAAGAACATTAAAGAACTTTTTGTTAAAAAGCAATAAAATAACGTTTAGTAGGAATAAGCTTACCGAGCTTTTGTCTGTTCCGATACATTCTTTAGCAAATTTCATTCCAATTTCACATCAATATGCCCCTTTAAAAGCCGCGCAGCTTTCATCGTTTTGACTCGGATAATCTTGGGATTTCGTTTAAGAGCTCACACTGTCTGTCGGCATGCATTAACTAAGCAAAGTGCAGCAAGTTGCCTACAGCTCCGTTCATCACGACCATCTAGCTTTGTTCTTCTGCCACAACGTTTTGCACAACCGTAACTATCAGGATTTCGCAAGAAGGAGATAACAAGTCGATGACTTCGACCATTTTTTCAAAAATTTTCGCCAACACCAATGCCCTGAGATTTAAATGCAATTATCTCCGCTTTTTCAATATCTGTTAATTTTTTGCACGTGGCATAGACAAAAATCTTCAAACTAACGGCATTTTATATTCCAAAACAGTAAAAATCGACCGAAATCTTCAATTATCTTCAAACAGCTGATGGATTTATATAAATGCAACAACAAATAGTGCTCATTTTGACAATAGAGTAGAAAAACTATAAATTCAATTAGAAATAAGTATTTTCTGTAGTAAAAACCAACTCAAAATTTTATATACTAAGAACAAAATCACTAGGCTTGTAAGTGGATTTATAGTATTGCAACAGAGTGTAAAGAGGCTGTGGCCTCAAAAACAAATGCCATTTTGCCATTTTCCCAAAATAGAAGGGAAGTGTTTGAAAACTTGTTATGTCGCGTCTTTTTCACGACATCAATACCAAAAAGTTTTGGAAAGCTAAATTTTCTCCAAAAACACCACCATTGCTTAAAATTAAAACGTCTTCTAGCTTTGTTTTGAACAGAAAACTTGTTTAGAATCTGGAGATCTTAAATATATATTTTATGCTAAGAAAATTCCTAGTCTATTTCAAAATAGGAATCAGACAAATTTAGGGCATGAGTTCCTTTTACTTGTCGTAATTTCCAAGTTATTCGATTTCTTCAAAACATTTCTAAGTCTACCTCGAAAATGATGCTTAGTCTATGGGAATATTTAAAGGTCTGACAGTATTTTTTTACTTCAATAAAAATTGCATTCTACAAAAATGTAATATATCCATACGGTTCTTTTTATTGAATTTGATTTTTGTTTTTAAATATTGTAAACTTCTTATATTTATTTGTTTAATTATGTTTAAATTCAATCAATTTATTTTTTTTATAGAGCAAACAAAATTATTTTAGCTAAATTAACATAGAAACAAGGAACAGAAGCAAAAAAGAACACAAGCCTTCTTTAAAATTCAACTAAAATCAAAAACTTTTTAAATTTAAATTAAAGACAAAATGAAGTTAAATGATAATGTTTTGTTTAATATATAACTATATATTTTATTTTATTTAAAAATTAAATAATATTTTACACAAACAAAGAAAAAAACAAACAAATACACAAAACATTTAATTCATTATAAAAGAAAAATGCAATTTTTCAATTATTTTTTGTAGCTTTTTTTATAGTTAAACTTAAAAAGAAAAACAATAAAGTGTTTAACTAATAAATACATACACATAATAATATTATATTGGTATTTAATACATTAAATATTAAAATTAATACAAAAATATATTTACAAAAATTATTTCGTTATTATTATTAATTTTTTTTTTAATTAAATACAAAACTTACTTAAGAGTTACATATGGTTTGACAAAATTTTCGAATAATTAGTTGTTGTTTTTTCTGTTTTGCGAGTAAATAGCTTTCAGATAAGAAGTGCTTTGTATCATATAAAAAATGTTTAGAATTTTGGAGAGATTACAATTTTCATAAATTTAATAAAAAATTTATATAAAAATGTTTTACCATTTCTGTGTTATTTTTGCGATAAAAAAATCCTTTAAGATGACATCAGTGATGATATACATATCAGCGAAATTCTAGGCTATAGCATCAGATTATTTGATATATGAGATATATTAAAAGATGAAATTCTTGACATGTCAATGGTGATTATGAGAAAGAAGGAATTTTAAATAAAATAATATATAATTAAATACGATACTATCTTACTGCGATCGGTTTATGAGTTGAAAAAATAGCTCACTCTTTGTTTGGGCTGGAACCATTTAGTCTATAATTTGTCATTAATGACTTATGACATGTCAGTGAGAGGTCATTGGCTACATGTTGCTTAAACTTCAGACGGTAATAAGACAGAGTCTTTGAAATATCGATGACTTTATTCTTCCTTTTGATTTCTTGGCTCGAAAAACTCAAAGGGCTTGACAAGTCATTAGTCACTAATGACAAATCAGTAAAAAAAAAAAAAAATTTACACTTTACATAATTCGTAAATAAATCTTTAAGATGTCAATTACTTTGGTCTTTCTACTGATGTCAAAATCAACGTATTTGAAAAGACAAAATTTTGTGATGTCAAAATCTTTGTTTGGTAGTGAATAAGCCAGTTGACATTAGTGATCTTATGACATATTAATGAAACATCTTTTTTAAATTTTTGACTCGATATAGTCAAAGTATTTGGTATGTCATTAATGACTGACTAATGAATGACATCTCAGTAGAGGGTTTTTTAAGATTTCTTAATTTAAACTTTAGAAATCAACAAATAGTCTTGGAAATAAATTTACTTTGGGTTCTTTTCTGACATTTTGCCTCAATTGTTATTTATTGATGACCACTTTTGGCTGGAGAAATACAAAGTCCAAGTTACTCGAACGCAGACGTATTTTCGATTATTCATGTCTACATAGATTATTCATGTCGCCTTATATGTAACTTTTTCAAAATGCAGTTAATTTAAACTTTTAGTTTGTTAAAATATAATATAAAAGCTTAGAATTGTGCGTGTGGATCTGAAAAGGTCAAATAATAAGCCTTACCCCGGAATTCAAAAAAAAACAAACATTTTTACGAAAAAAGATTAAACAAGGAAAGGATTAAAGTTTAAGAGGCTTGACTAGTCAGCACGATGTCTTGGCAATTGATTCATTTTCATTACCTTTGATTAAATAATTTCTTAGAAAAATCGGCAAGAATGGAAAATATGTAAAAAGGGCTTTACTAAGTATTTTTTTTTTTTTTGGTAAATTTAAAATAGAAAATGCCAATGACTAAGTGACCCGAAGACATGTGCTAATCTGTTTTCAACATCAAATTTTGTATAATATATACTGTATAAATAAGTTATCTTTTTCTTTCAATAATAAAACAATATAAGTATGGAAATTTTTCTTAATTAAGCAGCACTTCATTGTCAATCATTTTATTCGCATCACACAAAGTACAAAATTTTACAAAGTAGAAAAAAAATTATGATTTAATCTTTAAAAAATTTTGTTTTCATTTTAAAAGAAGAAAAATAAATATAATACCAGCAATTTTCCTAAGCTTGAGTATTATATTTTTATTTTATTGTTTTGTTTATTATTTTTTTTTATCTTTTAATTTCTAAGTTTTATACCAAACACCTTCTGTTAGTTTCTTGTTAATGCTGTTTGTTTAATTGTTAAACGTGATTAAATGCAAAATTGAATGCTTGTTAAATGGGGGGTGCCAGTAATTACGTGAGTTTAGTTAATGGCTCTTAATTTCGTTATAATGGTTGAACTTGAAATTCGTAAAATCATATTATATTTTTTTGTTTTTGTAAAATTAGACTAGATTAGTCATCAGTTAAACTACTAATGGAACGGCATGTCAAACTTGTTAATAACTTATCGTACTACCATTTTTATGTGATATGCGGAAGAAGCTTAGTTGTATTGAAAATATTGTGTTATCACAATTTCTACAATTATAATTGAATAAATACTTCGGCCTACAAGATTTGCTTAACTGAGTTCCGAAGGAAGTTTCTGATGTAGGCTTTTGAGTTAAAGACCTTTTTAGGCGTTTACTGATAACAATATCTTCACGAATTTCTCTACCGAAATGCATATATATAACTTTCCAAATGGCCCAATATGACGTTTTATATAAACAAATTTAATATAATATATATGTATATAAATAATATTATATAGGGCGCTCACCGAAGTTTTTCTAAATAAGTTTTGAAGGAGAAAATTTAGAAACTGGCGATTGGTGGTGACATCAATCTAATTTCAGCATAAATGAATTGAACTGAAATTCAGAAATTTCGATTTGGTATTCAGAAAATTTATTTGCATTTAATTCAATTTGAAATTTAGAAAAATTAAAGTTCTAAACCTCCGTGTGGCTCCGTATGCCAATTAAATTTATAATTCAAAAAATTTGAGTTAAAAACTCACAAATTATTAAAAATTCAGTAAATTCATTTACACTTCAAAAAAAATTTATAAACTTCAAATAATATTTTTTGAATCACAATTCGAATTTTCTGAATTGAAAATCTGAATTACCATTGAAATTATCTCCTCATTACATTTATATATCCTCTACACCAGTATGCAGAGGAGATATATAAGTTTTCTATTCCGTTTTTAATTATTAGAAAAAAAATCTGGGCCCCATAAAATATACACATATATTCCAAATCCTTATAACAGACGCAGTTCATATAGTGATGTCCGTCTGTCCGTCTATGGAAATCACGAGCACGCCCTCAGTAGGTCAGCTGGGTTGCTCAATTTTAGTGAAAACAATTCATCGACAACCTGAGCTGGTTGCTATAAAAAATTTTCAAAATCGGCTCAATAGGTCCGGGGATATTAATGAAAATGTAAAAAACTCTTACAAATATGACTTTTCTACGTTGCTCTTGTTATTGATATTATTCTTAATTTTGTTTCTTAATGACTGTAACTGTTGTTGTTGTGGTCGTTATGTTCGTAGCATTTGATTCATGTGTGTGTATACTCCACGTGTCCAGTACATTTATTATACGCACTCCTTAATTCCTTTCTACTTGAATTTGAAATATTTCAATTTAAGTTGGATACCCGATTTGTGTGAGAAATAACTAAAATAACCGAATTATAGCGTAAATAAATCTGAAAGTAAATTTTATTCGTACAAACTATAAAAGATTAACCAAAATATAATCACTACTAAAAAAATCTTGGCTTAATGGCTACAAAAAAAATAGTTTAATCTGTATTCTCTATAAAATATCGACATTTTAGAACGTAAATCCGTTTACCTATTATGGACCTTGAATGAACGACATTAAGATAAGCATTAGCAAAAGAGATAAAGGTATATTCCATAGCCTTGACATGTTGAATTTCAACAAAACAATCCTTATTTTCCCGAGTCTTTTTTTAAGTAATACCATTCAATTTGTATAACTCTTACAGAAACCATTTTTTAAGTGTTTATTTTGTGAGTTCATAGCTTGATCTAATTCCACGTAATTACCAGGCATTATATTCTTCTAATTATTAATTTTTAATATCAAAATTTATGTTATTTTTATTATAACTACATTGTCGTTAGTATTTTTTTTTTTTTGTATTGTTATAATAGGAGACGAGGATTTTTGTCTAGAAATATATTGATAGAGATAAAAAGCTTTTAGCATCAAAACGTGACAACCAATATTTAATTTTTGATTGCAATTAACAATATTCCGAATATCGTCAAAATTATATAAATAAAAAATAGGATAAATATATTATAGTGGTTTTTCCTCTTGATGGGATATTGGCATTCATAAAATTTCGTGCAAATTCACATATTCGAAGCACATATAAAAAACACAGCACTGATTGCCAATAACATAACAAATCAAAATGCTGGCTCACAAAATGAAATTCGCCAGAACTTTTTCTTGGATATTAATTATATATATAAAGCCCTTGTTTATTATGCTTGGCCAATGTTAACAATTAGGGTTTTTATCAGTGCATGATTAATTAAATTTACAACTGTTTTTGAAATATAATATATATAAAGCACTGGAATAGTACTTTTTCAGCTAAAATTGCTTAGCCAATGCTTGATGTACAAAATTAGCAATATATATTTAAAATTCTCATTTCAATGTTCGCCGATATCGTTGGCCAGTATCAGTGTTATTATTATGTAGCGCTGATTTTACCGTTTGCACTTGGAAGTATCATCGGCCAAGCTCGGATCGGTGTTATCAAACACTCACATTTAAACAATTATCTTAAGTGCTTTGCCAACGCTTTGCTGTTCGTCTTTTTTTTTTTTTTTTTTTTTTTTTTTAACTAATATATAGCATAAATAATGCACCATTTCTGCTTTTATTTCTGAAAAATTTCAATTGTCTGAATTTAAAAAATCCTTACAGTTACTAAATCACTGTATTATTAGGGAAAAAAAAAAAGAATTAACCAAAAAATTTTAAGCTTAATTTATTTTTGTTTAAAAAATATTATCTTAATTTCAATTCTGAAAACCGGACAAAATTTGTAAACTGGTTCGAAAATAAGCAATAGAAAGATTTTATATGGAACGACTTCAGTGATATCGATACTAGTTTTAGGGCCTTCCACATAAATGATTCATCATCTGGATATTGGTTTTAAATTATCTCCACAAAATGATTTTTTTTTTTTAAATAAATAACACGTTTCAAATAATATCTCTCAGAAATGTGCCCTAGAAACAGTTGCAGTGGCGACAATTTCGAACAAAAGTAGAACGAGAATCACTCTAGAAGTATGCAGGTAGAAATAGCCGATAGTGCAAGAAACAATGGTTCGAAACAAAAGCACTGGCAAAGTAATTATATGGGTGGCTTTTCCAGTTCTAATTTTACAAAATTTCCAATTATTTTATTAGCATTAATTGTGTAAGAGACATAGCAATTCTTTTGTGGACTACACTTAACTTTTAAAATAATATTTATTTTAAAGTCGTTGGTGTTTTCATGGTTCGATCGTATATCGATGTTATTATTAAGGGGCTGACAAAGCACCTTTTAACACATAAATCAGTTGCTGTGCTAGATCTTATACTACGTTTTAGAGTGCTTTGTCAGTACTTTGCTGACCGTTTCTTTCTGGCTGGATAATTATATTATAGTGAAGCGTGTTTTTCTATATTAAACTAGAAAGTTCAGAAATAATTATATACAATAAAATCAGAAATGGTGTATAGCGAATTGCATTTATGATTTTGTTGAAATGGTTTGCTTTTAATATATATAAATATTTTTTCTTTTTGATTATTATAAAAAAAATTAACGATTTTTAAGTTTGTTGGTTTTAAATTTAATTTATATACAAAGTTCAATAACTATTTATTATTATTTATATAGGTTTTATATTGTTGTAATATTATTTTTAAGAAATATCTATATATGAATATTATATTAGTTGGTTTTTGATTAACTTTTCGTTTTTTTTTTTTTTTCTTAAAGATGAAGTATAAATTAAATTTTCTTTAAGAGCAAATATCTAAAATATGTTTGTATGCTATAATGACTGCTTAAACATTTCTTTGTAAGACATGATACTAATTCATTCGTTTTTATGTTCTCTTGCAAGAGGAAGTGTCTGGTTTATGTTTTTGTTAGTGGGGAAGGAAGGGAAAATAAATAAACATTAATTACCTCCTATTATGCAAATGCATTTTATACTTTATCCTATATCATTTACTTTTGTCTATATCGCAATTGCAATTATTTTCGTTTTCGTTTTCATTTACTTTTTCTTTTTGATTTTTTCAGGTATTAAAGAAGACATAAGGGATCAAGCAGAAGTTTCATTTGGTTCCATCCACCCCTCACTATCATCATCACTATCGGAATCTTCGGATTCGGATAGTTCTATTGCAACACGTCTAGCTAAGATAGAGGCCACATCATGTAGCCCAGTATTACGTTCAACTTCTTTTTGTTCGGATTTTTCCACTTTTCGCAGCGATATACCTTAAAAAATAAATTTACGCATAAATATTTTCCAGTTTTATACAAAATTTTATTAAAAAAATCATAAACTTACCATCTCTTATGGCCTTCATTAGATCGGATCGTGTGTCATAAATTGGTGGCAATAGTTTTTTAGGTTGTTTTTGTCCACCCATCATTCCGTTGGATTGTATATCACCGTTTGGCAATGATTTTGGCATAATTTGATGTTGACCTTGGTGTTGTATTGGCGATGAGCCATTCTCGTCCAGTGGTGGTGGTGGAGGAGGTGGTGGTGGTGCCACATTTGGTGGCGATAGCTTTGGTTCATGCTATTGCAAGAAAAAAAGATAAATTAGAAAATTTTATTTAATTATGAAACAGAAACTTTCGGAGAAATTCTCTGAATCGGTTTTTTTTTTTTTATTTTGTGAGTCTTTTTTATATAATCAGAATCATGGAATTTTTAGAGAAATAAAAATATTTTTCGTAATCGAATGCCTTTTCAATAAGAAAATTAGAAAGGAACATAATAAAATAAAATTGAATAGGTCCATAAAAAACGCAATAATTCCACTTTTTAAGTCTTTACTTTTTTTTGACTAAATCCGTTTCTACATATTGAAATATATGTGCCCATTGTTATAAAACATACGAAAGGTCAATAATTTTACTGTAATTCAATACCAAAAATAACGATTTAGACCAAAATGAAACAATTCCAATATATATCCTACTAACTTTAATTAAATTTATTCATTTTTCCAAAAAATTCTTCTGGTGGAATTATTGCGTTTTGTTATGGACCTCCTCAATTGTTTTATAATGTAGAAGCTAATAAAGCTGTCTGAGAAGCACTTAATAATGTTGAGAAGATTATGAGCCATCTAAATATTAATGACATATTGCTCGTGACGTATTGCTGTGGGCGGAATGGTCTACCGAATATGAGCAAATCTGTTTTGAAAAATGTAAATACGAGTATTTTGCTGAAATCCTTCCAAACGAAATCAGAATAAAACCGTGGTTTACCATGTACAAGAATTTAATGCTGAACGAAATGCAAATAGTAAGCGGTTTGGTGAGCGGCCTTTGGCAATCCTTCATTAGCGCGTATGACAGTAGTGGATTCTGATCAGTGCGAAATTTGCAAGGAGGTGGAGGTAAATAATTGCAACGTTATGTTTGAAGGTGTTTTTTAGTTTCGGGTCGAGATATCCTTTAATATAAAAATATTGTATTGTATTTTATAAAGAGGTGTTCGAAGTATTGCGACCAAAGTGATCTATTGTACTGCCCTCTGCTAATAGGTCATCCCTATAAACTCTTATTCAACCCTGAAGCCCTCAGGAATTCGAGGATGTTGGTTGGTTCTAGTAATTTTATGTCGCTACCTAGTATCTGGAAGGAACCCAGATGCTGTTTCCTTTTGTGCATTAGCGCTCCACAGTTCCCAAGTATGTGCTCTGGTGATTCGGCTTCCTCATCACAGAATCTGCACATAGGATTTGCTACAATTCCCAACCTGCTCATATGTTCCCTGAGCCTGCAGTGACCAGTTAAAATCCCGGTTTGTATTCTCAGACCGTTCTTTGACAATGCAATGCACGACCCAAATCTCTTCTTGTTGTAACCACCCAACAACATTTTGGATTGCCTTAAGCCCAAGTGGCTCGAGAAAAATTCCCGTCTAACACAATTTTCATGTTCCCTGAGTACTCCTTCCCATACTCCTTTTCCTATTCCACAAAGTGGTTCCGGCCCTATTAATTTTGTGGAAGCTCCCTTCTGGCAAGTTCATCAGCTTGCTCATTACCCTGAATCCCAACGTGTCCCGGGACCCAACAAAGGCTAAGCTTGTTGTGTTTACCTAACTCATTTAGCTTCTGTAGACAGTCCCATACTAGCTTAGAGTCTACTTCATAGGAGCTTAGTGCTCGAATAGCAGCTTGACTGTCTGATAATATGGTTATGTTCCTTCTTTTGTACTTCCTATTCAAGTTCATTTGTGCACATCTATCGATGGCATAAATCTTTGCTTGGAAAATGCTCGTGTGTATTCCCATTGGCTCGAAGTATTTGGTTCTAAGCCGGAAGACTCCCGCCCCTGTTCCACTTTCGATTTTTGACTCATCTGTGTACCATTTGATTGTATCTTCTCTTAGAGAATATGCTGTACTTAAACCGCTCCATTCTCTCTTATTGCTAAGTACCGTAATAAAGTATTTCCTGAAATCATATTTCTTCTCAGGCCTGTCCATGGGGCAATCTAGGAGGGAGTAATCATTAACTTGGCTTATTCGGTTCCATTGCCCTTCATAAAGCCTGGTTATAGGTTTCTCTCCCTTTATTCTGATTGCCGTTGCCAAAGCTTTCCTCTGCACCAATATATGTAGTGGGCTAAGTTCCAATAATGCTTCAAGTGATGCCGTTGGGCACGTCCTCATTGCACCCGTTATCACAATGCACGCTAATCTGTGAATCTTACTTAGCTGCATTTGAGTCGACTTCAGATCTGTTCTTTTGGCCCACGTTATAGCTCCATAAGTTACTATTGGGCGGACCATCATCGAGTACATCCAGTGTAAAATGCTGGGTTTACATCCCCAGTTTTTACCCGCTACCCTTCTGCAAATCATTGTAGCTCGCTTGGCTTTCTCAGTGATGTGGTCGACATGTGCCTTCCATGTTAACTTGTTGTCCAGTACTGTCCCCTTCACTTCTGCTTTTGGTTCAATGACTTCTCTCAAAATTTGAATTGCCCTCCATCTTGGAAGTTTTCCTGGTAAATGGTACAATAGTGGTCTTCGTTGGATTGATGTTCAATCCTGTTGTCCTGCTCCATTGACATATAATCCTCAACCCTCTTTGTACAATGTCACATAGGGTTTCCTCGAACTTGCCTTTTGCTATTAAGACTATGTCGTCCGCGTAGCCCTGGCATTCTATTCCTGCTTCCGACAGTTTCATTAGTAATTTGTCAACAACCAGACTCCACATCAAGGGCGAAAGAACTCCTCCCTGTGGACATCCTGTGGTTGTGTTGACGGATATGGTCTCCCCCTCTGCTGTTGTTTCTACTGATCTGAGTCTACTCTTTGGTTTAATGCCCTTTCTATTACTTCGTGTGAAGTGTTATCAAAGGCTCCTTCTATATCTAGGAATCTCTCTATAAATATGCACCGCTAGTTTAATTTTTCAAAAGGAAGAGGATAGAAAATGTGTGTCCTTATTGAATTTTAAAATGTGAGATAGGTGTTGTTCTCTAGCGCGTCTATTTGCGTGAATTGGTGGTGGCATTTTAGTTTCTTAACTGGTCAAATTTATCTTCGTAGGTGATGCAACTTGGCAATACAAAAAAAAAAATAATTGAATAAAATTTTTCGAAAGTCTACAGGTATCTAGCGGAATAAACGTTCAGAATAGGTATTTTAATGTCCAGAGTCTAAAGAATCACTAAAGAAAACTTCTCAAATTCCAATGAATATACACTGTCAGAAATTTACAAATAAAAAAGCACTGGCAAAGCACTGTATACCTATAATACAAAAACACCATTAGTACTTAAATTCAATTAATAATTATTTAAGCATTTGTTAAAGAAATTATTACTTTTTTATATAATCACTTGGGTGTTGGCAAAGCACCATATCTTTTGTTATTCCAACGCTTTGCCAACACTTCCAACAACTGGGCAGATCGGATCTCGATATTATAATTTGGCGAAAGAAATTATAAATTAAAAGCCAGCATTTTCCAGCTTCGATATTGTGTCTTGGAGATAATGCCAGAAATGATTCTTTAGGGACAAGACAAAGGCGTATTCAGGTAGGTCGATAATTGACTTTTCTACAAATATGTATAGGAAGAAGTCTAGGGTTTTTTCTGCAATGACTCTGACATGTCACCAAGTTGGTACTGAACTAAATTCCAACCGGGTTATTCTACCTCTTTGAATATCTTTAACAATGCTTTGCCTTAGGTATTTTAATGTCCAGAGTCTAAAGAATCACTACAGAAAACTTCTCAAATTCCAATGCATATACATTGTCAGAAATTTACAAATAAAAAAGCGCTGGCAAAGCACTACATATCTATAATACAAAAAAACCACTAGTACTTAAATTGAATTAAAAATTATTTAAGCATTTTTTAAAGATATTATTACTTTTTTATTTAATCACATGGGTGTTGGCAAAGCATCATATCTTTTGTTATTCCAACGCTTTGCCAAGACTTTTAAAACAACTGAACAGATCGGATCTCGATATTATAATTTGACGAAAGAAATTATAAATTAAAAGCTAGCATTTTCCAGCTCGATATTGTGTCTTGGAGATAATGCCAGAAATGATTTTTTAGGAACAAGACAAAGGCGTATTCAGGTAGGTCGATAATTGACTTTTCTACAAACATGTATAGGAAGAAGTCTAGAGTTTTTCTGCAATGACTCTGACATGTCACCAAGTTGGTACTGAAGTAATTTCCAACCGGGTTATTCTACATCTTTGAATATCTCTAACAATGCTTTGCCTTATGTATTTTAATGTCCAGAGTCTAAAGAATCCCTACAGAAAACTTCTCAAATTCCAATGCATATACACTGTCAGAAATTTACAAATAAAAAAGCACTGGCAAAGCACTATATACCTATAATACAAAAAAAAACCACTAGTACTTAAATTGAATTAATAATTATTTAATCATTTGTTAAAGAAATTATTACTTTTTTATTTAATCACTTGGGTGTTGGCAAAGCACCATATCTTTTGTTATTCCAACGCTTTGCCAACACTTCCAACAACTGGGCAGATCGGATCTCGATTTTATAATTTGGCGAAAGAAATTATAAATTAAAAGCCAGCATTTTCCAGCTTCGATATTGTGTCTTGAAGATAATGCCAGAAATGGTTCTTTAGGGACAAGACAAAGGCGTATTCAGGTAGATCGATAATTGACATTTCTACAAATATGTATAGGAAGAAGTCTAGAATTTTTTCTGCAATGACTTTGACATGTCACCAAGTTGGTACTGAAGTAATTTCAAACCGGGTTATTCTACCTCTTTGAAGAACTTTAAAAATGCTTTGCCTATCGTTTCTTCATAGCTTAATACTTTAGACAATTTAAAATAAAATTACACTTACCTGATCTGGCACCGGTGGTGGTGGCGGTAAATCATTCAAAGAATTCATTTGTTGTGGCCCACCCATTGTCATGCTATTGAAACTATTTATGGTATTGTTCAACTGTGCCATTACCAAAGCATTCGCATCTTGGACACTATTACTTTGTGGCAATTGTGGAGAGCCAGCTCTCGATGTACTATTGGTACGTGCCAACAATTTGGCAGCAACATGTCCACTAACACCCCCATTCAGCTGAGCCAACATTTGCGATGGCGATGTGGTATTAATCATACCATCAGGTATGGGTGGTGGCGGTGGTAGAGCATCACGACTCGTCGACATACTACGTCCACGAGTTGGTGTATTAGCGCTGGATGCTGTTGGTGTGCCACCACCACTACCATTTGATGGCGGTGCTGGTGGTGGTACATTTGGGCGTGGTTTGGTACGTGATGGTGTGCCGGGAGCATAGATAGGTTCTGGTGACATGGGTCCTCCTTGACCAGTCTGGCCATATAATCCTTGCGATTGGAGATATAAAGCATCGTCGTACATTTGTTGATGTTGTTGAAGATGTGACTGTTGTTGTTGGTTGTGCATGCCTTGCATACCTTGATGTTGTTGCATTTGATGATGATGTTGCTGTTGCTGTGACGGATGCATGCCATTAGCAGCATATGCTGTTGTCGCATATTGGCCACCGCCTTGTTGGGCATTTGCAATCATATTGCCAGCTGTTTGTGGTGACAACGGACCATAAACGCCATCAATTTGCTCAGATTGATAACTGCGTCGTAATTCGATAGAATTTGGTCGGGCCGGTCGTGTTTCGTAAATGCCCATACCTTTAAAAATAAAATAAAGGTAAAAAAAAAGAAAATTTGAAATATATACATATATGTATATCGAGAAGACAATTTTCTATAGTGAGAACACATAAAACACACTGAAATAAACAAAATTATAAAAACATTATTAATTTATAATAAAAAAAAAACACAAAGTACATAATAAAAACATTAACATTGAAACACTTTAATGTTGATAATTTAATTTTGACATGAACTGTACGACAGCAATTATTTAGGCCAATTTTGTCATTTTGAAGATTTATATGACAGACAGCTGAATATTTTTCAAGTTTTTTTTTTCTTTTTTTCGTTTTGTAAGAGTGACGTACAGAGCACTTCGTTTTGTGAGTTTGAGATTAAAAGACAAGGATGTAAGAAACGTATGCAATATGTAGGGTGTGTAAAGATTGAGTGGAAGTCTAATGATGAAGGATTATAAAAGCAAGCTAACAAAATTTTTATTAATGAAAAAACATATTAGAATTTAAAAACAAATAAAATACATTTTTTAGGGTGATCGATAAGTATATGCATGTATGTATGTATATGAAATGTTTAATAATGAAATAATGCATTTTCCAAAAAAGAAAAAAAAAATAAGTTCATCACATTCTAGAATTTTCCACTTTAATTTGGCATCGTCGTCTTCTGACAAAAATTTTAAAAATAAATGACGTTTTTATTTGATAGTTCATAACATTTATCACTGAATACTTTCCAAAATTATAAAATTGTAAATGATTGGGAAATGTTCAAAAATTCACTCAAATACATTTGAACACGTTTATAAAAATGTTGCATAGAAAACAGTGAAGAGATAAAGTATTCGTCGATTTATATTTATTTAAAAACTCATTCATACCTAGCAGACTTTTGTGTTCTAATATGGTCTCAACACGTTTTTTTTTTTTTTTTCTTTGCAAGAACTACAAAAAATTCTGAAAGTCAGATTTTCACAAAGATTAAGTACTCGTCTGTTTCACATTTAGTCAAATTTTTCGTTAAACAATTATTCGATTTAATGAAGGAATACAGTACTGCTCAGAGAACAGTTACCACCATACAAAAATATAAATAATTTCTATTAGGTTAAGTTTCTAAAAATTTTTAAGCACTTCTGGCTTATTTTTCGTTAATAATGATAATAATAAGCCTTGATCTAAATTAATTTGGAGCTACCTCATTGTGGGCATAGGCTCTCAATAAGAAATCTCCATCTGGAGCGTCTATTTGCAATACTTCGTAATTCTAATAAGTTATTAATCTTTCTATCATTAAAATCAGGCAGACTATTAATCTCATTTAAAGTTGAGCGACGCCAAGAGTTGTTTGGCCTTCCTCGTCTTCTTGCGCCTTGGGGATTGTAAGTTAAAGCTCTTTGGCATATGTTCGCGTCTTCTCTTCTAAGGGTGTGCCTTATCCAGCCAAGTTTTCGTCTTCGGATTTTGCAGTTTATATTACTCATATTTGCTCTAGCGAGTAGTTGATCATTAGTTATTGTATTGGGCCAAAATATTCTTAATATTATACGGAGACATCTGTTAGTAAACACTTGCATTTTCCGCTTAATTTCTTCTGTTACTAGCCATGTTTCGCACCCATATAATAATACTGACAGTACACAGGCTGAAAATATGTTTAATTTTGTCTTTTTGCTGTATTCGTTCGACCTCCATGTTTTAGATAAAAGGGCAAAAGCACCTCTTGCTTTTCGTATTCTTGTCGTGACATCAAGAAGTGCACCACCATTTGTATCAATCATACTGCCCAAGTATTGGAACTCGCTTACATTTTCTATAACGTGGTTGCCGATCGTTAGTGGTTGTGTTGCCTCTGTATTTATGCGTATTTCCTTTATTTTGCTGATATTAATCTTCAAACCTACTTTCTCTGATTCTCTGGCAAGATCGACAATTTTTGCTTGTATATCAACATATCTGTGAGAAAGCTCGCACTTGTCATCGGCATAGTCGAGTGATTCCAAACGGATCTGCGGATTTAGGGGGTCCCATACTATTCCTCTCGGCCTATTTGTAGTTGAGAGTTTAACTATCGCATCTAATACAATCAGAAATAGAAGCGGCGATAATAAACAACCTTGTCTAACGCCAGACGTTGTTTTAAACGGTACAGAGATTTCGCCATCATGTAGCACGGAGCATTCAAATGTGTCGTAACTCTGACGTATCATGCATGTTATATTATCTGGCACTCCGAGGTTGGCCAGTTCTGCCCATATACAGTCTCTATTTATTGAGTCAAACGCCTTTTCATAATCAACAAACAACATATATAGGGGTGATTGCATTTCGAGAGATTGTTCTATAATTAATGGCAACGTATTTATTTGGTCTGTACAGGACATTGCAGGTCTAAAGCCGGCTTGCTCTGGTCTTAGCTTGTTGTTTATGTAGGCCATCATTCGCTCTAATATTATCTTCATTATTACTTTCATCACTGCTGGAAGAACCGTTATACCTCGCCAGTTGTCACATCTCGTTCTATCACCTTTCTTTGGTAATTTAATTATAATACCTTTCAACATTTCGATAAGGTATTGTTCTCTATGCCATATTTCATTAAAAAGTGGCTACAGCAATTCACTGAACATATTGGGATCCGCTTTAAATATTTCTGCTGGGATATTGTCAGCACCTGCAGCTTTGTTTAGCTTCAGAGCTTTTATGGATTCGTAAATTTCCGATTTAGTAGGAGGATTTGTTCGTATGGGAAGTGTTTCAACGTTGTTTTCATGTGTTACTTCTATACCGGAGCGGTTAATATTCATTGTTTCCATAAAGTGTTCTTTCCATCTGACGAGCTGGTCTCGTGTATTTGTAATAATTTCGCTATTTTTATTTCTAATTGGAACAGATTTTTCGTTGCTATAGCCATTGAACTTCCTAGTGATATTATATAGCTTCTTCATGTCGTCATTTCTGATTGCTCGTCCGTTTAACATTATTCGTTGTAGCGTTTATATTGTTTTTTAATTTTCCTCGTTCATCAATCAAGTTCCATGTGCTTTCGGAGATAAATTCATCGTATTGTTTTCGGGCCTTACCGAGTGAGTTTAGGCATGTATCCTGTATAGCAGTTTTAAGTTTTAGCCATTTCTGGTTTATATCCATTTCCGGCTGTAGGTTGTTAACCCTCTCTTTCAGAGTCACAAAACATGGTCTTGAAATGCGGTATTTTCAGACGTTCTCCATTATATTTTGTACGTGGGGTGTGTGTTCTTTTATATTTGTTCGGCAGTCTCAAATGTAGTTTACCAAAGAGCATAAAGTGGTCAGATCCTATGTCTGCTCCACGCTCATTTCGAACATCCCATAAACAGTTACTCCACTTTGCTGTTATGCAGATGTGATCAATTTGATTTTAAGTTTCAGCGTCAGGTGATTTCCACGTCGTCTTGTGATTCAATTTGTGCGGAAAAAGTGTACCCCCCAATTTTAAGTTGATTTAGACCACACATTTCTACTAAGAGTTCACCATTACTATTGATCGATCCAATACCATGTTTACCCATTATTCCCTCCATACCATCGTTTACCGCTCCAATTTTGAAATCCCCCAAAATCTGTACTGGGGATATCTTTCAAGGTTAGATTCAGTGTATCATAAAATTTGATTTTCTGCTCTATGTCAGCACCTTCAGTAGGCGCATAGCATTGCACTACCGTAAGATTGATGTTCTTACATTTCAGTCGAACAGACATAATGCGCTCGTTAATAAATTTGTAGTTTATTAAATAATCACAGATATTCGCATGTATCAGTATATCAACACCATATTGATGCACATCATTTTCGATCGGCATACTAGACCACAGCAGTTGATGACCATCTATAGTTTTTATGGTGCCATTTTGGTTCCATCGTACTTCTCTCATACCTAGGAAGGCGAGATTGTATTTTCCAAAAATTTTGCAAACTTGCTCAAGGTTGCCTGCTTGATAGAGTGTTCTAACGTTCCATGTAGCGAATCGAAGTCCTTCATCGTTTTTTTCCAGTTTGATTTTCATTTCTTCTTGAGTTTCTGGGAATTGTTTGTGTAATTTCGGATATAATGAGTAATCGGCACAAGATATCCTAGTCTGATGATGGGGCTGCCACCTAAGCCGTCAGACCGACTTGTAACTGTGAATTCAGTGACTGACGACACCTAATTACCTGAGACGTCATCAGTTATTAGACCATCAGGCTGCACAGTTTACATTTCGTCTTCTCACGTTTGCTAGCTCTGAAGGATATCAGAAACCATTGCCCGGGGAATACCTAGCCTAATGCTGGCGGTGTGAGTTGCTTTGACAATTAGACAAAAGAATCATTTCTGGCCATTCCCACGTGAAAGGCAATCAGAGAACTTTCCACTTCGTTAAGCAACCTTTTTTTGAAGTGTTCTTAGTGGGCGTTGCTTATATTGTCACCGTTTTTTTTTTTTCAATTTCGTGGCAATTCACGTTTAACTGCGATACAATAGTGCTCAACTAAATATGAAACAATTAAGTTGTGACTAAATAAAAATGTTCGATTATGTCGAAGGATGCAACCATGTAACTAATTTGATGCCACAAAAACAACAAAAAGTTCACCATGGACAGGATTGAAAAACAAAAAACCGCCACCAGAATGGACCGCTATTTAAGAAATTTGAGCCTTCGATCAGTAGAGTTAAGCTCTGATATGAATGAACAATTTGGAGTAAACGTTAGTGCTTGTACAGTACGCAGAATATTGGTAGATGCGGGCTCACGAGCAAGGAAGCCAGTTTGAAACACAAAAATGGGTGTTGCTCGGCCAAATTTTGCCAAACTTGATAAAAAAAATTTATTAGTTTTTAGAAGAGCACAGATGTTCGCTTATTAAAAATACAAATCTCACAATTTTTCCCCTTGGAATATAGGATCAATGATTATTGAAAATAAAGCATCAATTGATGGCTTCAAAAATCTTATGATACCAATGCACCTTTGAGCATTTCGAGTATCGTTAATGAATGCCAGGTCACTACAGTCATAATACGAAATGCCACGCCAGACCATAAAATTTGGTGGAAATTTGCTCCGTGATGTTACGGTCTTAGAGTACAAATCTTCGTGCATTCTCCTGCGAACGTACAGGACGACATTCGTTTGGTTTAGGGTTATTTTTGATTCGTTCGTAAAAATTACCCTTATCCAATCATTATGAGAGCAATTTCCATGTTGTTTGGCACAATTCAGCCCAGCAACACGCATTTTTGTGTTTAAAACTATTTTTCTTTGGCTTTCTTGCTCGAAAACCCGCATCTAGTAATCCTCTGCGTACTGTACAAGCACTAATGTTTGCTCCAAATTGTTCATTCATCTCAGAGCTCAACTCTACTGAAGAGGGAAATCGATATCGATGGCTTAAATTTTTTAAATAGCGGTCCATTCGGTTACCGCTTCGCTACACCCACCGTAACGAAATAAAAAACTGGTAAAACATTTTGTAGAAAATTTTAGCCTTTTTTCATTTTGTCGATTTTTATTTTTGCTACTTTAGATTTCGGCAATTTTTCACTTAGGCGATTATTGTTTTTGCGATTTTTGATTTTAGCGAGTTTTGTTTTTTCTTTTTTCGATATTTTATTTTTTGGTGTTTTGTGATTTTGGCGGTTTTTGTTTTTCGCGATTTTCGGATTTGGCGGTTTATGATTACGACGTGTTTTTTTTTGTTGTTCGCGATTTTTGTTATTCGCGATTTTCGAATTTGTCGACTTTTGATTATGACGTGTTTTTTGTTGGGTTTTTTGTTGTTCGCGATTTTCGGTTTTGGCAATTTTTGATTTAGACGATTGTTGAGTTTGGCGGTTTTTGTTATTCGCGATTTGCGGTTTTTGCGATTTTTGATTTTGGCTATTTTTCATTCTTGTGATTTTTGTTATTCTCGATTTTCAGTTCTGGTAATTTTTGTTTTTGGGGATTTTTGTTATTTGCGATTTTTTTGGTCCGAACCCGCCCATTTTTGTCCGACTATTCATATTAATAACTCATGAACTCAGACAAACTCCGAAGGCTTTTTCTATTACACATAGTACTCCAGTTATATGATATTAATTATTTACTTTGTATATGGTGGTTGCCACGCCCATTGGTCCGATCCCTCTTCAAATTAGTTTAATATGTACATGTACATAGTTTCAGAACTCTTGCTGTCGTAGTACTCCAGATATTATGTTAAAATCAGATGTTAGAAATCCACTTTATATGGGAGGTGCCACTCCCACTTGAAAAATCCAAAAAAAATATAGCCTATTTTTTCCTTCCGAATAGGCAGTTACCCACTGTAAAAATTTCAAGACGATCGGTCCAGTGGTGTAGTCTCCTATTAACCACAAACAAACGTACAAACAAACATACAAAACACCATTTTTATATATAAGAAGTTAAAGTCATGATATGGCATGGTAGAACACAAAATAAATATGAATATTTATTGCTTTTTTATTGCTGTTGTGTTTTTTGTGGTAAAGGTTACGTTGGGTCACTTCAACTTTTGCTCTTGTTCTATTCAAATGTGTAAATTCTATTACAGCAAAATTTATACAATTACCCCCTTAATAAAAATAAATTGTAAAATAAACAGAGAGAAAGAGAGCGAGAGAGAGAGAGAGAGAGAGCGAGAGAGAAATGATGGTCTTACGAATGTTTTCCCTATGTTAACAATATGACACTATTTTTAATATTTTATGAAATTTATATAATTTTAAAATAGAGATTTTCCATTTGAAATTGAAAAAACTTCAAAAGAGATTGAGATTTTTATTAAAGCAATCACACTTATCAAACCAATTGAGAACTAGAAAACATACATAAATGAGTGGACAAGGTCAAGTTTATTAATATAAATAACAATAAATTATTTGTTTAAAAAAATACATTTTTCAAAGCAACACCAAAGACACGAAATTATTTATTAAAGCGACACCAAATAAAACTTAAAACAAATAAATATACATAAAAAAATGATTAAGTTGCACAGTTTAGGACCGAGGGGGAAAAAGTGTTGGTGGTGCTAGTGTGGAATATAATAGAGAGAAATTGTAGAGTTTTGGAAGTAGTATATTAGGTTTATACAGATAAATACATAACAAATGTATATAAATGCTTTAATTTTGTTTGTTAAGATTAATTGGACTAGTTAGTATGATGTTTTTCTCGTTTGTTTTTGTTTGTAAATTTGTAAAAAACAAAAGAAGGATAGAAACAATGCCCTCTGACCTGTTATGGCTACAGCAGTTTGCTTCGTAAGATTACTGTTATTTTCCAAATGTGAAAGCATATTATAAGGTTTAGTATTGCCTGGAAAATATACATGATAATGCTTATGATAATGATGATTTCAATATAAAACGAAATCTTTTTAAAATGCTAGCTAAAATGATAAAACTAATGCAAAATTAATATTGTAAAAATAATTCTCGAATAAAGAAAAATAGCAAATGAAACAAATGTGATGGCAAAAACTTAAAACTGACTTAAGGTTTAAAACATTAATCATTTATGATTGACTCATGACTAATTGTTGTACGACATGTTGGCTCGCTTAAAAAGCTGGTAATGATTTGATTTGGTTTTGAATGTAGTGGTGGCAGAGCTAAAATCTTTTATGTAAAAAAAAATCGTGATATTTTAACATTAGTTTTGTACATTTAAAGTTAAATTTTTTATAAATTACACCATTTCCAAATATTATATTTTATGTTTTAGAATATTTAAACCCTGTTGTTTTCGTAATACGTTTCGTCACAAACTCACAAAAATTTGTATGCATTTTATTTTTGACCTTCATACAAATATTCGTTCGTCGTTCGTTTGTATGTAATTTATTTCTGCCCTTCCTACATATTTTCGTTTGTCTGAGACGAAACGTATTATGGAAAGAGGTTATAAAATTGTATACATATATGTATATATAATATATATATAAAATCTATTGCAATCAAGAATTAAAGTAGTAACATAAAATCACACACGAAAAAGCCTTGGCAAAATTGCCATGATTTAGTTACACAAAGTTATAAAAAGGCCTGCTTTGAACTACTGGTGTTAATAACATCGTGATTTGTATTATGGATTGAAGTCAATCATAATTGTAGGTCATTTGATAGTCCTAAATTAGGCTTTATAATGGGTATTTACCATCAGGCAATTCTAAATTTCGTTCGGAATTGATTTGCTTTCTTTCCGGACCGTCATTTTTTTTTTTCTTTTTCAGATTCCTATCGTTTTCAGTAGTTGGATTAAATTTAAAACTCATTTTTGTGTAGTAAATACGGCAAAGAAATCCGTAACCATAGTTTTGAAAATATTATTATTTTTTTTAGTTTTTCAATTCCACTTAGGAAATTGAAGAGGTTTCATCCAAAAAAAAATATACTTTTACTGAAAAAGCAAAATACTGACTAAAGTCAGGGCGAATCGTAGATTTTTTCAAAAACTCTAGTTATTTATATAAAAAATTCACGATTAAGACTGCCTTAAGTCCTTCAAAAGGCATATGATTAAGCTTAACATTAGTCTATTAACAACGATTTAGGGTTTGTTTGCGTATGAAAAAAAAAATTAAAAATAACTCTTTCCTACTTAGCCGATGGCAAAAGTTACTGGCTTTAACATTAGTTGTAATTTAATTATCCTACAAAATTTTTTGGCATTATCGTTTGTCCCATACACTGTTGTGCAGAAGAAAAGCAATCAAAATCACTATTGACCTTTCTTGTATTTTGTTCTTGTTTTTCCAAAATCTTTATCATTTCTTACTCTTTATGACATCTATAATATTAACCCATTTACGGCCGCCGTGCCAATTTGGGAACACTTAGTTATCGAGGGTGTATAGAAAAAGTATTGATATTTATTAAAAAATTTATGCATTAATATTTACTAGGAAGACCTATGGTTATAAAAAATGTAGAACGAATAAATTTGATTTATTTTTAGTCCCATAATAATCTAACTTATTTGGTCAATAATATAGATTTGAAGGTAGGTTTTGGTTAACAATAATTAAAATTTCTGTGTACAGTTTAAAGTCATAAATTCTTTTATTTGACCAATTCAATACATAACGAAACACACAAAATGACTTTTAGTTTGATATTTAATTTATATCTGATTTTATAACATAAAATTGTGCTGTGCCAATTTGGGCACAATGGCTACAAGTATAATATTCAAATATACGCAAACACACGAATGAGTAAACGACTAGAAAACGTCAGATGCGTTGTTTTGCTGACTATGTAGTCTTAGTTGTTAAAACGGTAGCAGCACTTTATGGTGAAACAAAGTTATCAATTTATGTCCATAAACAGGGAAATCCCCAAGTAAAATCTAAGTGTATTTTATTGTATATATTACATTCATTAATTGCTGAAACGTTGAAATATTAGTTGAACTAGTATATTAGAGCTTTTAGCACGCGTATAAACTTTACTATGATGAACCGATATTTTAGCTCTAGTAATCACTTTCGCGGTTTAGAAGAGCTGTTAATACTATTATAGAGGATAGCACCGATGGATTTGAGTATGATTTGACCATACTTACACCAGAACCTAGTGTTGTTACTGATGAAGAAGAAGGGTTTGACGACAATATAAATTTTTCAATCTTGCCAAATGACGTTCCTGGAGAAGTCGAGGTTTTTGTTCGCAATGTCGGCACTCTTTTGGATGATGCCGAATATTCCAGTGATGATGAGCCATTATCTGCTAAAAGGGATCGGATTAGAGCTAATACGCCACGGTGTGGAGAGCAAGAGATTTCATCAGCATTTAAAGTTCCATCTTGGCGAAGATCAGCTCCGAATTATTCAAAGATTTATGGGGAAACTGTCGGCCGGTTGCTAAGTGAAAGCCGCATGAAAGACACAGTAAAAGTATTGACACCAGTTCAAATATTTGAAATGTTTTTCGACGAAGAAGTTTTTGAAATGATCGCTAATTTTAGCCAGTTGTACGCGACTCAAAACAATCGACACAATTTTACGGTCACCGTTGCAGAGCTAAAGATTTTCTTTGGAATACTTATTCTATCTGGATACCACAAACTTCCAAGGGAAAGCATGTATTGGTCTTTAGATGAAGATATAGGAGTAGAAGTTGTGTCAAATTCTATGTCCAGGAATAGGTTTAAAGAAATAAAGAGAAATTTGCACCTTGTCGATAATAATGAAGCTTCAAACACCACTGACAAAATGTTCAAGTTACGCAAACTTTCAGATGTTCTTATCAAAAAGTTCAACCAATTTGGCATTTTCCATGAAAATATTTCTATCGATGAGTCTATGGTTAAATATGATGGTCGTCATTCAGCAAAGCAGTTTATTAGAGGCAAACCAGTTCGGTTTGGCTATAAAAATTGGGTCGCAGCAAGTTCCTCTGGATACTGCTACTCATTTGATATTTACTGAGGCAGATCAAATAACTCTGTTTCTGAGCCATTGGGTACTAGAGTTCTCAAAATGCTGCTTGATAAATTATCGACGAACCCCGCCAATCACAAAATCTATTTTGATAACTTTTTTACAAGTTGTGAGTTGCTAAATGATTTACGTAATGTAGGTTATCGTGCTACAGGAACAATAAGAGATAATCGCACTAAGAAATATCCCCTGACAAATGTAAAGGAGATGATGAAAAAACCAAGAGCAGAGTTTGATTATAGGTTTGATAAAAATAACGAGATATTATTGGTCCGCTGGAAGGATAACAGTATTTGCACAATGGCTACCAATCATTATTCTTATGAACCACCAGGATTTGTTAAAAGATGGTGTTCCCAAAAAAAGCAAAAAACTGATATGCGGATCCCATACATGTTTCAAAACTACAACAAGGGCATGGCCGGAGTTGATGAAATGGATCAATCCATATCATTATACAGAATCGGCATTCATGGCAAAAAATGGTGGTGGGGTTTATTTTCCTACATGATAGATATGGGTATGTCAAATGCATGGCGCTTGCATGTATGTAGTAAAGAAAACAGCATGGACCAGTTGATATTTCGACGAAATATAGCTAGGTTTTACCTAAAACAATCACCAAAAAAAACGTACTACTGCTCGTCATTCGTCATAAAATATTGAAGGCTTACAGCTTGACGCCGATCACGTTCCCGAAAAGCTTCCAAATCGTGTACGTTGCGTCATCTGCCACAAGAGAAGCCGTTGAAGTTGCAGAAAATGCAACAAAACACTTTGCATTGACAAAGGGTGCTTTTCAAAATTTCACTCATAAGTAGCCACTGTGCCAATTTGGGTACACCCCTTTTATGTCCTGAAAAAAGAAAATTTTTATTTTTTTTTTGTTTTCCTCTTTTTTTGTACTCCTAAGTTTCTATAAATAAAGAATTTTTCAAAGTTTTCCTTGTCGTTTTGGTTTGGCTTTAAATGGGTTAATAGGCTAGGCGATTTCTTGTGACCGGTGTTTTGTTCTACCGTTTTATCCCGATTGAGACCAAACGTATATTATTTAAAAGGTATTTCTTTTTAGCAGTTTTGCAGATTTACAGATTTTTAAATTTTTCCCTTTATTTTTAATAAATTGCATTTAAAGTTGCTACTAACACATACATAAATAAAAAGACAAAAATAAAGTTGTAAACAAAAAGAAACGTTTTATTTATTTTTTTTAACTCAAAATGTCACTATTTCAGTTCTGAAAAACAAAAGCAAAATTTGATATTATTTAATATTTAGTGGAAGAATCCGTTATATTTTCTTCGCGGCATCTATGTGGCATGGATTCAAAGGTTGTTTAGAAGTAAAAAACCCGACCAGCTATTAAAATGCCAAACAAGTTCTCAATAAGTTAAAAATCAGGTGATTGGGCCGGTCAATCAAGTGTTTGGGCACCATTTTCAGCGAGTTAATCTTTTACAAGCATCGAAGTATGTTTCAGGTCGTTATCGCGTTGAAATATCCAACGAATAGGCATCTCCCACTCAGAGGGTGGCATAATAACATTCGCAAGAATGTCTCTATATTTAAATTTGTCCATCAATCCTTTGACTTCGTGGAAGGATCTAATGCCAAAGCCAGAGAAGCATGTCCGCCATGCTTCACAGTTGGCTTGCAGTGCGTGGGTTTAAGCGATTTCCTTTTTTGCAGCGAACAGTACACATTCCGCCAGAGTTAAATAAATTAAATTTTGACTCGTCGCTAAATAAAACAGTTTTCCATTTTTCAGGAGTCTAGTTTTGATATTTTCGTACAAAATTTACCTTACAAATATTGATATGCTAAGCTCTTAAGCGAAATAGAATTGAAATAAATAAGTTCTACAGTGGGCATTGGTTTTTTGTTGGCCTGAAAATTCGGAAACCTGATTGTAATGTTCGGCGACGAACAGTACTTGGATCTATATTTAAATTTAACTCATTTAAATATTTTTTGATGATTTAAATGAATATTTTTGCACAATTTGTACAATGTGGAGGTCTGATCTTTCGTCCGTCTTCCGTGGTGTTCCTCCCAAATGCACTGTTTGTACAGATTTTGTTGTTATTTTGTATTTGAGATATGGTAGATTTATTAATAATATGCGCTTAAGCTAGTTCTGTTTGACTATTTCCATTAAAATAATTCCTAATTATATATTTTTTTAAGTTTACTGAGCATTTATCAAGAGCCATGACGATGCCATTTAAATATGATCAATTTCACAACGGAACTAACGCTTAGTCAACTTACAAGAAGCTAATTAAAAGTGAATGCAAAAATAAGCAGTTAAACTTGCCAGTAGAGATAATGTAAGTTGTTTCTTTCTTAAAGTTGAAATAGTGCCATTTTGTTTTTTTTTTTTTTTTTTTTTTTGCAAAAAGAAAAAAAATGAAAACGGTTCTTTTTGTTTACAAATTTAGTTTTGTCTTTGTAGTTGTAATGTTATCGAGAGTAAGAAATGATAAAGAAGGAAAATCAACAACAACATGCTTAAAAATGCAAAAGATGTCAATTTTGGTTTCTTTTGTTCTGCACAACACTGTACACATTTATAGCTTAATATTGGGCTTCTACAAGGATCAAAAGCAGTCTAAATCATGGTTTTATAAAAAGGCGATGTTATTTTAAAAGACCAACGATTTTTCTTTAATTAAAGGTCGGGCTTTATCGTGGATCTTTTATAGAACATCTACAATAGTGTGGAGTGGCTTAGCATGGGATTTTATTCTTTCGTATTTGACTTGGGCTCGAAGTGGGATGTGTTAAAAAGATATGCGTTAATCTTCTTCAAACGCGGCACCCATCTTGCAGACAACTTTCTTAAACCCAACTGATCATTTAAAATCGAAACCATTTGTATTTGTGCGACCACAACGAAAGTCAGTAAACCACTTTTTTACCATTGAAATCGATGATGCAAAGTCCCTATAATATTTATCAAGCTTTTCCTTGGTTTGATTGACGGATTTTTTTTCGCAAAAAAATAATGTTTAATGAGCACTCGAAATTCACTTTTTTCCATTTTTAAATAAACCACGAGGTTGTATGTTTTTAACAGCTGTTAAACGCAAAGTAAATGACGAAACTTGCTCAAAATTTTACAGTAGTCTATTAACAGGTGGTACTTGATGGGACCAGTGTTGCATTTCATATAACTACGAGGGAAGTTCGAAAAGTCACGGACTTATTGATCCGCCCTCGTAGATATACATCGAAAAAATCCATGTGACATTTTACGAAATTTATCTGTAGCCAATTCTTTAGTAGAATTTACGACAATATTTTTAGCGCGAAGCCATTTAAAATTAGACGAAAATAACGAAATCTTTCGTAGCAATTTTTTCGTAGTATATCTGTGGTCACAAGCGATAACCGCCTAAGTCGACTTAAGAACGATTTGAGTTATAAATGCCATCATATTCTACTTAAAACGCTTTATATTAACGGGAAATCACCATTTCTCTAAAACTGTTTAATAATAAGTTATTAATGAAAACATACTGACCTAAGTCGCAATGAAGCCCCATTACAATTATATAAAGTTATTTTTCCAAAAGCATGATTTTCGACTTAGGCGTTTAATGCTTCTGATTACAGATATATAAAATAATCTAATCAATAAAAACCAAGTTTTTATTAAAACTCGTTCTTTCCTTGTGAATATGAGTTTTGAATATATCCGTGACTGTGTGTGACTATCTTAAAATTAATGTGCGTTACTATGCGTGACTGTGCGTGACTATGTCGGGGTTAATCTTTCTTTACAGAAAGTATATCGATCAAGTTTCTGATTGATCGAATGAAGGGAAATGACATTTAGATCACTCCGTGTCTGTGCGTGACTACCCCAAAATTAATCTGTAGTCACAACAAGACTATGGCCAAGTTTCAGATCAATTGGATAAGGTGGAATGGGGTTGCCCCACGACAGAGAGTATGAGTTAAAAGAAAGAGTTTAAAAATATTTAATTTTAGGAATTAAATTTCGATATTATTTCATACAATGAAAGAAAGTTCCTTCAACCCATTCCCTGTCCTGTGAATCACATATGGCACACATTAATTATCTTACATACACTTATACATCACATTTGATTCAGAAATGATATTTTGCCTATGCATAGGCCTAGCTCTGTTACCTTGGAAGTTTTATAGAAGTTGTCTTCTAAAATCCTTCAAAAATAATGCCCTAAAAGGATTTTTCGAATTATATTTGGATTCTTGTAATAAACTTTAAATGCGTTTTTCTCAAAATCGCTTTTTTCAAACTTGGGTGTCGTTTTTCTCGAGAACCAGAAGTGGGATCAAGATGCGGCGGGCGGCATTTTTTAGGTAATCCCGTCGGACAGGTCCTGAACTAGGATAATTGGGGTAACTTTTCTACTGCGAATTATATTTGGATTCTTGTAATAAACTTTAAATGCGTTTTTCTCAAAATCGCTTTTTTCAAACTTGGGTGTCGTTTTTCTCGAGAACCAGAAGTGGGATCAAGATGCGGCGGGCGGCATTTTTTAGGTAATCCCGTCGGACAGGTCCTGAACTAGGATAATTGGGGTAACTTTTCTACCGCGGGAGGAGTGGGGCAAAGCCCCCCCCCCCCCCCAAAAAAAACAGTTAATTTTTAAACTTTTGTGAAAAATCGCGCCATATTGTTAATTTTTGATATTTTGATTACCAACAAAATGCTGCCCGCTGAATTTTGGTACGACATCTGGTTCTCAAGAAAAACGACACCCCGTTTGCCTGCTCATTTTTACGTATCCATTTCCATCGCTCTGGGAAACATAAACAAGTACACTCAGGGAAAATCTGCAACTTAAAATCAAGAACGCGGCATATTAATTCAATAATGTTCAATATAACTCAAAAGTTATATTGAAATACATTAAATTAATGTTGTTTCAATTTATTTTGTGGGATATATTGAATCAACATTAATTTAAAGTTGAAATATATTACATTTAAGTTGCAATTAATTTAACATTATTAAATCTATATGACAATACTTTACATCAATATGTAAACCATATCATCCCTCTTTATTAGGCCTATCAGCTGATTTACTTTTTATTACGTTGTGAAAATTTGTGTGTTTTGGACGCTTTTAAGAAAATGTCGGTAAAGTTAACATAAGTGGATGGTGTATTATACTCAGAAAGTGGAGAAGTGGTTTCCATTTTGCAAAATGAATTGGCAGATGACGAAACATCGATTTCGGGTAACACGGTCCTCTGTGAAAGCCAGGAAGTGGTAAGCATTTTGAAGCATGCATCTGCTCCTACTGAAGAAGCAAAATGTTTACACGTTTTTAACCGTAAGGACAAAACAAACACTGAGACAACAGCAAATGAATCATGTTATTTCAAACCATTGAGTCAGCAAGCGGCTGATGAAGATGAAGACAACAACAAATTAATTGAATGGTTGGAAGAGGCTGGAATGCCAAATGTTTTCCCTTACTTAAAAGGTAAGTTTGCTTTTTGACTATGGTTAAGAAACAAGTGTTAATATACTGGTGTAGACGCCAAGGTTACTTTTGATAGCCTGCAATACTTAGACCGGTACGATATAAGCGAGGCTATTCCACCCATAGGAATCCGCGCAAAGTTCCGCAACAAGTTCTTAGCATGGAGAAAGGAAAAGGTGGGTGTTGTTCTTCAATGTACCTAATCGATTTTGAAGTAAGATAATTGCTGTTTTGTTATTTATTATTTTTAGGTTGGCATTGAAGATGACGCAGACTCACTCAAGTCGGAAATAAGAAGATGGATGCAAGACAGCAGTCTTAATAGTACACCTTCAGCGGCATCCCCTGTAGTCGAAGTTTCAAATTCGAATGGCTGTCTCCATAAGGTAATGAAAATCATAAATTTTTTTTTAAATTTTTTATGATTTTTTTTTGTTATTTAGGATTTGCGAACTCTGTTGGCAGAAACTTCTAAGGGAAGAGGTCTTTTAGACGTTTATGCTACTAAGCAGGGCTTCGAAAACTCTAATCGGGATGAACTCATCAACATAATTGTTGAAGAAACGAATTGTCAAAAGATCCACCTTAGGCCTCATGACTTCTCTGCTCTTGTCACCGAGATTTACACATTATTTCCAAAAGAAATGGTTACTCAGATGAGAAAAATATATGCCTTCAGAAAACGTGTAACAAAAATAAATGTTAAATACGTTATACATGTACTTCAGGATTATTACTTTATACCACGGAAAGGAAAAAAGAATCCTGCTGGCAAACTTTATACAAAATATGTAAACACCAGGGTAAAGAGAAGGAAAATGAATAGTCACCCTTTAATTGGCTCACCTGTTACTACTATCAGTAAAACAATAGCAGATGCACCAGAAGCATCTTGTGAAGTAGATGATTCAGTTGCTTCAGCACTTAAAGCACCCCTTAGTCGAAATACGTCGAATTGGAGTGAAGTAAGCGAGAAATGGCAGAAAACATTCAGCATACGATGCAAAGAACTAAAGACGCTAAGCAATATTGAATTCTTAAAGGCTTGGCCTATATATACTGATGCCAGAAGCTCAGACTTGGTAAGTTTATTTTTTTTATGATTTTATAATTTTACTGAAATCGCTTTTAATATTAGATAAAGCAAGACTTCAACAAGTTGCATCCAAATAAAGAGCACATGCTTTATTCTAAATGGGACAATTTTAAAGAAAAAATTCATAAATTCTATGAAACAGAACTGCGAAACGACTATTGCAAGGAACTTTTCCGGATTGCTACGGAGTTCTGCCATGTTCAGCAAGATTCAAAAACCCTTCCGGAAAATGCTGCAAAAAAGCTACGATTGGAGATGCACAGGAAAGTTTCGCAGTACGTTTATTATGCATTAACGATTACGAGAACAAAATTGAAGAACTTGTTGCAAAATACTATTCGTCTGGACTAACCGTACAACCTTTTCTGCTAGTAGAGGGACATTCTGATGGAGAGCTTAAAGGGTTTTATATATACTTCGACAAAACTTTGTATAAATTTCAATCTTTTCTTGAAACCTTAGATTATTGCTTCAAAATATTTCATGCTATTGATTTGAAGTATCCGATAACATCTGCCTCGACATGGAATTTTATCCAGCAATATATATATAACATCCATACTGCCTTTGACCATAAATCACCAAATATAGCCTCTGTAAGCAATTTCATTAATAATATCTAATTTAAAATGTATGAGTGTTTCAAATGCCACAGACAATTTCCATCACCTACTACTTTGATTCAACATTTAAAGACATATCATTTACTGTCGAAACTAATTAGAGTCCAAATGAGCTGCAATCAAATATTTTCCAATTTTACCTCTTTTCGAATTCATTTAGAAAAGCAACATAAAGAATCAAGGAGAGCAGATACACAACATGTGCCTTCAGATTCACATTTTTTAATTTTATGTCCGATGTCAAGTTCTCAGCAAATCTTTTCTTCCGATTTGAATCTCCCTACTTCAACGTCAAATTTAGAGCAAAACTTACCGTTTCCTATATCCACAGTCCACAATTCAGCAGTGAATTTTTCTCAAATGCCAATAGCACTATGTTCAAAAACTAACAACACTAACAGTTTAAAAAAGAAGGTGTTAAATTTGTCCCTAAATTTGTATGATAAAAATTCCCTGCCAAGAAAATATGTAACTGAAATCCAAAATATGATAGCTTCTCTACTTTTATAGTTATAGTTTTATTCTTTAAGTTTATAAAAATGTAAATAAATTGTTATTGAAATAAGTTGGTTTTCTTTGGAAATAAATAAATGTAAAATGTAAAATATGGTAAGTGAAGGTTTATTTCGATATTACACATATTACTAAAAAATCACTTTTTAATGCTTACTATTTTATTGCACTAAAAATACAATAATAAAATTCCTCAAAAATCTGAATATATTGCCTCAATTCTAAATTATTTTGTGCTGGTATCAATAGTGGGAATTTGAAATTTAATAACACTTCAATATTAAATCAAAGTTGAACAACCTTATTTTTAAATTGTTTCATTTTTGAATCAACATTGTTTCAATGTTATTTCTAAAATGAAAAATGTAATTTCAATAACGTTTCCACATTGTTTCAATAACAATTCAATATTAATTCAATACCGAACAATATTATTTTTACATTATTTTCATATTAAAATTATCAACTTTAAATTAATATTGTTCCATATTGAAATAAGAATTTTCAACATTACTAGAATTTCGTTAATGTTTCTTATTGATTCTATAGGGTTTTTATTGATTTTAAGTTGTTTTTCATCTGAGTGTATGAAAAAGCTTTCACGTAAAAAAACCCAAAGTTGATAAATTGAAAAACGACAGGACTACAGCACTTTTAAAAAACATTCTTTTTGTGAGCTTCAACCGCAGGTCATACCTTAATCGATTTTAAAGTGAATGGTTGGTGCTTTGAATGGTTCAAAATGAAAATCTGTCTGGTGTTTTTAAACCCTTAAATCCTTACATTTTGAACTTTTCTGCAATTTACAAAATTATTTCAGTAATTAAAAAAATAGGCTTTCATTTATTTTACATTGTCATTTTTCGTACATATTAGGCATGTATTTCTTCCATGTAAAGATACAAAATATTTATTTGTTACAATATCCCTAACCCATTTAAACTGATGATGAAAATGATCACCATACTTTATTTAATATTAAATAATTGGAATAATTTAAAATTTTATCAAAGAAAATAGCAAAATCTGATATTATTTTTGCATGAATTGATAAAATATAGTTCATGGATTGAAACAAATACAAATTTAAAAAAATAATTTATGTATATTAAACAAATTTAAGGAAATTTAAAGGAAAGAAATCGCTCCATACAACTTAAAAGAATTTTGTTTTTTTTTTTCGTTGTAATCTTTGAACTATAGTTTATCAATTAAAGTTAAAAAATGTTCATGTTTTACAATTTTTATTTATTTATTTATTTATTTATTTATTTTAAAATTAATTATTGCAAACTTGATATTATGCAAATATATGTATCCTCTTCTCAGCTAGATAAGATAATGTTAGCGATATCCTAACAAATAAACATATCAATTTAATTATGATCATGTAGAATACATAGTTTAATCATAGATCTCAAAGTTAATCTCAATCGTTAATCCTTTAAAAGATTAGACAAAAACCTAGTCAAAACATGGAACTCTCGGGTTTTATAGATGATTTTTCAATAGAACTGTAACCTTTTTAGTCGTAATATTATTTACTTTGATTTGGGTCCTTTTGAAGCAAGCTAATATGTTTGTTTAACGCATGAGGGTTAACGAAAGGATCACCAGAAAATTAACTTCGAATCTGTGGTTTATTATAGAGCAAAATCAACAGAATCTGCGCACTAAATCTATAGAATTATATGTTTGTAAAATGGTTTTGAATGAAGAGCATTTTTTATTAAAACCTTTAAGGTGTAAGTACAAAAAAAAAAGCAAAATCTTGAGAATCTATTAATTTTCCTATTCTTAAAAGTCTTTAGAGTTTAAAGCTTTTTAGGAAAATTATGCATGTTAAATATAATATTCATAAAATAAAGTTGGTAATGGTGTAATTATTAGTGATTTAAAATCGTGTAGAAAACGTTTTTAAGGAACTAGAATACTAATTAGGTTAGGTTTTAATATTGAATTCGCTAGGCTTTTTTGTTTTTGTTTGCTTTAGCTTTAGCCTTGTTTTTTTAAGCTTAAAACTCTGTCGTGCCGTTGTCGTACCTACATGTTAAATCATCAAAGTTGTTTGTGCTGATCACATTATGTTTATTACGACTTAACAACGTAGCACCAACTGGTCGATGTTGCTGTTGTTGTCGTATTAGTTGATATTGATGCTGGTGTTGCTGTTGTTGTTGCTGTTGTGTTGTAGCACTCTCACTATCAGTGTGTATTTCAACTAGTTGTGCTAAATATTGAAAATCAACATTTTGGTAGTTTTTTTTTTTTTTATTGAAGTAAAATTAGTACTTGATTGAATAGAAAACAACAAGTTATGATGAAGAGGGAAAGTTTATGATTTCCTATGATAGCTTGTTAGCCAATATTTTTAACTCAATATGTTGCAGTATTTATAAAATCAAAAATTGAAATTTAATCCTGATTTTTATTTAAAAAAAAATTATAATAATAATTCAAATTCAAAATAATTTTTTTTTTAATCTTAATATAAAAGGTAGGAAAACTTTGAAGTTGCTAATGAAAAAGGGGAAAACGCTTAAAAGGGATATAATGTTGCCTTCTGTATGTCCTTAACAAATTTACCTAGAAACATGAGATTTGGAATCTGGATTCAATCGGGTAAAAAGGGATAAACTATCACTTAGTGTATCTTCTTAACAAACTAACCTAGAAACACGATACATGGAATGTAGATTTATCCAAGCAAATTATTACTTACTAGGAAATGCAGCCATGATCATAGAAATAGGACGGACACTTCTTGCACTAATATATTTCTTTAATTATTTCACTATAGTAAAAAGATATTTCAACAAGTTTTTTCATTATAATTAATACTGATGTAGTTGTCTCAGATTATAAAAAGAATCCATAATAATTACAAAACTACATTAACATGGATCAGAATTTATTTTGACATATAAATAGGGCACTACAAGAGCTGTACAAGTTTTATTCACACATATGAGTATTAATTTTACTTTTACAATTATAAGTTGTAATAAGTGTATTCTTTATAATTAACACTGTGGAACATTTTCAGGGTCATTGTCTGGGGGTGAGAGTTTTAAAGTCAAGGTGAAAGTACTGGGGTTTGCTTGCTTAGTTTTTCGGGTAGAACATTCAATTTAAATCGAAAAAATTAAGTGTGCAGCAAATAACCCCGGCAGAAATTGCACAAATTGAAAAACCAAAAACTTTTTGGAAAAAAAAGTTCTATGGTGCGATGAAACCAAGGTAAGTCGCTTTGGACCCGGCGCAGACTGGGTTAGACTTGCCTGTTTTCTTGGATCAATTTAAAACAAAGAAAAATTTAGTATCGTCAAAACTGTTGATACCCCGTTAAAGTATATAAAAAAGTCCGACTTTATTGAATTTTTCTTGTACAAAAAAGGCTGAAAAAAATTAAAATTTCACCTTGTAAAAATGTACTTTCTTGAAAAAGTTTTTCAAAAGTAAACAACTTTGCTATGGAAGCTTAAGCTCAGGTTATTTTGCAAATATTTCGTTAACATTTATGTATCGTGTCGTAAGATGGCACATCTCACTTTTATATTGGAAAATTTTACGCTGTCTTTTTGCGCCTTTTAGAAGCTATGCATCTTTTTATGTAAGCCCTACAGCAGTGAAATTACCAAAAAATCATATTGATCTCGCGACTGCTGCTGTTGTCTGTGTTTTGTTGTTTTTTATGTAAGTGGCAGGATAGAACTGATTATGAAAAAAGAATAGTAAGTGAAACAAAAAAAGAAATTCCGAATAGACTGTGGGAGTAATAACATGTTTCTATCACGTATTTTTTGTTTCGAACACACATAAACCACACAGATCGCGAGTGCATAATGTTTTAATTTTAGATGCACGCGTTCAAGAAAATGTTCTGTTTTTTTAGCAGTACACGTGCAAGAACACGAACTTAAAATAAAGTAACACTCGAATCTGTGTGGTTTATGTGTGTTCGAAACAAAAATATGTGATAGAAACATGTTCGTGTACATAACGAAATATTAAAACGAAACAAGTCATTATTGTATTCGGCACCGTATTAAATTTAGAAACACACATAATTGATATCAAAATAAAAATATGTGTTTGTTGGTCTGACATATGTTTGTTTACATATATGTATGAGTTTTTTATTCAGTGTGTGTTTATTTCTGAACTCTGATTTTTATTAATGTATATGGGGACTAGGTCAAAAAATGGACAGATCCCGATTACATACAAACCAAATCTGGGTTTCTTTTTGGACTACTGATTAATGGATGTAATAAACACACACAACCCCAATTTGACCGAGATCTATATATTAATTCGGATATTATGACATAGGGTGATTTGTATGAGGACTAGGCCTGCACATGCGTCTGATATTTGAATATTTTTTTCTTCACTAATTTTAATAGTATTAGCTTAAAAATAATGAAAAATTATCCGAACGTAGCTTCCCTGAATTAATCCAAGAAAACATGCTACTCTAAGCCACTGTGCGGCGGTGGAAGCTTAATGGTTTGGGGTGTATTTTTGGTTCTATCGTAAAAATAGATTTCAAAGGGGAAAATTTGATTATTCAAGCATCCTTAAAAATTATATGGAATTCTTTGCATTCGAATATATGCCCATAACCTGGACTTTTATACATGATAACAACCCCACACACTTATCAAAAATTTTTAAAGATTGGTTCTTAAAAAAAATATGTATTAAGATTTTTGATTAGCCAGTCCTGGCAAAAATCCCATAGAAAATATTTGAGAAACTAAAAATGCCCAAGAAATTTGGATGGGAGTTCAAGAAGTATGGTATTCTATACAAAGGGTATGCCTCGTAGATGCCAAGCTGTAATTGACAATAAAGGTTTCAGTACAAGTAGCAATTTTAACTATTATTTGCTATATTTATTATAGTGTGTCCTATATATTTGTCCAGCCTTTTATGTTGGCTCAGAAGTTTTTTTTCAGTTTTTTTCTTTAAATAAATTTAAGATTTTTTAAAATAAATATTGAGCTCTGAACTCTGGATATAAACTTTAGCTCTTGTCTTATTTTGGAAAATATAGAGTATTTTACTTTAATAGAAACATGTGTCCTGTCCTATTTACATGGCTGTATAGAGGAAAATGGATAAATTTGGTACTTTTTCGTATATATAAAATGAATGAACCTAAAAGTATTGAATGAAAATTCAATTTTTTTTTTATTTTGTTAAAATTAACCCAGAAACAGAGAAATAAATCTCTTCTAGAATGAAAATTTCCATATTTAAATGTTAAAAAACAGGAGATATGGCAATTGACTAAAAATTTATTTTTATAATTCTCAAATGTTGGAAATGAAACGAGTAAAAGCGTAGTTTTTTTTTAATTGTGGCATAAAATAACCGTTTTCGTTATTTCTTTATTTATTAATTTCCAAATAAGTACAAGAATATTATTGTCAATTACGCACGACAATAAAACAAGGACGCCAGGTCCAAAAATACTCCATTCATCACCATTTGAAATATAGTGTGAATAGAACGTAATTATTTTCTAATATAAATACATACGCAAAAAAAGTTATCGGTATGAAAAAAAATAGTTTCTTAAATTTGGAAAAGGAATAGGGTATATTTTTCTTCAAATTTTATTCTCTTCGAAATAAATTGACTTGTACAAACTCATCTGAATCTAAAACACTTATATTTTGAAAATATCAAGTCTTCTAAAAATCTACACGAATTTCTTTGACAGCTTGTTTGTTAGGACAACATTAAATTCAACTCAGTGTTAGTGTAATACTCCCTAATATGTGAGTATAGTTAACCTAAACATATAAAACAATTTTGCATAATTGTGTAATTATAATCTACCCACAACCTATTTAGTTTTATGCTTTTATGTAAGAATGTACAATTAAAACAACATATACTTACTGCCGCCATAGCCAGCTTCCTCATTAACAACAGAATTTGGTGTACGATAAATAACATTATTTGGCATTAAAGTTTCACCATGACCAATAGCAATTTGTCTTTGTTTTTCCCGGGTATTGTGAGGTGTACGCACTCGTTTCTTATGGCCACGTCCGCTGGCAGCACCATCCTGTCGTGGTCGATGCATTTTCTTGCCCTTATCATGCATAACACGTTCCGTATCCTTCAGCATTTCCTGACGCCACAGTTCAAAGAAGTAATTGGGATCTGTATAGAATTTAAGACCATCTTTGCCATCATCTCGATATACATTCAGTTTATCCAATGGTGGTGGTCTATCACATTGTGCATAAGTTTCAAGCATTGGTGCTGGCATAGTGGCTCGTGAAAATATCTGCTGATCGAAGTTTTTGGCAGATTTAAAAGCTTTCTTTCGTGTAATATCCGTTAGGGGTACTTCCTCAACAGTACTATCCAATTGTGTGACCTTAATGGCTAAACGATCTATACGTGCTTGCAGTGAATTCGCTCGATCACCAATATTGCCAACATCTCTGGCCAGTTCACCAAAAACATCTTCAGCATGTTTGGACAACGATGACAACTGCCTTATGATGTTGGTCAGAGTTGTATTGGTGACTGTTTCTAATTCTACCGATTGTAATTCATCCTGCTGGTACACAGAACGGGCCACATGCACCGGCTCAATTGAACGTTTCGGCAGTGGCATTTTGCTGCGGAAATCTCAATATTGATAGATTAAGCAATACGCCTTAGTACTCCAACATTAATATCTGCAAATAATAGTAGAGAAGAAAAAGAAATTTAAAAAACATATTCACTGTAAGGAGTTAAGTGTTGAAATAAGTACTTAAGCACCCGCATTAGTCATTCATTTATTATTTGTTTTCAACTATGATATCTTTCAGAAATACCATTAATCAGTAGCTAGAATATGACGGAAGATTATATTGTATATAATTGTATATAAGTATGTACATTCATTTGTATTGCTTTTTAGCAAAGTACAATAAGAAGGAGAGCGATATTGAAATAAGAGAGACTTTGGTAACTTTGAAGAGATAAAATACCAATAAATTTCAAACAATCAGTAACAAAAAATACGACTTAAAACAATGTTGAAGCAATGCTGCAGTGAGATTTTGTTTCCACGACAATAAACAGCTGATTAAAATAAAACATATCAACTAGAAATACCAGAAATAAACAACACAATAGGAAAATGGAAATATCGAAAATTATGAAACGGAACAGATTTTATTGAGGCTTAAGTCTCGTTTAGGTGCACCTCTCCGATCCGTTCCAAATTTTCACCACTCGTTCCACTTTTTAATGCGATTACAGCAAAATATTTTTTTTTTGTCGGAAGCCCATATTTCCCGAGTTATAGACCTCCAAAGTTTTGACATTGATTTCGATATAACTTGAACAATTCTAATCGGACTTTAGCAATATATATATATCATATGAAAGCTTATTAAAGTACCTTTAATTTGATATAAAAAAGTTCGAAATCCATTAACCCATTATGGACCAAAATAATTTTCTTTCTTTTTAAGATGCAGTTTTTTGTAAATAATTCATTTTATTTCAATAAAACGCTATTACACAACAAAATATATGTTAATTAGTACATTCATAGGATTAACAGCTTTTATTTAAGATATAGTTTGACCTTTTAACCCTTTGTAATCCGGAGATATTAGGGGTACAACTTTGTTTTTTTTTTATTGCACAAATAACAAAAACCCATTACACTAAAAACAACACTTTCTTAAAAAATTCGACTTAACAATTCTAACTAGAAATGGAAATTTTTTTAAAAAAATTTCTTGTATATTTGGGAAAGTTTTTTTTCGCAAACGTGGCATTATCTCATAAAATGATGTATACAATTTTTGTATTTACAGCAACTGAATGAAAGCTGGGCCCACTAGCTACATATATATTTTGTCCTCTTAACCCTTCCAGGACCGGAGATATTATTGACTTTTAATGAGACTATTATGAAAATTTTGTTGGGAAATTCGCTTGTGACGTACGCAGGAAAACTTTATTCAGCGAAGCCACCTGCCGTGTCCTACTGGAGGAGAAAAGCCTTAAGCGCGGCCGCAGGCCTCCACGCAGAAAAACTTTAGTATGCGAAGCCAGATTTCAATACTTAACTTTAGTGTCTCCGGGAAGACATAAGACAAGATAAAGCCATCATGGCCTTATCTCACATGGTATTAAAGCATCCCCTCATTTCTTCTCCGCCCTATTATGAAAATTTTGTTGGGAAATTCGCTTGTGACGTACGCAGGAAAACTTTATTCAGCGAAGCCACCTGCCGTGTCCTACTGGAGGAGAAAACCCTTAAGCGCGGCCGCAGGCCGCCACGCAGAAAAACTTTAGTATGCGAAGCCAGATTTCAATACTTAACTTTAGTGTCTCCGGGAAGACATAAGACAAGATAAAGCCATCATGGCCTTATTTCACATGGTATTAAAGCATCCCCTCATTTCTTCTCCGTCCTATTATGAAAATTTTGTTGGGAAATTCGCTGTACTCAAATTATTTACAGAGTAAATCGCGGTTATAAGAAAATAACTACACAATGTTGCCATACAGTTTTACTGCAATTAGCTAAGCTACACTGAAACGAGTAAATCGCGAAAAAAAAAATAATATCCAACTTTAACTCCTAATATATCCAGCACTTTAAGAGTCAAAAAGTCATAATAGACACCAAAAAATAGCTTGTGACCCCTACTTTTATTGTAAATGTGCAAATACATACCTTATATACGTAATTTCGTCTGATAATTACAGCTTTTCACAAAAACTCTTTATCAAAAATGCACAATCTTGAATAGGTTCACAATGGGTTAAAGAATTTCGAAATTTTTTTTATTTTGAAATAAAGGCAATTTAATAAGCTTTCATATGATACATATATTCCTCAAATCCGATAAGAATTGTTCAAGTTATATCGAAATCAATGTCAAAACTTTGGAGGTCCATAACTCGGAAAATATGGGTTTCCGACAAAAAAAATTTTTTTTCCTAAATCACCTCAAATACCCCTATTTCCAAAAAAAAAAAAAAATCGGGGTGGTGCACCTAAACGAGACTTGTTCCTTTATTGATGCATAACGAAAAAATCACAAACTGAAATAGAAATTTTGTGAAAAAAAATCAGCATTTGTTAAATGTATTGGTTGAACAGTAAAAACAAATTCATGTTCCACAATTATTATTTAGCAGAATGGAATGGGCACATGTCGGTATAAAAAGTTATAACTTTTCAATTACTAAATATTTTTTTATTATAGATTCGTCATTTTTTTTTTTTTGTTAACAATTAATATTTTTTTATTTCCTTTTTATTCAACTTGTTTGCTTTCTTTTTTAATGTCAGTTTTTCAGTCACTGCGTTGTAATTTTCTACTACAATATTAAAAACACATAGTAGTATCATTTGGTAGTGCCCAAGTTTGACAAGATTTTGTGAGATTTTTCACAAATCTAGTAACGAGCTAGATTTTGTTTTGTATGGGAAATCTAGTAAAAATGAGCTAGATTTCGCTCGAAATCTCGTATATACTAGGGTTTGCTTAGATGTAAATAGTGCGTGTTAATTTATTAAATAAAAAGCCATTGTTGGCATTTGTTATATGTAAATTGTTTCAGAACATAAAAGTGAGACTATCAGCAACCACCATACAGTAATCAAAGTAAGTAAAACAACAATAGTGTTTTACTAAACTAGTTGTTGTATTAATATATTACTCATCTTATTAAACTCCTCAAAAGTGGATAGAATTTTGTTCAGTGAAGAGTCAACATTTAAATTCATCAACTTAGACATACGTGCTAAATCTGGAGAATATGCTGGAGGAGGTAACAGTTCGTAGCCCCATTTATGGATTTCTGCCATGGCAACTATACACGTGTTGGAAGAGCTCTTTTTTCTTCGACAAATGCGTTGTTACTTCAAATTTAGTTCGAAACTCTTCAATAGCAACCGGTAATCGTTTTACCCACTTCAAGATAATCGCTGTGAATAGCACCGCTTTCAATCCAAAAAACTGTCGCCATGAGCTTGTTGGTCGAAAGACCCACCTTGGGCTTCTTTGACGCACATTCACCCAGAGCAGAACACTGCTTTGACTGTTTCTTGGTTTCTGGTGAAAAATGTGCTGGTACGACTACAAGGGAATTCACTAATCTACTTTTTAACCATTGAAGTAAGTGGTGCAGAATCCCCATATTATTTATCAACCCTTTCCTGGGTTTCAGTGATGTTTTCTTTTTTTTTTTTTCAAAAAAATAATGTTTTTTGAACTCGAAATTCACCTTTTTCGAGGTTGTCTGCTTTTAATGGCTTTAAACTCGAAAGCAAATGACGCAGTTGTGCTTGTGTTGATTTTTTATTAACTGCAAGGGAAATTCAAAAGGTCACCGAGTTATATAACTGTGCCCTCGGATATACAGTTCGTCATTTTCTATGTACAAAGATCTGGGCATCATAAATAACTCCCCATGCCGGGTGGGTCGATCCGAAACACACTTCGAAGGCTGCAGGGTTACTTTTTAGGACAATGGGATTATTGATTGACCGGCCCAATAGCCTCTCTTCAAACCCATTAAAAACATCTTTGGAATTTTGAAGTATCGTAGAAAATTTCCAATAAGGATGAATTGTTTGAAGCTAAGGGGGAACAAATTTCGAAAATCAAAACTAATAATTTATTCAAATCCAGCTGTGGAGAACTTATCAGAAAGGGTCTTACACAAAATATTAATATGTTGCTATAGTTTTGCAAATTGTTATACTATAAAAATAATTACAAAAATAAAAATATTTTTGACCTGTTTGGATAAATAGAAACCCCAGGAATTATAGAATGCAAAAAAGCGCATTGTTACCAAACAAAAGAAACGTGTTATAAATCTATAATATATTTTTATAGCTTTTATTTTTTTAAAGCGGATTCATAGGAAAATATGTCAAATTTGGAATTTATTTGCTTTAATAGACTTCTTCAACCGTTTCCTTATTGCAAAATGACACCGAAACTTAAGGACACTGGAATTGCTGAGAGAAAAATCATTATGCATCTGCATTTTCCAGGCAAATCTTTAGGGAAAATTAGATATATAATGGGAAAAAGCCGTTTCACTATAAGAAGTATTGTAAATCGTTTTAATAACTGTAAAACATTGGAAACGGAACGTAAAAACGAATCCAAAAACAATCAACGGAGAAATAAAAAAAGTAATAAAAAATTTTGAAAAGGATGTCAGCCCAAGAACTATACGTAAAGTTCTTTTACGATTTATGAAATCCAATCAAGAGTACCAAGAAGAAAACCTTGCACAAGTAAAGTTAACACAAAGAAGAGATTGGAGTTCGCAAATCAATATAAAAACAAGTAAGAAAATTATAGTCGGTCTAGACCGACTATACGATACCCTATACCATGCGTTTAGAAACCCTATCTCTTAGGCCCAACTAACTGGACATTGAAAATAAGCAAAAACCAAATTTGAGTGGGATTTTTATTAATTTTTTTGGCTGCAGATATGAAAAAGTTCATATCGGATGCTATATCTATAAAGGGACTAGGTCCAAAAATGGACCGATCCTGATCATGTTTGGTAAAGTCTCTTGTATTTTGCAAAAATATGTACAAACAAAATTTGAGAAGAATCAGTGCAATATTTTTGTTTTTTAATAGATTTAAGTGAAGATCGGGAAGCAGCTCTATATGGGGTCAAAGGGATCATTTTTGGACTACTCATTAGTGGATGTAATGAACGCATACAAACCCAATTTGAGTAAGATCTATATGACAATTTGGATCTTATGGCAATTTATGTCGATTTCATATGGGTAATTTGTATGGGGGCTAGGTCTGAACATGGACCGATTCTCACCAATTTCAATAGCGTTCATCCCATGACCGATAAAAGCTTATATACCAAATTTCATCAAAATATATTCATATTTGCGACCTGCAGTTTGATTACAAGCTTTACATGGACACACAGACGGACGGACGGACGGACGGACGGACATTGTTAAATCAACTCAGAAAGTGATTCTGATTCGATCGGTATAATTAAAGATGGGTCTAGGTCAAATATTTTTGGTTGTTACAAACAGCAGCACAAAGTCATTATACCCAAACCACATAGTGGTATAGGGTATACCAAGCCAAGTGATTTTTGAGAGAAAGTTGTATTTTCGGACGAAAACAAATTTAATATATTTCAATCCGACGGACGAATAAGGGTCTGGCGAAATCCTAATCCTAGTAGTTACAGTAAAGCATGGTGGCGGAGGAGTTACGGTGTGGGGTTTCATGTGCCCCGGCGGTGGTGGGGAAGGTAAAATGGACAAAAGTGATTACATGAACATACTTAAAGCAAACCTTAAAATAGTGTATCAAAATTGGGACTTGGTAATGAGAGAGGTATTAGAATGGAAACACCATATTAGCAATAAAAATACACTCTCCATTCTGGAATGGAGAAATATAGGAGAGGGCATTTCCAAAAAATTGGTTCATTCAATGCCTAATCGACGATACCGTATATGCAAATTTTACTAAGTTTTGCATTTGAATAACGGCCATATCAGAAGAATTTAGAAATGTTAAATTAAATATATAATTTCATAATTCAATTCATTAAAAAAATGTTTAAACTTAAAAAGTGCATATTTTTCATATTATCTAATCAAAAGCCAAGCATAGTACTAAAGATTTTTGAAAGAAAAGAAAAAGAAAAATTTCAATTAATTGTTTGCCACCAACTGTATGTTTATGGTGTAAGTTAAAATATTAACAGTGATAATAATATAACACAGTATGTATGTAACCATGAATAGTATTAACAACAATAAACAAAACAGCAACAATTACATTATAAAAAATCACACCCCAAAAGAAAAGAAAACTATCTGAAGGAACACAAAATAAACAACACAGAAACATTATAAATAGAAAAAAAGAATACAAAGAATACAAAAACAAAATCAGCTTTCTTTAAAAATGAAAATAAAAAATAAATAAAAATAAACTTCATAATTTTATCTGCACCCACTTTGTGTCCATATGGTTCAAGAAAAACATATTTATCATGATTTAGTTGGTTTGTTCATTCAAGTCTACTCATATACATATGTAGTAATAAGTGGTCTTTATATAGATTAGCTTCGTGTTTATATTCAATAAACAATTCTTCACATATTTTTTTTTTTAATTTTATGCTGAAAGAAATAAATTTAATAACTTTGATTTGATTAAGTGAGAATTGGTAGAAGTTATCAATTTTCTTGGTTATTAATACGATTAAAAAACCATACAAACGATAACATTTCAATTTAAAGCCAATAAATCGACCAAAAAGCAAATAAAAAAACAATAAAAAAAAACAATTTAGGTTAAAATATGATGTTTTTCTTTTTTGTTGTACTCATATGTAACGCCCTTTTAAAATCACATACTGGAGGAGGGGGACAGTTTACAACAAATTGGTCACTACAATAACATATCGGATTTCTGTGGTAATTTCAAAGTTGAATTACGCTACCCTTTACATATTTGTATGTAAATATGTAGTTGTAAAATACATATTACAATAATTTGTTCAAATATCTTTGGGGAGGTTTAAAGTTGACTGAACCACACCTGCTGACTTTTTAGCTTAAGGGGGAATTAAAATATGAAGACGATTTAAAAGCGAGCATTTACATTTTTAAATTTAACACGGGTTTTTTTATTAGAAAACTATCAGAAAAATATTTACAGAAACTTCAATTATAATCAACCTTTAACGGCTGACCCCTGCTTCCTCAGCCAGATTTTAAGTTAGATCGAAAAAAAATCTTGACATATATAAAATTAAATAAAAAGAAAATCATTAAAACTAGTGTTTTTTTTTTATAAGGGTGTGAAGTTAGCGACGAAAGATAAGTACGTTTTTCAAAAATGTTAAATACTTAACAGAGACTGTTAAATTAACAGAATTGTTGTGAAGATAACTACGAAAGTTAAATACGTTTTTCAAATAAGTTGAGGGGTTTAGATATATAGCGGCATTAGTAAATTATAAAAAAAAATAAAAATAAATTGAATTTTACAAAAAGATAAAAGTCTAAACAAAAATACAATAAAATTGTTTCTAATATAATATGGGAAAACTAAATGACAAAATTTGACGAAATGGTCCGGTGGCACTTTGTACATTAGGACTAGTAGTTTACAAAAACACCCCAAATACGAAAATCGTTAGGAACGTTTTTCAGAAATATCGTTTCAAAAAAACATCTACTAACTGCCATATAGGGCTAAGCCCCTAATCGGACCATTTCGTCAAATTTTGTCATTTAGTTTTCCCCTGTTTTCATATGCCATATAGGGCTAAGCCCCTAATCGGACCATTTCGTCAAATTTTGTAATTTAGTTTTCCCCTGTAGTAGTAGAAAAAAATTTCATATGTTTTTTTTGAAACGATATTTCTGAAAAACGTTCCTAACGATTTTCGTATTTGGGGTGTTTTTGTAAAACTATACCTATGTCATACGATGAAAAACCTATATGAGTTAATAGTGTAAATAGCAGTATCGATTTGTTATACCTTTTTTGTAAAAAAAAAACCTTCGGTTTCGTATAGAAATACCTGTGCTTGCATAGAACACGCCAACATTGATTCAAAGGTTTTAAAACTACTTCAAAAAAAGCTGTTTCTGAAAGAAGTACTGCACGGCTACTGAAATAAATTGTGTGCAACAGTGAATCAGCTTTATTAAATTCTCAATTTCTAAGAGCTTAAACCATGGGCCTGCTGCTATTTAGGCTCACTTAGATCCCATATTGGATTATGTAAAAGATTAATTTTTTTATTTTTTTGTAATCGAATTTTTGAGAAAAATTTTAAATGTGCGACATGGTCACTTTTTGAAAACTCGAACGGGTGTAGCCGATGGTGTGGGTGCTGCCATTAAGCGAACAACAGACGCTCTTGTGTCTCACGGAGAAGATATAGCAGATGCAGAAAAATTGTACCACTCGCTTTTAGGCAAAATTAATGTGGAATTATTTTTCGTAAAGCAAATGGACCACTTCTATTAGCGATTATATAGTGGTTTCTGTTATTTTTTCCCTTTAAAATGTTCTACATTTAGGGACACCTTTTTTGTGCTTTTCAACTTCCTTCCATAAGAGCGCAATATCTCTCCACCGGCCTAAGATACGGAAAGTTTGAAGGATTTGCTTCTCTTGGTACAAAAAACATGTTATTGTTCTTGTACCACTCACGAGCTTTCTTAGCTTAGTGAAAGGATGTCAAATCGGACCTAAAATATGTGCACACATTGTCTTGGCTTATGAAATGAAGTAGTCTTCTTTGCAAACGCTCCTTGATATAAATTTCGGTGTTTATAGAGCCCGTTGTAACAAATAACTTGTTTCTTTTGCCGCAACCGCATATTGCTTGCCATACCAGGAACTTTTTTTTTGGAAATTGCGTCTGCTTTTGGTTCCTAAACTTATCTTCGACATTACCTCTACCATTAGCAACATACAAATTTTGCCAGTACATACGTTTCGTCGTCCACTATGCAGCACTATTTTCGTGTTTTTGGCCTGCCTCGAACTTTTTGGACTTTGTATGTTTTCAAAGCTGCATTGGCTTTAACTTTTCGCACCAAAATGGCCAAGTATTGAGTTAATAATAAGGAAACCATGAGTTAATAATAAGGAACATCATGTGGACATTTCTTTCTTTCTGAACCAGGTTTCCTATCAATGTTTAAATACTCCTTTTACTTTCCACTAACATTGGAAACAGTTTGACGGTAGACCTTTGATTCTTTGGCCAACTTTTTTAGGACCAAGTTGGATTTTGTTGGAAATATTTAATAATTTTAGCACGTACTTTTATATCGTCACTTAATTCAATCGAACTAACAACATATGAATAGAGTTGTCATTAGCATAATACTTGATTAAAACAATCAAATAATACTAGCGAAAAAAGTTAAGAGGATAAACGTGTGTCAAGATTTTTTCGATCTCACTCCTTGTTACCCCCCGAGGCATAATACTATATCCATGAAAAACAATTTAACTAAATTTTAATTACGGTTATCTTTGAAAGCGCTTTACCTTCAACGCATATTTTGTCAAATGTCAAAGGTCATTTATATCATCATTAGAGTGGTAAAGTATATTTCAAAAAGTTATATTTGAGAAAAAAAATTCTTTGATAATAACTCATTAGTGAGTTCGTGAGGTTTATAAAGCTTATATTCTTAATTGTTTTCAAATAGAAGTTCCCCTAGTTTACTTAATTGCTCATAGTAATAACATTTATAAATAGTCATGATAAAATAGTTTGCAAAACCAACTACACGTTTTTATAATCTTTACATCATTCTCCACTCATGCAGTCACTTCTAATCCGTTTTTTTTTTTTATTTGTATTTTAGCAAATTTACATTAGATTCAACCCCATCTAACTGTTGTGGGCGTTATTGAGATTTCTGCAAATAACACATAATAAGATAGACGTAGACAGACTAAGAATAACAAAAGAATCCGGTACATGGGTATATACAATACGGGATTTTAAAACCAACTTTTTTATATAAATTACTGCGATTTTTTTTTTACCATTTTACACCCCCAATGGATGTTGCAAATGGTTTTTTAATGCGATTTTCATGAAAATTTAAATAATTTTGTCAGATTTGTTCGCTTTTATATTTCCAATGCAGTGTTGAAATGTGTTAATTGATGTCTTGTACATTTAATTCCTCTCCAACGACGTCATATGAATAAAGATCAGTCAAAAACGAAATTATACTTTTTAGAAGATATACATTGTGTAACAATGAAATAAGTGGTTAATTTGCCCGAAAATTGGTTAAAAATTTTTAATAAAGCCATTTGCAATAATAATTATTTTTATTTGTTGTCGCAACCCTCGCATAGCGTTGTGTCTCATAAAAATGTTTGGATTATGCAGAGTAAGAATAAACTAGTAGATTCCAGCCCACGAAATTCGTGTCAAATTCTAGGAAGTTTTATTTTTTCATTAAATAAAGACCCTAAAGGTATGCTAATCAATCATAGCCAATTCACAAATCAACACAAGAAATCAAACTCCTTTTTATTACAAACGCATTAACAAATTTAAAAACAAGAAAATTATAGTCGGTCTAGACCGACTATACGATACCCTATACCATGCGTTTAGAGACCCTATCTCTCAGTCCCTAACTGCATATAGAAAATAAGCATAAACCAAATTTGAGTGGGATTTTTATTAATTTTTTGGCTGCAGATATGAAAAAGTTCATATTGGATGCTATATCTATATGGGGACTAGGCCCAAAAATGGACCGATCCTGACCATGTTTGGTAAAGTCTCTTGTATTTTGCAAAAATATATACAAACAAAATTTGAGAAGAATAAGTGCAATATTTTTGTTGTTTGATATCTTTGAGTAAAGATCGGGAAGCAGCTCTATATGGGGCCTATGACTAAGAGTTGTCCCATAGGGATCATATTTGGTTAATGGATGTAATAAACACATACAAACCCAATTTGACTAAGATTTATATGATAATTTGGATCTTATGGCAATTTATGTTGATTTCATAGGGGTCATTTGTATGGGGGCTAGGTCTGAACATGGACCGATTCTCACCAATTTCAATAGCGTTCATCCTATGGCCGATAAAAGCTCATAAACCAAATTTCATCAAAATATATTCATATTTGCGACCTGCAGTTTGATTACAAGCTTTACATGGACACACAGACGGACGTACGGGCGGACATCGTTAAATCGAATCAGATAGTGATTCTGATTCGATCGGTATAATAAAAGATGGGTCTAGGTCAAATATTTTTGGTAGTTACAAACAGCAGCACAAAGTCATTATACCCAAACCACATAGTGGTATAGGGTATAAAAAAACACACATAGCATTGTATAATATTATGTATGTGTTAGTAGCAACTTTAAATGCAGTTTACTCAAAAAAATAATTTAAAGTTTAAAAATTTTTAAATCTGGTGGACAGCTAAAAATAAATATCTTTCAAATGAGGCATGTGTGGTCAAAATAGAATTAAAACTAACACAGTAGCATCTGTAACAAGAAATCGCCTAGCCTATTAATATTATAGATTCCTTTAAAAACTTCGTCTATAATTTTTAACAAAATTGTAATCCCTCATTTCATATTTTCGAAGTGATGACTTAAGAGCCTCCACACTTAAGTATTTTTTTGTCAAGACACTGTCGCATTTAGCTCTGTGAACTTGGCACCCGACTTTTGAAAATCTGGATTTTTTTTTTGCGATTCTTACAGAATTTTGTATGTAGTTGATTGTAGTAATAAATACTTCGTTAACAGTTGCTTAAAAAAAGTTATAGGACTTTCAAAAAAACCCATCCCCCGGATTTGAAGGCACTCAAATCTAATGGTTGATTCTTGTAAAGAATCCTTTGTAGTTGATTGTAGTGAAGGAATTTCCGTTTGTAGTAGCAAGGCAAAAAAGTTATAGCCGATATATTTTTTTGAATTTTTTTTTTCAAAATTGTGTTCGTGCTCTATAATAATTTGTAGTTGGTTGTAGTGACTGCTAATTCGTTTGTAGTTTCCCGAAATCTAAGCGGAGGTCAGAATACATCGGGATCTCGCTCGGAAATCATTTGTAGTCGATTGTAGTTTCGCGAAAACTAAGCGGAAGTCAGAATATATTGAGATCTAGCTCGGAAATCGTTTGTAGTCGATTGTAGAGACCGCTTATTCGTTTGTAGTTTCGCGAAAACTAAGCGGAAGTCAGAATACATCGAGATCTCGCTCGGAAATCATTTGTAGTCGAATGTAGTGACCGCTTATTCGTTTGTAGTTTCGCGAAAACTAAGCAGAAGTCAGAATACATTGAGATCTAGCTCGGAAATCGTTTGTAGTCGAATGTAGTGACCGCTTATTCGTTTGCAGTTTTGCGAAAACTAAGCGGAAGTCAGAATTCATCGAGGTCTAGCTCGGCAATCATTTGTAGTTCATTGTAGTGAACGCTAATTCGTTTGTAGTTCCTCGAAAAAGCAACGAGTCGTCAAAATACATCGAGGTCTAGCTCGGAAATCATTTGTAGTCGATTGTAGTGACCGTTTATTCGTTTGAAGTTTCGCGAAAACTAAGCAGAAGTCAGAATACATGGAGATCTAGCTCGGAAATCGTTTTTAGTTGAATGTAGTGGTCGCTAATTCGTTTGTAGTTCCTCAAAAAGCAACCGGAAATCGGATAACATCGAGGTCTAGCTCGAAATCGAGGTTGCATTTACTTTTGCACCACGAGTAGAGAGCTCTCATTGGCAGTTACAGCAGCCTAAAGGTGGCGATACAATCTATGCGTTTCGATTTTTATAAGATTTTTGAGCTTTATACACGGCAAGTTACATAGCACGCGTTGTAAATTTATTTTATGTTTATCTCGCAGCCTTTTTATTCTTTCTACACTCAATATTTTCTTTTTCATACAAAACTTTAAGGTTTTTTTGTACCCTCCACACCACTGTGCAGAGGGTATATATCAGTTTGTCATCGAAAAATAAATATATATTTTTGATCTTGATAAGTATTAAATTTATCAAATTTTTTACTTTTTCAAATATTTTGTTTACATCTGTTATAAATAGGACAATATGTCCAGATATTAATGTAATCGTAAAAGCTAAGTGGAAGGTATCAAATATTCGGCATAGCCGAATTTAACACTCTTACTTATTTTTTCTATTAGATTTTCCTTCATACTTTCAGAAAATTAGTTTACGTTTATTGTTTTTCACATTCACAAATAAACAACAACAGCTGATTAGCTGTCAAAACTTACAACGCGTGAAAAAGTTGAAAGTTGTTGAACTTTTATATGTACCTCATTCTATGAACATACACTATTTCAACACACGACACACGCACATTCTATTCATTTTTAAATATTACAGCCCCTTAACAATCAATCGTTGTGAATTTCCAGCCAAATTAATAACTTTATAACGCGTTTGAATTTCAAGGCTTATATATTTTCTTCGTTAAGCTTTTGACAAATAAAGCAAAGAGAAAAATGGTAACCTGTCCGTACCCTGTAGTTTTTCACAATAATCAATCAAGACTACACTATATATGTACTTCTATAACATATCATCATTAAAAAATGGCTTTACTAAAATTTATTGTTTTAAAACGTTAAAAGTTTAATTAAAACTATAAAACTAATAAAAACTACAATTCATTGAATTGCCATAACGGTAGCTAAACTTAAAGAAACAAAATACATTTTCACTAAATTGATTGTTTTACTTTTCATTAAATTGTAAATTACAAATCATGTTGCGTTATTTACATCTTTAACAAATTTTATATTCGTCACGCTATCCCAAGTGGCGGTGTTAGCGCTAATACCCCAGGCCGCAGCCTACCTAGTGCAATTATTTTATTGCTACAGCATAATGCTACCACCAACCACCACTATTTTCTTTCTATCTTTACAATATCTCTCCATACTCCTTATACTGTCAAATTTCTTCTTCATGTACCACTCTGATACCCCCACCCCACTCCTCCCACCTAACAAAACAACCCAACTAAAAGATAAATACAGTGCGAAAAAGTTGTTAAAACTATAAGTAAACATTGCGCAAGTTTCAAGCTACTGCACTTGCTGTTACATTAAATATTTAAATAGAATAAAGAAAAACACAGTTTTTCATTTCTTGCATGTGAAGGTGTATGTATATTTGTTTATTTTTTTAATTCATTCTATTTTGAAGAATATGCGTCTAACATGCCATGTTACGGATTTTTTCATACCTTTAAGATTGTTTTTGTATTTTTAATTTTTAATTTAAACAAATTAAGGAAGTAGGTCACCCTATTGTGGTAAAAACTATACAATATGTTAGTCAAAGCTTTAGTATCCTTTTATAAGTGTTTTTTATATAAAATGTTTAATTTTGAAATTACATAAAAGATTTTCTTCATACAAGATTTCCAGGAAAAAGAAATACTTAATGAAGTTTCTAAAATGACAATTTAAATTTTATTTGAACGGTTCTTAATTTCTAAAGACAATTTAAATAGAAATTTTTTTAATTTTAATAAAAAACCATCTTTGGTACATCTATAATATTAATAGGTTAGGCGATTTCTTGTGACTGATGTTTTGTTCTACCGTTTTATCCCGATTTTGATCAAACATATATTATTTGAAATGTGTTTCTTTTTAGCCAATTTGCAGATATACAGATTTTTAAATTTTTTCCTTAATTTTGAGTAAATTGCATTTAAAGTTGCTACTAACATATACATAAAATTATACAATCCCTGCAGGAAGCCTGGGGCCAAGTGTCCCCAAATCACCACTTTTGTCTACTATTTTGTTGACATTGTCAACTAAGCGTCTACACTATTTACTTTACTTTATCTGTCCATAGTGAAGTTGGGAGTTCTGTTTCTTCTTGATTTCTATAGTTTTGTTTGAAAAACACATGGTTGGACGAAAAACTAAAGTTTTAAAACAAGATATAGAAAAATCGAATATAAAAGGTAAATAAAAATATATTTTATAATAAATCAAATAAAAAAAATTATTAATGAAACGAAGTTATAAAAGAAAAGTGAAAGAACAATCAAATTTGTACAAGAATATCTGGTTCCAATGTCTACATATGATCCCATGAGAACTATTTAGTCACTACCTAATCAATAGTACCAATGTCACTAGTGATTTGCAATGACACGTACATGTTAAATGTCTATAGAAAATTACATTGTCTGGGGTATAGTTGGTCAGTAGTACTGGTGACAAAGTCAATAGTGAATCAATACTGCTTCACTATTGACATTTCCTGCATGGATGATATGTGTGTGTTTATTAAATTTGTTAAGTTGTAATAAAAATGAGTTTGTTTTTTGTGTTGATTTGTGAATTGGCTATAATTGTTTACTTTTAGGGTCTTTATTTAATGAAAAAATTTAATTTCAAAGAATTAGCGCTCGAATTTCGAGGGCTGGAATCTGCTAGTTGTAATTTATTTCTTTAAAAAAAAATCACCATAAAAACACTCGTATGTCAACTTAACCCTTTCAGACGATTGTAATCATTGTAAAATCATCAATATAAAAATCACTGAATACCAGTATAAAGAACCAGAAAAATTGTATTTGTTTATATTTTAATCACCTTAAACCAGATCTCACAATCGGTATAGCTAGGTCTGAAATGGTTAAAGCGCATTCGGAAGAACTTTTGAATTCGACTTATAACTAGAAACCAAGAAACCATTGCCTTTTCGAATCAGTGCCAAATAAATAAATTGACTGCATGTATGTATCATACACTACATCGATTATCTTAAGGTCATAATGATATATAAAGATTTTACGCCAACTTATTTGACGATTTACATGTTTTTAAGGAAAATCGTCCGCATTTTGGTAATGAAAGATGCGGTTGCACACTTGTATCGTCACCATAAAAGAAAATTAAGAAATTTTAAAAAAAATTATTGCCCATAAAAATGTTTTCTTTTTTTATTTTTATCATACAACCCCCCGATGAGAAACTTTCTCTCAAAATTACAACGTCCCTAAAAGAACAAAATAAAGCCGAATTTTCGGAATGTCAGTTAAACTACGAGGGCGAACCCGACCTGACGTATAGATGGCGGCAACAGTTTGAAAACATTACTTTGGTTAAAAATGGCAACCTTATAAAATATTGGTCACCGTTATGTAATTCAATACTTTCAATTGAGAGGTCACAGTGCGACCAATATTAAAACCAAGCTAGATTCTATTCTGAGTCTGCTCCTTCGTTTAGGACTATTACCCCCCAATCTCACATCACACTGAAATTGTAAAATCGTTGTGTACGTATTATCAACGAAAAATTGTTCGAATTAGTCGAATTCATCGCCATTAAATTTTATGCTCACACATCTGACTGCAATCTCATTTTTAAACTTGAAAAAATTTGTATACTTCTATCTCTTATTTTATTTTAAGTAGAGTTACCGAGTTTATTATACAGGCACATGTTTGAGGGAAAATGTTTACATTTATTATTATTAGTATTATTTTAATAATAGTTAATAATATTTATGCTCTATAATTAACAAACTTGCGTTTTTGTATGCGCATTTCAAAAAATAAATCATTATAATAGATTTAACAAGTTAAAACTTTAATTACAATTTTATAGAATCCAGTAAATTTGCATTAAATTTATAACAGGGTAACATTAATCATCGTTAGTGTCTGCCACTACTCGCACGAAAAATTTGGTGCCATTAGTGTGACCACTGCGGAAAATGTGTGTATTAGTAAAAAAATGTGTGTATTGAGTTTTTCGAACTTGCAGTGTGATGTGAGATTGCTGGGTTAGGAATATGGGGTGGCAGAGTTTGAACGAGGCCGTCCAAGCTGCCAAGACGAACACCGTAGTTGTCGACCAATTGAGGTGGCCACGCCAGAAGCGGTTAAGAAAATCCCGCAAACGGTAATGGATGATCGTCGGCTGATGGTGTGTGATCTAGCTGATATAATAAGCATTTCAGAAAGTGTTATACATCGGATATTGACTGAAAATTTGAATATGAGAAAGCTGCCCGCAAGATAGGACAAAAACAGCGTCGTGAAGATGTTTTAATAGAGTGTTTGGTGATGTTTCACTGTAATATGTCGAGATTTTGCGTCGATTCGTAATCATGGATGAGACATGGGTTCACCACTTCACACCTGAGACAAAGGAAAAGTCAAAACAGTGAACTGAAATTGCGTCTGTTTTTGCGGGATGCGCGGGAATAATTTTTATTGATTACACAAGGGAAGAAAATTGAACCTTTTTGGTGTAGGCCTGAACTTTATTGAAATTTTTACTTTGAGGTCGCTGATTTCAAATATAATCTCCATTTTTCTCCATCAGCTCGCATTTTTAAGTTACAGGTACAATCGTATTTTTGACTTTTTTAACAAATTTTTCTTTTTTTTTTCAAAACTTCAACGATATCTACTGGGAAAATTTAAAACCAAGTACGGCTTGAAGATAATATTGTTAACGAGTTTTGGATTTTTTAACGGAATATGGTGAACTGTTTTCAAGTTATTCAAATATATGTAGTGGAATTCCCCTAATTTTAGACATAACGGTATATCGCGAAAAGTCGAGTTGATAGAAAAAAACCAAGTGCAGATTTGGATTCAGCGTCCCAAATAACTTTAAAAACAATATTCAGTTCTTAATCAACAAAACAAACATTGTTCCCTTGTGTAATTTAAGAAAATCTTATAAAAGAACATTTTTCGATGAGTTGTATTAAAAATTTTTATTTCTGTGGTCGCAAGCGATAACCGCCTAAGTCGACTTAAGAACAATTTGAGTTATGTATGCTATCATATTCTACTAAAAATTCTTTATATTTACGTGAAATCCCCATTTTTCTAACACTGTTATTTAAAAAGTTATTAATGAAAACATCCTGACCTAAGTCGTAATAAAGCCCCATTACATTTATATAAACAGTTATTTTTCTCGAAAGAATTATTTTCGCCGATTTGCTATCATATTCTACTAAAAAATCTTTATATTTATGTGAAATCCCCATTTCTCTAACACTGTTTATTATAAAGTTATTAAAGAAAACATACTGATCTAAGTCGTAATGATGCCCAATTACATTTATATAAAATGATATTTATCTCGAAATCATGATTTTAGAGTAAGGCGGTTATTGCTTGTGACCACAGATTTTTCTTTAAAGTCCTCCTTTATTGTTAAATTGAACAGTGATATTGCAATAGTTACAACTTTTTTTTGGGGAACTGCAATATTGCACTAAATATAATAAATTGTTGAATGACATTAAAGTTAGAACTTAAATTGATACAATGATTTAATAAAGTATGCAAAGATATTTAAGTGGATCAAGATCCAACATATATATATGTTATTTGTTTTATATTCATCTAAAAAATTTAAAAATAATTTTCTTTCTAAACAAAAAGTTGAAAATAATTTTAATCCACAAAAAACATTTTATATATATATCTATAATATTAATAGGCTAGGCGATTTCTTGTGACCGATGTTTTGTTGTACCGTTTTATCCCGATTATGACCAAGCGTATATTATTTGAAAGGTATTTCTTTTTAGCCATTTTACAGATTTACTGACTTTTAAATTTTTTTCTTTATTTTGAGTAAATTGCATTTAAAGTTGCTACTAACACATACATAAAATTATACAATGCTATGTGTGTGTTTCTTAAATTTGTTAATGTGTTTGTAATAAAAATGAGTTTTGTTTTTTGTGTTTATTTGTGAATTGGCTATAATTGATTAGCATACTTTTAGGGTCTTCATTTAATGAAAAAATAAAATATCTTAGAATTTGCACTCGAATTTCGAGGGCTGGAATCTGCTAGTATATATAAATAAATAAAGAAATGTTTTTTAGAAAGTTTTTTTTTTTCTTAAATACACAAGCTTTATCGCTAAATTCGAAATATTTTGGGAATAGTCATCATTATCATACAATGCTAAACCGCATGTGCATTAGGCCGTTTACCAAAAAATCATTTTTTACAAAATTTTTACAACTCTTAAAGCGAAATATCAATTCTTATGGCCCAAAAATTTGACAGAATTTTTGACGATTGGTACGGAGTCTCGGAAAACGATTTTAACCAAAAAATTATATGAAACACTTTTTTTGTTTTTTTCTCTGATGTTTTATTTTCACAAAACTGAATAAAACCTTTCTGAAAAAAATTATTCGCGGCAAAAATTATTAGTTTAATGTTCTGACTTAATATCTAAAATTAGTGGCCTAAAAACAATAACTATAACACACTTATTACATAAATAGAACAGCATATTAAAAAAATTTATTTTTGTATGGAATTCGCGATTTTTATCAATATAGTTTTCTCAGTAAATTGTGAACAAAATCAAAAGTTGTGCACCGATTACAATGAAATAAAGCTCATTTCATTCGAAATATGTTTAACTAAATGTTTCTTGGCCAAAACTGTGATTTTTGTCGCATTTGTATTTTTTATGACTTTTTAAAGACAAAAAAAAATTTTTTTTAATTGTTTTTTTTTTTCAAAACTTCAACGATATCTCTGAAACTACTGGGCAAATTTAAAATTAATGTAAACTCAGCTTAAAGATAATACTGTTGACGAGTTTTGGATTTTTTTTAACTGAATTTGGTGAACCGTTTTCAAGTTATTCCAATATATGTATTGGAACTACCTTAATTTTGGACATAACGGTATATCGCGAAAAGTCGAGCTGATAGAAAAAATCAAGTGCAGATTTGGATTCAGCGTCCCAAATAACCTTAAAAATAACATTCTGTTTCTAATCAACAAAAACCTTGTTCCCTTGTGTTATCTTCAAAATGGGAAATCAATCAATGGCGAGTATTATGCTAACTTTTTGCAGCGTTTAAATTATGAAATTAAGGGAAAAATACCGCATTTGGCGAAAAAAGTATTGTTTCAAGACAATGCACCAGTTAACATATCCACTATTGCGATGGCAAAAATCCATGAATTTAAATTAGAATTTCTTCATCACGCAACTTATTCGCCAGATTAGCTCTATCGGATTACTATCTCCAAACTTGGCTAGATAGTTCTTACTATAAACAGGGTATCGAAGCTATTGAATATCGCTGGGAGAAGTATAACGAGCTAAAACGAGATTTTATGTTGATAAATAAAGCAAATTTTTCCTAAATTTGTTGTGTTTTCTTTAAACTCGCTTTTTGAAACACCAATATCTTTTAAACTATTTGACTAAAGCGTTACAAATTATGAGTATAACAAAACTAAGTTTAATTAAGGTTTGCGCACAAAAAAAAACTATAGAAAACATTTTATTTAAATAAATTTGTTAAATTTTTTTTAACCACATTAGCCTTGCCAAATATCATGAAATATGTTTTCCATATAATAAATATTTAATAATTAGTTTATTTTAAAATGGATTGTAAAGGAAAAGTAAGTGAAAAAATTATTAGAACTTAAAAAAAAAAACGAAACTGGTTTAAAAAATCAATTGCGCGGAGTTTTTCGTAAGAAAAGTGAAGAAGGAGGCAGAATTAAATTTGTAAAAAGTACAGAAGATACCAAATAAAAACTCCAAGAAAAATATCACAGTAAAAGAATGTGCTCAACGTGCTTGCAGAAGAGATTACTCCCATTTCTAAAGCAGCATAAAGTATCTAAGTTTTTTTGACCTGAACTTTCATAGTGTCATTACAGTACATAAAGTCAGTTTCATACCAAGAGATGCGAATCCACTCATCAGGGCAGATATAAGGCCCATAGGAAGATATTGGCTGTTACAAAAAAAAAGTGATGAAGAGCTCAAAGCATATTACCAACTATACCACATTTTTTGCTCGGAAATGTTGTGTCCAACAAAAGGATCACTGAAAGTACTAGGAAAGCGCTTATTGGAGGCATTCCCGAAAAACTTAAAATTTTCATGCAATACAATTATTTTTGTAAAATAATATATAAAATTTAATTCAAATAACCTTCCCATCAATTAGTTGTAATTTTTATTATATCGGTTATTTAGTTTAAAACTTATTGCGTTTTATTTATTAAAAATTTTATGTGCGCACTCCTTTATATCCAAAAAATTTGGTTCTGTTACTTTAAACTATTTTACTGAGTTTAAAACCTCAATTTAATCAAAGTTTATATGATATCCTAAAAACTCGATGTAAGGGTTCTCACTCTTCTTAGCAAACAGCTCTTGCAAATCTTGTAAATAGTGAAAGTCGAACATTGCAATACAATTTATTGTTGGTATACCAGTTTGTCATTCCCTTCGTAAAGCATCGAAAAATAAATTTATGAGCCCATAAAGTATCTATAATATTAATAGGCTAGGCGATTTCTTGTGACCGATATTTTGTTCTACCGTTCTATCCCGATTTTGACCAAACGTATATTATTTGAAAGGTATTTCTTTTTAGCCGTTTTGCAGATTTACAGATTTTTTCCTTTATATTGAGTAAATTGCATTTAAAGTTGCTACTAACAGATACATAAAATTATACAATGCTATGTGTTTTTATTAAATTTGTTAATGTGTTTGTAATAAAAATAAGTTTGTTTTTTGTGTTGATTTCTGAATTGGCTATAATTGATTAGCATACCTTTAGGGTCTTTAATTATTTAATGAAAAAATAAAACTTCCTAGAATTTGCACTCTAATTTCGAGGGCTGGATTCTACTAGTATATATATATATTATTGATACTTATAACTACTCGAGTCGATATAGTGATTTCCATCTGTCCGTCCGTCCGTCTGACTTTCTGTCTCTTGGTAATATCACGCTCATTCAGGTTAGGTTAGGTTAGGTGGAGCCATGTATACACATAGCTCATATCCGTTGTCCGGATATACACCTAAGCCAGAAAGTCGGCTTGTTGTGCGCTCTACATCCTCGTGCTAATCCGGTAATCTACTCCTTATTTAACTTAGGAAATCGGTCTCGACAGCAAATCTCCTGAGTGTTTTCCAGCGTATCCCCCTAAGAGCCGCTAGGCCTGGTATGATGTCGTTGAATAAATGTCTGACCCTTGTTCCCGCAAATGCAGAACAGTAACAAAGGTAGTGTTCTAGGGTCTCGTCATCCTCTCCACAAGCTCTGCATGTGGCCGATTCTGCCCGTCCTATACGGTATAAACCATTTACCTGGTTAAACTTAAGATAATATTGATTGTCATTACTTCGACCAGGTTGGTATTTAAAATGGGGTAAATAGGGCGTCATTGTGCCAAAATATGGAGACACCTCTAAAAATGCTAAAAATTGTGTTTGTTGTAATAATTTGGTGTTTAGTTTATAAAATTGTTTACTTTTTCAAATATTTTATTTACATTTCTTTTAAATAGTGCAATAAGACCAGATATTAGTGTAACCGTAAGACCCAGGTTGAGGGTATAGCAGAATTTAACTCTCTTACTTGTTTTCATTACAATGCAATTGAAATTATTGTAACACTTCGCAATTTTTACAAAATTCAAAGAAATTTGAAAGGAAATTTAACATGGCGACAATAATCTATATATTAATACGTGAAGGTAAATCTTTCGACTAATTTTTAAGCGTAATGCGCGCAAGGAGGAGTATGAAATTTGACATAGTTATAGTTCATATGGAGGAGAAGTGCATAATGATAAAATTTATGTATAATGTGTGTTAAAAATATATTCAATTAAATAAAATATATTCAATTAAATAAAATAAAAATTTATAATAAAAAAAAAATTTATGTAATGTGTGTTAAAAATATATTCAATTAAAAAAAAAATATTTATAATAAATATTGTTATAAGAGCCTAAAGGTATGCTAATCAATTTTAGCCAATTCACAATTCATCGTCTGTACATCTGTAATATTAATAGTCTATGCGATTTCTTGTGACTGATGTTTTGTTCTACCGTTTTATCCCGATTTTGACCAAACGTTTATTATGTGAAAGGTATTTCCTTTTGGCCGATTTGCAGATTTAAAGATTTTTAAATTTTTTCCTTTATTTTGAGTAAATTGCATTTAAAGTTGCTGCTAGCACATACATAAAATTATGCAATACTATGTGTGTGTTTATTAAATTCGTTAATGTGTTTGTGAATTTGCTATAATTGATTAGCATACATTTAGGGTCTTTATTTAATGAAAAAATAAAATTTCCTAGAATTTGCGCTCGAATTTCCAGGGCTGGAATCTGCTAGTTTATTATTGATGGTTTCTCAAAAAAATTAATTGTGAATTGCCTAAAATTGATTAGCATACCTATAGGCTCTTATAAAATTATTTATTAACAATACCATTTATATTTCTTCTGTGTGTTCATCAAAAATATATAATGAAATTTAATGAGTTTTATTTAAAAATTCATAATTTAATGAATTTAATTTAAATATTCATAAAGTTTTTTTTATTTATATAGATTAAAAAAACATTGAAAGAAAAAAATTTAATGAAAAAATAAAATTTCCTAGAATTTACTTACACTCAAATTTCGAGTGCTATGATGCTGATGTCAATTTTTTTTTCTAATAGTACTGAAAACGCCAAATTGACATGTCAGAACATAATATGAAATTTGTTTGGTTGTTATCGTAAAGTATAAAATTAAAAATAACGAAAGTTTTTTATATATGTAGGTATAACGAAACAAATAGCTATGAAAATATTTCGTTACTTTCGTAAAATTTTAAAAAGATTCGCTTAAAATATTTTCGTTAATAAAAGAAACTTTCGGATACCTATTCTGCGAAAGAATTTGCTACGAAGTTCTTTTTTCGTAGAATGTTGCATAGATGTTTTTCGACTTCCACTATCTGCAAGAGGTGCTAAGACTGTTTTGCTATCTAGAGTAAGGAATTTACTGTTACTTGTTCGAAGAATAGTACCAGGATCCTTACTAAAATCACATAATCTACACCACTTATAGTACACCAAACGAAAAATAAGCCAGAAATTCGCAGAAACTTATAGTGATGTAATTTCGATTTATGTGAGTTCTGAATATTTATTTATAGAATTTGTAATTTAAAAATTTTTAGCACATAAATTTTCTTAATTTGCCTAAATACTTCTCGGCAGAGTTGCCAATTTAGATTTAGTTAAGAGTTTCTTCTTGTATTATTTTATCAACGCTGGATCTTGGCGACTTGTGATATATTTATGTACGTATTCAGCTTTTAAGTTTCTCAAAGCTTTCTAACACCTTAATTTATACAGCATTTGCGGTAACGCGTGAAAAAAAATATTCCATTCATTAGCGTGTCCCCACTTCGTTGAATGAGCGTACTTTTAACTTGAATTTTTAACTTAAACTCAACTAAACAAATAAACATATTTTTCAAAGTACTTATGGGCCACGATTGTCTTAAAAGTTTACCATCTTATAGAAACTGAGACTGACGAATAAATTTAAGGTTAATATTAAGCTTGTCAAATTTTTAAGCGTTGTTCATCTTTGTTTGTTAAACTTTGTATAGTTGGTAACGGTCTTAGAAAATACCTACTCTCCATATTTTATTTAAATTTTTTTTTCGCCATCCGGGTCACGCTTAAGACAATATTTGTTGTAGAAACAGTCACTCTATTACTGTAAGTTTTTGTACGTTTTACTTGAGACTGACTGCTTTAATAACTTTACTTCTAAGTAAACAGTATTAGAGGTTTATTATAGTTAATTTTGTGTTATTATATTCTTTATTTTATTCTTCCACAATTTTTGTCTATAGTTAGTTTTTTGCATTTTCTTTTTTTTTTACAATTGTATGTTTTATCTTTAGTTTTTCTGTTTTTTTTTATTATTGTTCTATTCAACTGCTCTAGTTCTCGTCATTGTCTCTAAACCATTTCTATAATTTTGTGTGTGTTTTTCTGATACCGGAAAGCCTCAATTGAGTTGCATTTATAAAAAGTGAATAGAAAGGGTTAGATAGTCGTTGTGCTAAAAAAAACTATAAACAAAAAATAAGAAAAGGTACCAGTATTATTTTTAGAGACTATAAAAAGTAATTTTCATTCATAATTTTTCTTATTTTTAAAACAAGTAATCAACATTTAAAGATTTGTTGACATTTATCTGATTTTAACACATCCAAAGCAATGGGGATTCCGAACCTTATCGTTTTTTTTTTTTGTATTTTATTTTATATTGCTCATAAAACGGACCTTAGTGGAATCGAGTGTATATTTTTATTGCGGGAAAGACACTTTAAACATTTCAAAAAAACCAAATAAGATTTTATTTCTTTCAATAGTGCGTGGTAGAGAAGAAGAAAGCATATATTTCAAAAATTCATAACTACACTCTTAATCGGACCGGTTTGTGGCATTTCAGCCTTCATTAGCGATTTTTCGAACATTGCGATAATTGTTATGTTAATTGAATAGATTGTTTCTATATGAAATTTTTTCTACTTAGAGCGGCCGTGAGGTTTGAACCTGAACGTTCACATACACTCGTACTTGTCAGGCCTACGAGCAGTGTAGTTATAATCAGTTTTCATACCATAAAGCTTTTACTTCGTATTAATTTCAGAAGATACAACTCAGTCCAAACAAACAAACGTTATTTTTGAATTTTATAATATTTTTGCATTTATACTTCTAATTTCCGCTATTCTCAGTTTTTATACCCTATACCACTATGTGGTTTGGGTATAATGACTTTGTGCTGCTGTTTGTAACAACCAAAAATATTTGACCTAGACCCATCTTTAATTATACCGATCGAATCAGAATCACTTTCTGAGTTGTTTTAACAATGTCCGTCCGTCCGTCCGTCTGTGTGTCCATGTAAAGCTTGTAATCAAACTGCAGGTCGCAAATATGAATATATTTTGATGAAATTTGGTATATAAGCTTTTATCGGCCATGGGATGAACGCTATTGAAATTGGTGAGAATCGGTCCATGTTCAGACCTAGCCCCCATACAAATTACCCATATGAAATCGACATAAATTGCCATAAGATCCAAATTGTCACATAGATCTTACTCAAATTGGGTTCGTATGCGTTCATTACATCCACTAGTGAGTAGTCCAAAAATGACCCCTTTGACCCCATATAGAGCTGCTTCCCGATCTTCACTTAAATCTATTAAAAAACAAAAATATTGCACTGATTCTTCTCAAATTTTGTTTGTACATATTTTTGCAAAATACAAGAGACTTTACCAAACATGATCCGGATCGGTCCATTTTTGGACCTAGTCCCTTTATAGATATAGCATCCGATATGAACTTTTTCATATCTGCAGCCAAAAAAATTAATAAAAATCCCACTCAAATTTGGTTTTTGCTTATTTTCAATGTCCAGTTAGTTGGGCCTAAGAGATAGGGTTTCTAAACGCATGGTATAGGGTATCGTATAGTCGGTCTAGACCGACTATAATTTTCTTACTTGTTTATATCTATATTTGAAGGTTGGGCAACCTCGCTGACACTGAACTTTTTGAAAAAAAGATAAATTATAAAATCCACAATTATTTTAAGTGATTGGGTGTACTGGAATATAATTAAACAGACAAGAAATATTTATCACTTACTCTATTTCTGTGGTTTTCTGGAATAACCGCGTATGTCCATTTTTGTCAGTTTTGAGTTAACGATGCCAAATATAATAATTTTTAACGCTCTTTACATGTGTTTAATCTTTTTAAAAAAAATATTGACTATTTCTGAGTTTTGTCTTTAAATAACGACGTAACTTAAATGTTTATTAAATTCATTTGCAGCACTAACGACGTATGTCAACCTACGTTTGATTGCTGACAAATTATTTTCTCAGAAAACGACACATATCGACATACATTGTTATTAATGAAAAAAAATGCAAAATAATTTTGGATTATTTTTCAGTTTATAACCACTTATAAAAACTGTTGTGTTTTTTTCTGTTAGTCCCGTTAACTTTCTGTTGACGAAAAAAAAAATCACTTTTTCAAGCAACAAAAACTTATGTCTAAATGTGTAGTTGCACTGGTAGTTTTCTTTTTCAAAGAAAACGACATTTGTCGACATAAGTTGTTTTATTTGCACACACTTTAAGTGTAATTTACATATTGTTTTTTCGTCCTTCTCTAGGATCTATTCCTCTTAAGATTTTTGACACAAAATTTTTTATAAAGTATTTATTGCCCATATCTATAGGACTGTTAAATAAAAAGTCCTAAAAACTTTATATCGAGCCCATAATTTCAAATATAACGTTTCTTGGCTCTCCTGAACATTTTGATTTTATGACATACGCGGTTATTCTAGAAAACCACAGATTTATGAAGAGTATGATCTCTACACTTTGTTTAATTTCAAATTTGGAATAATTGCAAACTTAATTAATGAAAATTGCAAAATGTAATATTTTGTATGTATTGATTAAAAAAAATGTAATCCAAATTTGAAAAAATGTAATGTTTTTTGACGAAATTGTGCAGAAATGAAATTTTGTTTAAAAAATGTAGTTCTTTTTACTATTTTTAAACTCTTTCCTTTTACCTCATACTCTCTGTCTGTCTGTCGTGGGGCAACCCCATTCCCCCTTATCCAATTGATCCGAAACTTGGCCCATAGTCTTGTTGTGACTACAGATTAATTTTGGAGTAGTCACTCGTGGTCACACACAGTCACGGAGTGATCTAAATGTCATTTCCCCTCATCCGATCGATCTGAAACTTGGTACATACACTTGCTGTAAAAAAAAATTAACTTTGAATTAGTCACGCACAGTCACGCATGGTCACGCACAGTTACGGAGAGATTTGAAACAGATTTTCCCTCATCCAATCAATCTGAAACTTGGTCGATATTCTTGCTGTAAAGAAAGATTAACTTTGACATAGTCACGCACAGCCATGGAGTGATTTAAAACCCATTTCCCATTATCCGATCGATCTGAAACTTGGTCGATAGGCTTGCTGTGAAAAAAGATTAATTTTGACATAGTCACGCACAGTCACGCATAGTCAAGCTCAATCACGGAGTGATTTAAACCCCATTTCTCCTCATCCAATCAATCTGAAACTTGGTCCATAGATTTGTTGTGACCGAATATTAATTTTAAAATTGTCACGCAAGTCAAAAAAGCTTCAATAAAAGTAAAAATATGAGTAGAACATTTTTTAACTAAGTAATTTTTCAAAATGTTTTGAGGCTGCGAGTACTCTAAAGAAGAACTTCATTTTTACATGTAGTTTTTGTTTGATGGAGTTTCCAGAAACGACCTTCGGTCCAACTAAGCTCAAGTCATAATTGGATATAGAAAATATAAACAAAATTCAAATGAAAAAAGTTAATATTGGATTCATGACCATACTTAGTAAGTTAATTATTTTTCTCAGAATCATACATAGACTAAATTTGAAAAAAATATATGCAACATTTTTAGTTTTGATAGACTTAAATGAAAATCGGGAAACAGCTTTATAATGTGTGTACAGGGTTTATTTTTGAAGTACTAGTTAATGGATGTAAGAAGCACACATAAACCTAATTTCACCGATATCGATGTAGTTAACTGAATTTTACGGCAACTTATGTTGACTTCATAGGTGTTATTTGTATGGGGGCTAGGTCTGAATATGCACCGATTTTCATCAATTTCAATACCTATCGCTCTACGGCAAACAGCAGCATGTGCATCGAATTTCATCGAAACATTTTTCAGTAATTATATCTCACTACAAGATTTACATCGACACACAGACAGGCAGACAGATGAACATACGGACAGAGACAGACAGAAGGTCGGACGGACAGACAGACGGAAGCACGGACGGTAATCGTCCGCCAACACAAACTCATTATACCTTGATCATATAGTGGCATAAGGTATAAAAACACAAAACATACAGAGGCGGACAAAATTAGTCATAAGGTTATGTATATATAAGCTTATGACCTTATAATTGTTACATATTTTATATACGTATTTAGCAAACTATGTTGTTCTTATCAATTATTCTTTTATTAATAAGGTACTTTAAGAAAGAGAAATAAGGATATATATTAGCCTTGCAAAATAATTAATGCAAATTATTCACACAATTTAATATTTAAAGTTGGAAAAACTTTTAAATAATATGGCAGCACTGGGTTAAGAAAGAACAGATATAAATTGACGTCTTCTAATTTTCCTGTTCAGCTCTATCATTTTATTTTCTGTAAAAAATTCAAAAACCTTTAAAATGGGTCGTAAGCAAAAAGAAACCACAGAGGCGGAATGATAAATAATATTGGAGCAGTATAAACACATAAAGTCATGAGCACAAATTGGAGATATTGTTAAGAGAAGTCGATTTATCATTATAGCATCATCAAACGTTTTATAAATGATACAGATCTTACTTCTACACAGGTGGCAGCAGAATTGTTAGAAGTTGTAAAAGAAATACATCCCAACACGGGTCGCAGAACCCCGCAGACAAGCACGAAAACCCTTACAAGCAAAGTGAATCAAAGGAAGAGAATCGAATTAGCAAAATATATTTTAATAAACCTGTGGACTTCTGGAGCACTGTAATATTCACAGATAAAAGCAAGATCAATATTTTCCAAACTGATACCTGTATGTATACGTGTATGTATAAAGGCGAATTGTGAAATGGAAAAAACAATGCAAACAGTACAATTAAACATGATGTTGGGGGACATGGTGCGGGGCTGCATGTCGACAGCAGGTGTTGGGAACTTGGTGTTCATTGATAGAACGGATAAGTCGGTCTATCTCACTATTTTGAAGGTAAACCAACTTAACAGCGTTTAAAAGCATTCGAGAAAGACCTATATGGATCATTCACTAATGTCACATATTCTTCCAACCCCCCACAACCCCCCGCCTTGAATCCTATTGAGCATATGTGGGATGAACTTGGCAGATGGCTTGAAAAACACAACATTTCCAGCAAGGAATTTGAAAAAATTGGAAAGGAAGTGAAAAAAAATTTGTTGACTCAATGCCAAATAAGTTTAAAAAAAAGTTTTGAAAAGAAAAGGTTTGGCAACAAGATATTAATGTTAGCATTAATAACAGATATAAACAAATGTGTGAATAATTTAGTCATCATGAAACTGGATGTGATGTTTATTTTTTGTTATTATTTATGTTTAATTTTTTTTAATAACTTTATAAATATTTCATAGAAACAAATTATTTCTTTAGTTTAGTTTATTGAAGGCATATGTGAATAATTTTATCCGCCTCTGTAAAGCCCAAACGACAACCACCGTGTAATTCAAAATATGTTCCGCTTTTTTTATCGTTTTTTTTTTTTTTTTGTTTTATAATAATAATAAAACGAACCTTATTTGAGTCGAAAGTATATTTTTATTGCAAGAATGACACTTTATTTCAGAAACACTATTTTGGTGACGTAAATGCCAAACATTGTTCTTGGAATTGCCGTTCAAATAATACTGCAGGAATTGCACTCAACAACCTACAGCAATCAAGCAGTTTTTTCATTCACTATCCTAATAGTCCAACCCTATTCCCCCATCAACACAATCGCGAAGCATCCACAGTTGATATTATTTTAAGCAATTCCGCTTTAAATATAGACGTAAAAACAATGGATTACGAAATACCATCAGACCATCGCCCAATTATATTTACACTTAAAAGATCAATGGCCTTGCAGGTTGACCTCAATTATTATGATTATAGTGCAACCAACTGGAACATTTTTATGCATTTTTTAGACAACAAAATCACGTTATATTCGGATATATACAATACCAAGGAAGTTGTTATTGATCAGGAAATCCAAAAATTTATAAATGTAGTTTTCAAAGCAAGGGTTGTGTCTACACCTAAAATAACTCAACAAAATAATTACACATTACCAGAAAGTACTGTGAAATATATTAAACTAAGAAGAAGCTTTAAAATAAAAAGCCAAGGATCTTCAAATATAGCCGAGCAAACTTTTTATAATCAATGTACTAAGTTTCTAAGTAACATGATTGATAAAAGTATTAATTCGGAGCGCAATAATTTAAAACCAGGTGATAAATCATTCTGGAAAATAAGCAGGAACTTGCGATGAAAGGGAAAAAATCAAATCTCTCACTTTAAAATTGAAAATACAAAAATAACATCTGATAAGGGCAAGGCTGAAATCCTGGCAAATACATTTGTCCAAGCAAATAACCTCACTACGATCTACAACCACTCAACGGATACATTAATAAATACAACAGTAAATAATTTTAAGAAGGAAAATCCTTGTTCTGAATCAACATTTGTACATCTCTAGAAGAAGTAATGAATATTGTCTCATCAATAAAACCCTCAAAATCTCCTGGTTTTGACAATGTTCCCAACCTGCTCTTAAAGAAACAACCACTCAAAGCTCTAAAATTACTGGTTATAATATTTAACAGCTGCATTAAACTCAACTATTTCCCAAACCATTTCAAAAACGCTAAGGTTATAGCTATCAACAAACCTAGTAAGCCAAAAAATAACCCAAATAGCTATAGACCTATTAGTTTATTAAGTAACTTAGGTAAAATATTTGAAAAAATACTACATTCTCGTCTTAGTGAATTTGTAACGACCAACTCTATTGTTGCTAAAGAACAATTTTGATTTAAAAAAGGGCATAGCACTACTCACCAAATAAACAGAATTAAAAATCAAATAATCACCAATAAAAACAATAAACCTTCAACGGGTCTAATATTGTTAGATATCGAAAAAGCGTTTGACACCGTTTGGCATAATGGCCTAGTATTTAAACTTCTTGATGCAAATATACCAAACTTTAAAGTTGAGATTAATAATGAAACATCATCTCCAAAAACCATTACCACAATGTTACCTCAAGGATCTGTCTTGTCGCCATTGCTTTACTCGATATATACATCCGATTTTAAAGTCCACAAATATATGAAAATTGCTTATTACGCAGATGATACTGCGTTAATTTCTTCAAACAAACTTACAAGCGCAATCCTGAAAAAATGGAAAAGGGACTTGTAAATTGCAGTAAATATTTTCACAAATGGAAAATCAAAATTAATCCAAACAAGACCCAAGCAATAATTTTTCCATTCAACAAATCTCCCAAAAGACTGCCAAGACGTCATCTTCTTATTGGAAATAATACCATAAATGTACTTAACGAGGTCAAATATCTCGGGAGTTGTCTTGGCATTATGGCCACTACTAAATAGAAGGTCAAATCTACTCTTCAAAAGTGTTATAAGGCCAATATTAACATACGCTTGTCCTATTTGGAGTGACGCTGCCAACTGCCACCTAAAACACTTACAAATTATACAAAACAAATGTCTTAAAATGATAAATAAAAAGCCCTGGAGGTATCATACAAATCTTCTTCATGAAGAAACCGGTTATGAAAAAATTTTCGATGTCATAACAAGGATTAATAACAATTACTTTGCCAGAATTGAAAATTCCTCTTACCCACTGATAAGAGAATGTAGAGAAATAACGTAAAATTAAAAAGAAATTACCAAATTGAAAATTATATGCTTGTAGAGGTCTATTATTTCAAATAAACCTCCTATAAGCACATAAATATTTTTCAGATAGTATTTGAATTTATTAAATCATATAAAGGTTTTTTCCTCCCATTTTCCTTTAAAAATCATTAAAAAATATAAAAACTATTTAATATCTTCAGATCCTATGTATTATTTGTTGCAATATCTATATGTAAAGATAAGATGTCATATGTAAATATCAAAATTTGTTAAAATATGTAAATAAAGGAAGAATATTTAATTGAAATTCTGAAACACTAATTTAATATTTTATTTTTTATAAAAAAAGAAGCTTTCAATGAAAATATAATGTGCACAATTGCTCGGTGACATTATTTTGCTCAAACGATGAAACTAATATCGAGTATCAATAGTTACGAAAAACGTTGGGTTTAGTATATCCAGGTAAACGGATATTACGTGCAAAAATTAAAATAAAATGTTTTTCATATCCATTTTCAAGTCCTTATAAAATGGTGAATTAAGCATATAGAGGGGAAAATTGCTAATGGCCTTTACTATTAGTTGAACTTTTTTATTGAGACATTTTGATACTAGTTCTGACATTTTTAACTCGGTAGTCTATAAAATATAACAATTCTATGTAGCTGACGAATGAAAAATATATAAATTTCTTGTTTCATAGGTACTTCAAAAATTTAAATTTATGAGTCATTACAAATTTGTCAAAGCTAATGCCCATTCTTTAGTGCGAAATAGTATTAGTTGTAATACCTAGTTAAAAACTAAAGTTATATCACTTATTATTTTACTATTATTTATTAACTTTTAAACAAAACACATAAGTATTTACATATCTATACACATTTAAAACCTCTCATATGTATATCGTCTTATTTACAGACTTTGTATATTTGTACACAAGAGTCAACAACTACACAAATATACGAAGATTTTGACAAGGCAAAGTGTTATAATCTGTCAATACGGGCAGTAACTCCAATAAAGTAAAAAAAAAACTTGATGACGTTTAGCCAAGTGATGTTTTTTTTTTTTTTGCAAAATAAAAATGATGATAAAACGAAAAACAAATTGCAAACATTTGCTTTTAATTTCAGCTTAAAATTATCGACAAGACATTAACCAAGAAGGTTAATGTAGTTTATTTTATTTATTTGCAAATGATTTTAACAGGGCGTGGCGAATTTAAAAAACAACTTTTATATAATCATTGAAATAAAAGTCAAGGATGTAAAATGTTAAGGAAGATTCTTATAAACAGGACAACGCCTCACAAAAGTTAAAAATTGCAAAACTTACCTTTTCTTGAAGAAAAATTCCCAAGAATTAACAAATTTTACTATTCCAATAATCCAACAAAAAAAATTTAAGTAAAATTCATTATTATCAAATCCTTTACACAAGGAATTTTATAAATTCAAATTAATTCGCGTTGGTCAGGAGCTTTTATGTATGTATGTGTGTGTAAAATATTTATTTATTCAAATTTTTTATATCCAACAATCTTTTTATTTTTTAATTTATTATTCACTCTTTTTGTTGTTGTTAAATACATTATAAAAAAATTCACAAATTCACTTCACTTCACTTTTTCATTGCTACTCCTCCCAGGGCTGTGCACATAAAAAACAACAATTTTTTAGTAGCGAATTAGTAAGTAGTCGTAGTAGACAACAACAACAAAAAAAACTTTGCACGTATAATTTTTTATTTTACTTTGTCTTCGTGTTGTTGAATGTTGTTCACATTTCATATTATCTTGTCTTTTTAATATGTCTTTTACGTCGTCATTCGTACGTTCTCATCGATTTGATCTCATCTTGTTGTAAGTGCCCCCGCCTCCGCGATGGTGGTGTTTAACTTTTTTCACAATTTTTTACTTCAATGAACTTTTAAATTTTTGTTATTTATAAAGCAAGTTTGTTGCTTTTATTTTCATATGATTATACTTAAGCTTATTCAAGTTTTAAATTATATATTATATTAATTATTAATTTTTTAAAGAATTTTTTCTATATTTATTTTTAAAAAATCTACAAAAGAAATGGAATTTTTATGCCGACGTTTTTCGTTTGCTTTTCTGTCGCAAATAAGAAAAAGGCGTGTGTGTTAGTGGTATTGCCAGCTTAAATTAAATTTACAAAAGCAGAGTTGAGTTTTAAGCAATGTCTGGCAAGTTTGGATGACTTTCAATCACAATGAACAAATTCAACTAATTGTCGGACTAGCAAAGTAACAATCGACATTTAAGAAAGCTTTTTTCCGAAAACACAAAGAGCATAATGTTTATCAGAAATACTTTAGATATACTTGTTTATCGAATATAATTTAACAAAATGGCTATGCTAGCAGAGCCAATACAGCGGAAACGTTATAATTTAGTGCCTTAAGTGGAGTTTAGGGGCAACTCCCCGATCAAATTCTCACCTTTTATTGCGGTTCTAAGAAAATATTTTTTTTCTGGGGTCGAGCCTATTTTCCGGCATTTCAATATGTTACCATTCTTACTGAAACTAAGTAAAATGCATTATAATAGATAAACATTATTTTTAAACGTTTTTCATTTTTATAGTAATATTTTAAAGATTATGTAAATATTTTTTTATTAAACGACCAGCACAGCAAAAAAAAATTAAAATATTGACACGATAAATATTGAACGTGTAGCAATCACGCGCGATCCATCAATCCATTAAAATGTATCGCGATCCAAATATCACAATATTGTAGCATGCGCCTTAAGGTTTAGCACAAACAATGCGGTTATTAAAAAACAAAAAAATAAATATATCGAAAAAAAATATATATTTGAAATCGATGTTTCGATGTTAACGTCTGTAAATGATTAATTAAGAACACATCAAAGCTTGAATAATCTAACATAGCAAAATCTTTAATATTTGCGTAATAATGATCATACGCTAAACGTTGCACAGAGAAGTATTTGACCTTAAAAGTTTTCCAAAATTATTTAACGTGTTAAATTAAAAGTCTGTTTTTTTTTTTTTTTTATTTGAAATAGTTCGATATGATTTAAAGAAAACTGTGTAGAAATTTCGGTGGGTATTGAGCCACAATCCCTGGTTTCTAGAAGAATGAATTCTTTAAAATTTTGTTCAATTCAATTATATATTCTTCCTTTACTTACATATTTTAACAAATTTGATATTCACATATGAGATCTTATCTTTACATATAGATAGATATTGCAACAAATAATATATAGGATCTAAAGATATTAAATAGTTTTTATTTTGTTTTTTTTTAATGATTTTTTAAAGGAAAATGGGAGGAAAAAAACCTTTATATGATTTAATAAATCCAAATACTATCTGAAAATATTTATGTGCTTATAGGAGGTTTATTAGAAATAATAGAACCTCTATAAGCACATAATTTTCAATTTGGTGATTTCTTTTTAATTTTGCGTTAATTCTCTACATTCTCTTATCAGTGGGTAAGAGGAATTTTCAATTTTGGCAAAGTAATTGTTATTAATCCTTGTTATGAAATCGATCATTTTTTCATAACCTGTTTCTTCATGAAGAAGATTTGTAGGATACCTCCAGGGCCTTTTATTTATCATTTTAAGACATTTGTTTTGTATAATTTGTAAGCGTTTTAGGTGGCAGTTGGCAGCGTCACTCCAAATAGGACACGCGTATGTTAATATTGGCCTTATAACACTTTTGAAGAGTAGATTTTTGTTTTTGGGGTTTAGAAATGACCTTGTATTTAGTAGTGGCCATAATGCTTTAAATGATTTTATAGCTTTTTGGCACGTAGCCATAATATGTTGTTTAAAAGTAAGCTTTTTGTCCAAGACAACTCCGAGATATTTGACATGATTAAGTACATTTATGGTATTATTTCCAATAAGAAGATGGCGTCTTGGGTCTTATTTGGATTAATTTTGATTTTCCATTTGTGAAAATATTTACTGCATTTTACAAGTCCCTTTTCCATTTTCTTCGGGAGTGCACTTGTAAGTTTGTTTGAAGAAATTAACGCAGTATCATCTGTATAGTAAGCAACTTTCATATATTTCGGAACTTTGAAATCGGATGTATATATCGAGTAAAGCAATGGCGACAAGACTGATCCTTGAGGTAACCCTGAGGTAATGGTTTTTGGAGATGATGTTTCATTATTAATCGCAACTTTAAAGTTTCTGCCGTGAATGAAATCGAAAATAAGTTTGCATAAATATTTTGGTATATTTACATCAAGAAGTTTAAATATTAGGCCATTATGCCAAACAGTGTCAAACGCTTTTTCAATATCTAACAATATTACACCCGTTTAAAATTTTGTTTTTATTTTACACTTTTATTACAAATACCATCAGAAATTTATGAAACTCCCTCCTAATCGAGTTTTTCAGAAAAATTAATTTATTTAAATTTTTTTTTATATTTTATGTATCGAAATAATTTTCTTTTTTTAAATCCCATCCGAAAATTTTTTTAAAGGGCCGTAACTTATAAAATTATTTTATCGGGAGGTTATGGAAACCCAGATATCAGTAAATCAAGTTTTTCAGATTTTATTTTTATTTTATACATCGAAATCGTATTTTATTTTAAATTCCATCACAAATTCATTTTATTACCAAATGTTAATTTTGTATATTATACATGTATACATTGTTACATGTATACATGTATACATGGAAAAAGGAGAAATTTTCTAAAAATCTAATAAACAACAATTTTTTTGTGGATTTCAAAAACACAAATTTAGTGATTTATTATGGTATACGATATTCTACAATCTGCTATTCACATAAAATCCTTTGTGTCAAAAACAAGGATACAAGGAAATATATAAAAAAACATCATCTGATTCCAATCACAGGGGAGATGTGTAAACATCTAGTAATTAAAGATTTTTTATAGCACTTTTTTAAAATCAAACAGAAAGCGTCATCTATGTATCATTTAATAAAAATATTTATTATTTTAACTAGTTAATTTTTCATTTTCGATTTTTCGTTTATCACTTTTTATTTTTCATTTTCGTTTTTCATTTTTCGTTTTTAATTTTTAAATTTTTTTCATTTTTTTTGAATTTTTCATTTTTTATTTTAAATTTTTTATTTTTAATTTTTTATTTTTATGTTTCGTTTTTAATTTTTTATTTTTAATTTGTCATTTTTTTTATTTTTCTTTTTTTATTTTTCACTTTTCATTTTTTTTTTACTTTTTTTTTAATTTTTAATTCTTTTTTTAATTTTTTATTTTTAATTTTTTATTAAATATGAAAACATTTTTCAGTTTTTATTTTTCATTTTTAAATTTTTATTTTTCATTTTTCGCTTTCAAAAAGGTTATTACATATCATAATTTTTCACCAATACAGTCATAAATCACACCGATGTTGTCTTACGTCTTACGCTGGTTTGTGATTATATTGTGAAATTGATTTTTACTCCCCTGCGCGTATAAATGTTTACACATCAAACATTTATAACAATTCACGGGAAGATGCATCGAATTCTAATCCTATATTAAAACTTTTTAAAATAATTTTTGCCTAGCTTTCTCGTTCAAATACTTTTCTGCTCGTCATTTCATTTCCGTTAAATGTATAGCGATTTTGTGTTTCTTTTTGATTATATGTTACACTGACTCACAATAAATGAACCTGGTAGCCCTGCATTGTGCAAAAAATACAATACAGTAATTATCAACTGCGTGTGAAACTATTGTGAATTGTTTCATTGTGAACCTTCATAAAATTATTTCCTGAAACAATTTCATGAAAAAAATTCATGAAATTTTTATTTTGTCGGCGAAAAAATTTCACCATATTTTTTTGTCATGAATCTTATATTGAAAATTGCGAATTACACTCTTTTTAAAATATACATTTGTTTTCGAAACGATATTTTTTATTAGGAAATTAATAACTAAAGATTTTCCGTTAAAATGTTTAAAAAATTTAAATTTAAATGAATTTATTTAGCAAATAAAAGAGAGCTTTCGTAGAAAAATTCATGAAATCCGTACCCCTCAAAATACATTACTGAAAAAATTTCTCAGTTCCATTGGAATGTAGAAACTGCTGCAGAGTTGCAATTTTTTACATGTCATCTGCAATTCCTCTATAGGTGTTCATTCGTTCTTTAAAAAAAATGTCATTTTCGTTCTTCTTAATGAAGAAGGTTGAGTAATTTGTACAGAGCTAAATTTTAACCAGATAATTACATATATTTTCAGAAGTTTTGCCAAAAAGTAACTCAACATGGCCAGCATCGCTACTAAATCTTCAAGTTTGATTAGCCGTAAGTAATATTCAAACCAATAGCAAAACAAAAATTAAGGAAACTAACCTTACATTTTATTATGTAATTTTTTTCTCTTTCTACCCTATTAAAAAAACAAATTGATTTAATAAAACATTTTTAATTTCAGGCCTTATGGTTCAAGCTAGACCACAATTGGATACCTTTGTAAAGTATGCCAAAGTTGAGTTGACCCCACCAACTCCAGCTGACATTCCCGCCATTCGTCAAGGCATTGGTCGCTTGCTATCTGGTGCTCGTTCTGGTGCCTACAAGAATCTGACCGTTCGTGAGGCTTGGCTAAACACGTTGGTAACCATGGAAGTAATTTTCTGGTTCTATGTTGGTGAATGCATCGGCAAACGTCACATTGTTGGTTATGATGTCTAAATCGTATCGATCAAGCGTGAGATACATAGTCGATGATGAAGATGAATTCTAGTTATATTTTTTTGAAATTCGTATTTCGTTTTCTACATGGCTGAATTAAATAACTTGGTTCATCAAAGGGCGTTTTTTCGTGCTGTGCTTATAATGAATTTTAATTAATTCTGTGTTAAATTTCATTTTCTACAAATTATGAATCAATTTCCAATAAATGAAGTTCACGAAAAAAGCTAATGCATTATCAAATCATTTATTGTCTTTATTTTGAATTAAAATTATAACTACTTAAATATTCAGTTTTGTTTCAATCTAGCAATGACCAACTTTTTTTGGCCATGGGATGAACGCTATTGAAATTGGTGAGAATCGGTCCATGTTCAGACCTAGCCCCCATACAAATTACCCATATGAAATCGACATAAATTGCCATAAGATCCAAATTGTGATATAGATCTTACTCAAATTGGGTTTGTATGCGTTCATTACATCCATTAATGGGTAATCTAAAAATGATCCCTTTGACCCCATATAGAGCTCCTTTCCGATCTTCACTTAAATCTATTAAAAAACAAAAATATTGCTCTGATTCTTCTCAAATTTTGTTTGTATATATTTTTGCAAAATACAAGAGACTTTACCAAACATGATCAGGATCGGTCTATTTTTGGACCTAGTTCCTATATAGATATAGCATCCGATATGAACTTTTTCATATCTGCAGCCAAAAAAATTAATAAAAATTCCACTCAAATTTGGTTTTTGCTTATTTTCTATGTCCAGTTAGTTGGGCCTAAAAGATAGGGTTTCTAAACGCATGGTATAGGGTATCGTATAGTCGGTCTGGACCGACTATAAATTTCTTGTTTTTGTATACAAAGTGAACAAAATCTCTATACGATCAATAGTTGAGGAAAGTGTGAAGAGACCTCAAAAATTTCATACAATGGATAAATTTTAGTCCGATTTCACATCACTTCAAAATATAAAAATTTGTATTTTATATACATATGTACTCTACAAAATTGTTTCATGTTTTAACACCAATGGTTCGCCATACAAAATTTTGAGAGCGAACCATCTTGGTTCATTTTGAATCATGTTGCGAACCACTAAATTTACTATCATCTCCAATTTTGATAAAAGTTGAATAAAAAGGAAATAATATATTAATTATTAACAAAAAAATATTTAGTAATTTAAAAGTTATAACTTTCCATAGCGACATGTGCCCATTCCAATCTGCTAAATAATAATTGTGGAAAATGAATTTGTTGTTGTTCAAACAATACATTTAACAAATGCTGATGTTTTTTCGCAAAATTTCTGTTTCAGTTTGTGCTTTTTTGATACATAATATATTTATAAAATCGGTTCCTTTTTATAATTTTCCATATTTCCTATTGTTTTGTTTATTTTTGGTATTTCTAGTTTATGTTTTATTTCAAAATCTCACAAAATGTCAAAAAAGTTAGATGTAATGCGGCCTACACACGAGGCAACCAGTTGAAGCAATGGTTGTATCAACAATGATATACACGTAGCAACGGTTGCCTCAACCAACGAAAAATATCAAAACTTTTTGATATTTCTGGCTAATTGAGGCAACCGTTGCTACGTGTGTATCATTGTTGCTACAACCATTGCTTCAACCGGTTGCCTCGTGTGTAGGCCGCATAAATGGTATAGATTGTGAAATAGATTTCAACTAAAATCTATTAGATTTTCCTCAGTTGTAAACGCACTATAACACAAGTTTACATACCCCTGATATATTTAAGATGTTTTATATAAATTATTAATTAAAAATGCTTCAATGATTTAAAATTTTTTTATTGCATTTTATTTCAAAAAATAAACTCAAAAATATAATTTTATAAATATATATTAAAGAACACAAATTATTTCTGCTTTTGGTTTTACCTATAATGACACATAAGTTTACATCGGTCATAAATAAAGGCTAGAGCACCCAAGCAATTTTTGTGCAGTTATCGAAAAACGTATCATGTTTTTGCATAAACAATAAAGAAATATATATATATGGTAAGCTTTAGTAGGGGAATAATGTACGAAGTTGTAAAGCAATAGACGTCAAATGGTAAGTATATGTGAACAACCTGTCGTATATTCATATACAAAAATCTAAAAATTCAAATAAACGCAAAATAGTTGTTCTTCAACACAAAAACTTACCTGACTGTAATTTGTTCTTTTCATTTTATCTTATTGCACAACAGTTATAATGCTACCTACACACCAGGCAACGGTTGCTTCAACCGTGATAATTTGTACAAATTATCAAAAAATTTTCTGGATCCTGTTCGTTTACTTCAAAAACCCAGTAAAAGAGAACAAATGAGAGCGTAAAGTGACAGTTCATTTTTTGAAAACTTCCCTGCCAGCCAAACTGTCACAAAATGTTGACAAAAAGATGTGGATGGTCGACATTTATTTGTGACAATTTTTGTTGAAAAAAGGTCGTCAGGGTTGACACGTTTTGTCTACATTTTTATATACATTTTCAGCCCAGTTCTTGAAACGTTGTTATTTGAATAAGAATGAATTTGAAATAACATGAAATTGAAATTTTGGGTTTCTTGAAAACACAAATTTTATATTTTCGAAGTATTTTTCGAAATCATATTTTTTATTATCAAATGACATGAAACATATGGTTAAAGGTGTTATTACACGAAGTGTTTTTTACATATGTACTGTCACTTTTTTTATCCATATAAAATTCCTCATGTCTGTCAAAATTGTCTGTTACATACGATTCATAATTTTTGCTATCACACGTGCATATGCATTTCCGTATGACATAACCTCTAAATGTAAACAGCTGATTTAATTTGTGAATTTAAAAAAATTTATTGTTAAAAGAAAGGTTATATATTTTTTAATTGTTAAATAATACTAAACAATTTATTTTTCTTTCAATATTAATCTTTAAAATTTACTCTGTTTTTCTTTCGCCACAAGCAGTGTTGTATTTTCATATGTTTGTCATGCAAAAATAGAACCTGTTCTAATCGAAAAATGTACATGTGACTTTCCTCATGTATTGTACATAAACAATGTTTCATATGTATCACACGATGTGTAAAACTTTTGCTGTGGGAAAATTTGACAGTACATATGTAAAAAACACATCATGTAATAGCACCTTTAGCTTCAGAACCATATGTTATCTAAAAACCGAGGTGCCATATGGTTCTTTAGTCACTTTCACAAAAAAACCTTAAGTAATTTTTGCATGTTTTTCCTTAAGATTATAAAGAAAGTAAAAAAAAATATATTTTCTTTTAAAATAACAATTTACTTGTTCATGTAATTGTTTTTATTCTTCAATTTCATTCAATTAAGAATGACTTCTCTTTTTGAAATAAGTAAGGCATCACCAAAGAATATTCGAAATTCAAATAAATTGGATTTGACTGGCATCACTACTGTTTCGAACGTAAACAAAGTTGTGGCAGTCATATGCAAAAAAAAAAAAAATAAAAATATGTGATTTGACTAAAATTTTTTTTTTAATTCCTTTATTTGCAATAATTAGAGCATGAAGAATCTATGTTATAATTGAAATTATAATGGAAAATAGATTGTGTAAATAAAAAGTTTTTATTATAGTTATAGAACAGCATCATCGCAAAGTGTATTTTATTAACATCGACCACTTGTTACGTGTTTTTTTAAAGCGCAAAATGTATACGTTTTTTAAAATCGTTTTTTTTTTTCATAAAATTAATGTCTAATTTTTTAAAATAATGACAAGGTTCAATAAAAACATGTTAGAGTTCAAATATCAATTAGTTTTTTTTATCTCTTAAGACCTGCTTAGTAGAAAAAAGGGCATTTGTTTTGATTTCACAAAGCCTTTTCTATGTTAATTAAAACGAAAAAAAATATTCTTATTGAAATTAGAGAACAGCAAAAAAAACTCGTAGATTTAAGAATTTTTTTAAGATTTAAGAGTTTTTTTTTGTGATATTGGTTTCAAGAACAGGGGTGTTTGTCGACGATTTTGTCAGTAAATTTATGCAAAAATTATCCAAATCTAAATTAAAACAATTTTTTTTAAAGGCAATATCTTTTATTATTGATCAACGAGTTATATATTAAAAAAAAAAAAAAATAAAAACCTTATTTTAATTCTGTACTAAAAGATTTTTTGCCCTTCAATTTAGAGAACCTTTCCCCTGCTCTTTGAAAATAAAATTTTACTGCATTCAGTACCACCTCCTCGTCGAAGTTCTTAAACCTATTGCTTTTCGCGGCATCTAAAAATTATAGAAAAAGAGGTTGGAAAACATAACAGGATGTTATACACCAAAATATTACCCAATATAACTGCGAGCACAACTGATCCATCCAGCTTAGTTTTATTGATCTTACCAGAAAAATTGCTTTTGGTTTGAAAAGCTGACGTTTATTTATAATTTTTCGTACATTATGTCCAATACTGGATCATGTTCATTATTTATACTAAGAACATTTACAACTGAATGTTCACTATTTACAATTACATTAAAATTTTTTAAGGATTTCTTATTAACTTTACATTTATACTATATACTACACTTGCGTAACTTTTACCCATTTTAAATTAAAAAACTCGTATTAATTTATATATTTTAAATAAAATTATTTTAATTATAACTTTTCTTTCAAATAATATTACGCATTGTATTGTGCACAAAGTAATAAAAACAATAGATTCTCGAGAATTAACTGTAAAATATGTATAAACAATGAAACTTCACAACACGAAGTTATTATCAACAAATATATGTCCACAAATTGTCAGCAAATGAATTAAATATTTTTGTGATGTCGTTTAGGACAGCAATCACAATTTTTCAACAAATTATTGTGACAATTTGTTGGTAAAATTTCATTGACAAAATGTATACATCTTTTTGATGACAATATGTTGACACAAATTCAAATTCTTACATTTTTGACAGTTCACTTTATTAGCTTGTGAAAAAGAATTCATTATTGGTCCAAAGTGAAAAATCTATTTGTGTGAAAAAATGGAAGTCAAAGAAAAAATGAAATAATAATTTTTCACAGCGAAGCAAAGAATAAAAAGAAATGTCAAATAATAAGCTGCAGCTAACTTCGTGTTTATAATTACGAATTGCACAACAAAACGAGTTGCCGAATACAAGCAACTCCGTACCAAATACCACTTTTCTTTCCCCTCTCTCCTACAAACTCAAGAATTGCGCAACAAAAGTTGCCTTGTGTGAACTCGGACTTAATCTTTTCAAACCGGTTCCTGTCAAAAAAATAGCTGTGTATCTGCCAATTTCTTTCATAATAAATGTTTATTTTCAAAAGCAATAGGTAATGATATTAGTTTCAATGAATATTTTTACATGTTAAGGTATATTTCTTTTTAATTTTGAGTTTCACTTCTTCACTTTGAAATGTGTTTACAATCAGCTGTTTCTATGAACTTGCAAATTCTTACAAATTGCTGTTCGTTTATTATTTCTGATATTTTTTTTTTTTTTGAGAACTAATTTTTCTTACTCTCTGAAATTTCAGTTTTTACTGTGAAAGTAAAGGTGCTATTACACGAAATGTTTTTTACATATACTGTCACTTTTTTTATCCATATGAAATTCTTCATGTCTGTCAAAATTGTCTTTTACATACGATTCATAATTTTTGCTTTCACACGTGGGTATGTATTTCCGTATGACATAACCTCTAAATGTAAACAACAGCTGAATTAATTTGTGAATTTACAAAAATTTGTTGTTAAAAAAAAGGTTATGTATTTTTTAATTGTTAATTAATACTAAACAATTTATTTTTCTTTCAATATTAATCTTTAAAATGTACTCTGTTTTTCTTTCGCCACAAGCAGTGTTGTATTTTCACTTGTTTGTCATGCAAAAATAGAACCTGTTCTAATTGAAAAATGTACATGTGACTTTCCTCATGTATTGTACATAAACAATGTTTTATATGTATCACACGATGTGTACAACTTTTGTTGTGGGAAAATTTGACAGTACATATGTAAAAAACACATCATGTAATAGCACCTTTAGCTTCAGAACCATATGTTATCTAAAAACCGAGGTGCCATATGGTTCTTTAGTCACTTTCACAAAAAAACCTTAAGTAATTTTTGCATGTTTTTCCTTAAGATTATAAAGTAAAAAAAAATATATTTTCTTTTAAAATAACAATTTACTTGTTCATGTAATTGTTTTTATTCTTCAATTTCATTCAATTAAGAATGACTTCTCTTTTTGAAATAAGTAAGGCATCACCAAAGAATATTCGAAATTCAAATAAATTGGATTTGACTGGCATCACTACTGTTTCGAACGTAAACAAAGTTGTGGCAGTCATATGCAAAAAAAAAAAAAATAAAAATATGTGATTTGACTAAAATTTTTTTTTTAATTCCTTTATTTGCAATAATTAGAGCATGAAGAATCTATGTTATAATTGAAATTATAATGGAAAATAGATTGTGTAAATAAAAAGTTTTTATTATAGTTATAGAACAGCATCATCGCAAAGTGTATTTTATTAACATCGACCACTTGTTACGTGTTTTTTTAAAGCGCAAAATGTATACGTTTTTTAAAATCGTTTTTTTTTTTCATAAAATTAATGTCTAATTTTTTAAAATAATGACAAGGTTCAATAAAAACATGTTAGAGTTCAAATATCAATTAGTTTTTTTTATCTCTTAAGACCTGCTTAGTAGAAAAAAGGGCATTTGTTTTGATTTCACAAAGCCTTTTCTATGTTAATTAAAACGAAAAAAAATATTCTTATTGAAATTAGAGAACAGCAAAAAAAACTCGTAGATTTAAGAATTTTTTTAAGATTTAAGAGTTTTTTTTTGTGATATTGGTTTCAAGAACAGGGGTGTTTGTCGACGATTTTGTCAGTAAATTTATGCAAAAATTATCCAAATCTAAATTAAAACAATTTTTTTTAAAGGCAATATCTTTTATTATTGATCAACGAGTTATATATTAAAAAAAAAAAAAATAAAAACCTTATTTTAATTCTGTACTAAAAGATTTTTTGCCCTTCAATTTAGAGAACCTTTCCCCTGCTCTTTGAAAATAAAATTTTACTGCATTCAGTACCACCTCCTCGTCGAAGTTCTTAAACCTATTGCTTTTCGCGGCATCTAAAAATTATAGAAAAAGAGGTTGGAAAACATAACAGGATGTTATACACCAAAATATTACCCAATATAACTGCGAGCACAACTGATCCATCCAGCTTAGTTTTATTGATCTTACCAGAAAAATTGCTTTTGGTTTGAAAAGCTGACGTTTATTTATAATTTTTCGTACATTATGTCCAATACTGGATCATGTTCATTATTTATACTAAGAACATTTACAACTGAATGTTCACTATTTACAATTACATTAAAATTTTTTAAGGATTTCTTATTAACTTTACATTTATACTATATACTACACTTGCGTAACTTTTACCCATTTTAAATTAAAAAACTCGTATTAATTTATATATTTTAAATAAAATTATTTTAATTATAACTTTTCTTTCAAATAATATTACGCATTGTATTGTGCACAAAGTAATAAAAACAATAGATTCTCGAGAATTAACTGTAAAATATGTATAAACAATGAAACTTCACAACACGAAGTTATTATCAACAAATATATGTCCACAAATTGTCAGCAAATGAATTAAATATTTTTGTGATGTCGTTTAGGACAGCAATCACAATTTTTCAACAAATTATTGTGACAATTTGTTGGTAAAATTTCATTGACAAAATGTATACATCTTTTTGATGACAATATGTTGACACAAATTCAAATTCTTACATTTTTGACAGTTCACTTTATTAGCTTGTGAAAAAGAATTCATTATTGGTCCAAAGTGAAAAATCTATTTGTGTGAAAAAATGGAAGTCAAAGAAAAAATGAAATAATAATTTTTCACAGCGAAGCAAAGAATAAAAAGAAATGTCAAATAATAAGCTGCAGCTAACTTCGTGTTTATAATTACGAATTGCACAACAAAACGAGTTGCCGAATACAAGCAACTCCGTACCAAATACCACTTTTCTTTCCCCTCTCTCCTACAAACTCAAGAATTGCGCAACAAAAGTTGCCTTGTGTGAACTCGGACTTAATCTTTTCAAACCGGTTCCTGTCAAAAAAATAGCTGTGTATCTGCCAATTTCTTTCATAATAAATGTTTATTTTCAAAAGCAATAGGTAATGATATTAGTTTCAATGAATATTTTTACATGTTAAGGTATATTTCTTTTTAATTTTGAGTTTCACTTCTTCACTTTGAAATGTGTTTACAATCAGCTGTTTCTATGAACTTGCAAATTCTTACAAATTGCTGTTCGTTTATTATTTCTGATATTTTTTTTTTTTTTGAGAACTAATTTTTCTTACTCTCTGAAATTTCAGTTTTTACTGTGAAAGTAAAGGTGCTATTACACGAAATGTTTTTTACATATACTGTCACTTTTTTTATCCATATGAAATTCTTCATGTCTGTCAAAATTGTCTTTTACATACGATTCATAATTTTTGCTTTCACACGTGGGTATGTATTTCCGTATGACATAACCTCTAAATGTAAACAACAGCTGAATTAATTTGTGAATTTACAAAAATTTGTTGTTAAAAAAAAGGTTATGTATTTTTTAATTGTTAATTAATACTAAACAATTTATTTTTCTTTCAATATTAATCTTTAAAATGTACTCTGTTTTTCTTTCGCCACAAGCAGTGTTGTATTTTCACTTGTTTGTCATGCAAAAATAGAACCTGTTCTAATTGAAAAATGTACATGTGACTTTCCTCATGTATTGTACATAAACAATGTTTTATATGTATCACACGATGTGTACAACTTTTGTTGTGGGAAAATTTGACAGTACATATGTAAAAAACACATCATGTAATAGCACCTTAAACGAACAGATCTATTTTAACTTTTATTTCCCTTTTTTGACATAACAAATGCAGTGATGCCAACATAGTGCATTTGGTAATATTTTAAGTGGTTTTTGACTACCTCAAATAGTTGGCACCAACAGAAGCTAACACGGTGTCTCGGCTAGCTATAATTCATAACAATTTTCTTGATCTTGTATAAAAAATGACTTGAGACACTAGATCTATGTTGTCATTTTGTAGGGGTATAAATTTTTATGTGCTTGATACAGCTCCCCTATACAGCCATTGCCTTCGCAAGGGAGGTTAGGGTGAGCTGTTTAATATGTAAACTAAAAAAAACACGTGAAAAAAGTACATTTAACCTAATTGCACGTGGAGTAGCAACGCCAGGACCACAAAGTAAAAAACTGAAACGCGTTTTCTCTTACGCTATGTAACAAAAGCCGCGAGGCAACCTTTGCTCGATGGATGGCAAATTGAAACTCTCAATTCATAGCAATGTTCATGTACAAGAGGAACATAATAACGTCAAAACGCGAAGTTTGCAAATTATGTCTAGACATTTCATTTCCAAAATGTGTTCAAACCATAAAGAACAAAAATCCACTATTGTACTCAATGCCTTGAAAGAGATACTTTTCTTTTTAAATCTAATAGTTTTCACTTTTGTAGTTTCATAAACAATCATATTTGCCTTTTTAAAATACTTAAACGACAAAATCGAATGAAACTTCAAACAAATAGCAGGGTTTATGGCAGAATTTCTTTAGTTTGCTCTTCAACGAATAAACATCGTTTTCGTCCCGTCAATCCTCCGGGTAAAGGGAAAAACGTTCCGGTGTTTTTGCTTTGTGAGCCTCTTGGCATAAAGTTGGGTTAGGTATGTACCTAAGTTCATGCTTTCTGCAATAATTCACGTTTCATCGAATGCCGTTTTCGTCGTTTCTTTTTTTTTCCGTTTGAGGGATATCACGTTTCGGTGGTTGTTTTTTGATCCGAGCGGTTACTGATCAGCATGCATTCAGGTTCTGTACCGAAACGCATGCTTTCTGGTTATGGTACATAACCGATCGTTTTAAGGATTGAAATCAAATGGCTTTTCCTTGCGAAGGCATTGGTTGTGTAGGGATCCATATGTCGCATAACCTGGCATTATGACTAGATGGCGATAGCGCCAACCTCATTATATCACGCAGAATTTCTGCCAAGGCAAAAAGTTTGATTTTTAAGACGTGACATGAACATTAGCGGTCTCCACCAGCCAGTGACTTGAACATTGTCATGAATTATATATAGCTAGTCGAGACACCAAGTAACGACACGATACTTTCAGCTTACGTTGGGTAGCCAATTGCATGTTTTTCATAAACAGGTTGAATCAGCTATTCATAAACAGGTAGAATGATTCGCGCCGTTATCGTTACGCTTGGGAACCTCAGCCTTAATACTTGAAAAAAAAAAAGTTTATTATCTTGTACGTCCTCCTTTCGTTTTTATTATTACTGAAGATAGTCGAGATGGCATTAATAAAGCTAATTTTTTGGCTGTTTCAGTTGTAATTCTGCTCCACTCCTCCATCAACGTTTCCTTCAAAGCTGGAATCGATGTGATTTGACGTTTGTTTAGACAGCTCTTTAAAATGTTCCATAAATGTTCAATAACATTTAGGTGGGGGATGCTCTAGCTTGTGCCTCACGTTAGAGAGAAGTCATTCCTTTACAATTTAAAAATGTTTCGATTCCTCATCCTGGAGATATATAGAATTTTCCTCCAGATCCAACATTTGGACGCTGAGGAGGTAGCTGTCCTTTATCAAAATTGCGTATAGAGTAGGTCGAAGCTATTTTACCAACAAAAACTATGTTACATATTCTCTTACAAATTAGAGAACCTAAATATTTGTTCCAATTTGTTGTTTAAAAAAAAAATTAAAGAATTTACATTATTTACGGTATTTTTCCCCAACAAAAAACAGCACTTATTTGCTTCGCTATTGTTGCAAACATCTATGATCCTCAGTTAGAAGAAAGATAGTCTTTAAATCTGTCCGTCTTGGATTTCTTTAAAATGAGTCCCAAAACTAAGAAAATCAGGGGGCTAGTCGCCGCATTCGATAACGAGTAAAATCAATCGAAATTCCATATTTTGGTTTATTATTTAAAGAAGACGGACAAACGTCAGACCTCTTTAATTCTTAACTAGAGGCCATAACTTTTTAACTGTGACAGAGTAAAATTATTCTTAGTATTTTATTTTGGAAAATAAAAAAAGATAATTTCAATCGAAAAATTTCGGTAACGAATGCGACGATTAGACCCCAGCTTAAATATAAGAATACTTATTGCTTAGAATCAGAAATGAATTATAAAATAATAAAAACCATAATAATAAACTAGTTAACCAAAGTGGTCGTTCACCAAATATTAATCAACGAGTAAACCGACATATATTGAGCGAAACAAATAAAAAATATAAAAAAACCAGCTGTTGAAATTGCCAAAGATATGGAAAATGCTTCGATTGTCATTGTCCAACCGGAAACTGTACATAAGGTACTAAGAAGCAGTCGATTTCATAGCAGAATTCCCCGAAAAAAAAAAATTTATTAATGGTATAAATAAATCAAAAAGGTTCGAACTTGCTAAAAAGCATATAAATTGTGATGAAGACTTTTGGAAGAATATGGTCTTCAGTGATGAATGCAAGTTTAACTTGTTCGGCTGCAAACCAAAAGAGTTGGCGAAAAAAGAATTAAAAAGAGATTCATCCTAAAAACTTGCTACATACAGTAAAGTATGGGGTTGTATGTCGGCGACTGGGGTGGGCAATTTAGTTTTACATATTTGAACCTGTTAAAGGATAATATAAAGGATCCGGTATGCAAAAGGAGTCTTTCTGAAAGCTGGTAATTCCAACAAAACAATGACACGAAGTACACTGCATCCATTGTAAGAGAGTTGTTGTTATATAATGTGCTTAGCTTCATTTCAACGCCATAGAAAATGTATGGGACGGATTAGAGCGCCGAATTAGAAAAAAATGAAACGACAAGCAAACTTGTGTACTTCATGAAAAATAGATTAAACGCTGTCATAGAGAGCAAAGGTGGAGCAACCAAATATTAATAACTTATTCAATATACATACATACTATGAGCGTCAAAAAAAAAAAGTAAACACCTTAGTTACCCATATTAAAAGTTTTATTAAAATGCAGTAATTAATATAAAATCAAAAATAAATATAAGAAATTCAATAGTTATTTAATTATAGCTGAACTCAATAAAAAAAAATGAAACAAAAGCATTACAAAACAGAAATAAATGAATTTTATTTAGAAAATTACCAAATTTTACGCGTAAAAAAAAGTAAACAGCAAAGAAAAGGCAACATAACTCGAATACAAAAAGTAAACTTCTAAAATTTTTTAATATTTGGTTTATTTTCATTTGGCCTTAAGCCCCTTATGTAGTCTTCTAGGCAGCGACTCGACAAGTTTTTTTTTGTTGTTATATCAGGGGAGATTATGCTCCATTCTTTCTTTTGAGGCATCTTTAAGTTTGCCCTGCTTGAAAAAGCCCTTCGACCTATTTTTCTGTCAAGATTTTCCCACAGATGCTCGATCGGGTTAAGGTTCGAGGACTGCGGCGGTTGAACAGGTGTCTTAGGAGTCCGGTACAATAGCCACTCTTTCACAATTTTTGATGTAAGCTTTAAATCATTGTCCTGTTGGAAGACCCTTTTTCCAGGCATGCCTTATTTCTCGACGCTAGGGCTAACATTGTCTTTCAAAATGGCTAAGTAATCCATTTGGTTCATAGTGGTGTCAATAAAAACATAATTACCAACACATGTTCCCGCCATATAGCTGAACCCCCTTACTGTATATAAAAGTTTTGGTAACACACTTTTCTTTGCATGTTTCATTCTTAGCACGCCATATTTTTGGAGACCTTTTCGCACCGAAAATTTCGAATTTTTTCTTACCTGTATATAATATGCTTTCCCACAAAGTTAGAACCTTATTTTTCTACTTTTTACCGAAATTCATTAGCTTTCTCTGATTCAGCTTGGATATGTATCGTTTCTTGCATGGTATCCTTCCATGTAGACCATTTTTGTGAAGCGATCTCCTTACTGTACTCGAACTTACTGGTTTGCCTGATGTCTGCGTTATGTTTTTTGATAACTTAACTGCACTTTAGGCTGAATATGTCTTTACTTCTCTTACTACAGCTCTAACTTCGGTACCACTAAGCTGCTTTGGGCGTCCAGATCTCGTTAAATCTTCAACCTGATGGTGTTTGGCGCATTCATCAACTTCTCTTTTTATTGTGGAGTAGTTCTACCCACAATTTCGCCAATTTCAGACAAGGATTTACCCTTTTCTTTTTAATCTAAAATATTTTCCGAGTATAAACCGATGTTTGCTTTCCCATAGTGAGAATATTTGCTTTTACATCTTTTTAGTAATTATTAATTAGTACAAATGAACTAGAAATGATTTTTAGTACAGTAGAACACGTGATCAGTACAAATTTGTTACAAAAAGTTTAGGTTCTTCCCCGAAATATAAAAAAGCGTAAGTGTTTACTTTTTTTTGACGCGTAAAATCTGATCCATTTTCACTTTCGAAACATTTGTACAATATTCCCACTTGATTTGATTTCATGTTTTATAGTAGTCAATCTAAATGGTATAATACTAAACTCTGTAATATTACTTTTTATCGTAGGTCAATAATAATTTTGTTATAAGACAATTTAGAGATTAAAAATTGCTGTTTACTTTATTTTGACGCACACAGTATATATTTAATTTTTTGTAAATAAATGTTCTTTTTATATATGTATATAAAAGGAGGTGTTAACTGTGTTATATTTTTTCAAATAACTATAAAAAGTTATTTTTTGTTAGTAAAATACATACCGATTTTTCAATGGGGTATGTATGTACACTTTCCTGTGCCACTGTATATACATAGCCTCATACATAGTGCCATCATACTTTTGGGTGTATTCTAAGCGTTTCTGGATGTTCACAAATCTAAGTAGTGGTTTTTTCCCGCAAATCTATTTTACCCATTCCTCTTGATACTTCTACGCACTGTCTGGTCGGAAACAGTAATTCCCAGGTTGGACTTTAGTTTTTGATTTAATTCGACTGTACTTTGCTTAGGATTTTCTTGAACGGAATGAATAACGACATGTTCTGTTCGGTTGTCGAGAACGTGCCTTACTTTCATAATTTCCATCGTCTTTGAAATTTTTTTTATTATTCTTTACACTCTGGAATTGTTTTAAATTTAATAAATTTCCATTCCTCAATTTAATGACCGTTTTTCGGATGGGCTTGGAAACTTCTTTGCCTTTGCTAATTTTACTCCACTACCGACACTTAAAAGATTTTTATATTCCAAATATGATAACTTTTTGTAAGAGTACAAGCTATACTAATGATACCAAACAAAGCATCAAAAAAATTTCTAGAGGCGCTTATAACGGTACATACTTTTTTTTTTTTGCGATATGTGTACTTATGTAACTTTAAATAATGGCAAACTATACGTTTTTAGTTATTTGTTAACAAAAAAAATATTTTAAAATATGATGAAAATACTTTATTTTGTTATTGTAAATAAAAAATGGAAGTTAAAAGAAAGTAAAATAATATTTTCTTCAAGAAAACAGAAATTTGTCTTCCGTATGTAAACTTTTGTAGTTTGAATATGGTGATTAGAGTTTTTAACTTTATGCTTGTTCCGATACAGAACATGTCACGTATATCGTGAGAAACAATTTTTAAAAGTACAAACCACAGATTTGCAATAATTGTCCTTGATATTTGTTTAAGGTCATAGCAAAGGCCAACCTTGTTTTAATTTGCAATCCTTTCAATTTTATCGGTGTTTCGGTTAGATTCTAAGAAATTCTTGGCATATGAAAGATGTATTCCTTTAAGAATTGCGGCCGCAATCTGATTTTTCCATTACATAGTCTTGTGTTGATGTTACGTAGAAAAATTATAAAAAAAATTAGTTCGATAAATTAGAAACAAAACGTTTCGGAATCAATCATGCATGTCGTGATGAACAAAAATTAAATAATAGTTTTTGAATGGGTTAATGAAAATTCCTGTTTCGAAAATCGGTCGACCGTTGGATCACTTACTAATGGTACTCCTATAATAAAACGAGAGCTACAACACTATTTACGCCATTTACCGGGACTAAATTAAAAAAAAATCATGTGAGTCCGATCACAGGGGAGAGATTTTTTATGACAATTTTTTAAAATCAAACAGGAAGCGTCATCTATGTATCACTTATAGCAATCAACTGCAGGGGCTCTTGCTAATATTAAAATATTTATTATTATTTATTGTTTCAACCGGTTAATTTTTAATTTTTCGTTTCTCATTTTTCATTTTTCTTCATTTTTTATTTTTAATTTTAAATTTTTTATTTTTAATTTTTTATTTTTAATTTTTAATTTTTTTCATGTTTCATTTTTCGTTTTTCGTTTTTCATTTTTAATTTTTCATTTTTTTACTTTTCATTTTTAGTTTTTTATTTTTCATTTGTCATTTTTAATTTTTCGTTTTCCATTTTTCATTTTTTATTTTTCATTTTTCATTTGTCATTTTTCATTTGTCATTTTTATTTTTAATTTTTTATTTTTCATTTTTAATTTTTAATTTTTAATTTTTATTTTTCATTGCAAATACATAAGTTATTACATATCATAATTTTTTCACCAATGCAATCATAAAGGTGCGGTCAGACTACGCAAATATTTGACCAAATAAACGTAACCCCTAAATAATGTATAATTTTCCTTGTATAATTTTCATTAAGTTATACAATATATGATATAGAATATAGTTAAATATATTAAATATTACTAATGTAATAAAACATAACTTAATTTTGTCTTTTATATATCATGTAAGATTGAATAAAACTTTCATAAAATTAGGGGTTACGTTTATTTGGTCAAATATTTGCGTAGTCTGAACGCACCTTAAGTCACACAGATTTTGTCTTACATCTCACATGTTACGCCATTTTTGTGATTGTATTGTGAAATAGAAATTTACTCCCCTGCGCGTATAGATGTTTACACATTAAAAAAACGAGCAAAGCTAGAACCGAACCTATGGGTTAAACATGAGCTCAATTACTCTTAAGGATCATTCGTTACATTCAAATAGTCCAACGATTTTAAATTAAAAAAAAAATATTTTTCAAAATAAATAAATTTAAAATGTCATATTTTGTATTTCATAAATCCATTTACAAAGACAAAATTAAAAAAAAAAAAAAAAAAAATTACAGCATCAAACATGTTTATCATAAGAAAAATTTTATATTATTTTATAAAAATTTATTATTAATTCAAAATCGTTTGAAATTGTAACGCCATGTTATTTATTTACTAAAAGAATTATATAATATATACTGATATATATATATTTATATATATGTATATATATAAAGGAAATTAAGGTAATTTGTTTGTAATAAAAAAATGACGATATTAAAAACTATAAAAAGTTTCGACGCGTAAAAATTATATTCAAATATTATTTGAAAGCCAACGCGCAATCGTAAATATTAAATTAAAATATATGAAAAATATTAATTTTCTTTTTAGTGTGGAAAAGTCTGCAAAATAAAAGACAGAATTATTAATTAACTAAAGTGAGCTTAAGATGTGGTCCAACTGCAGAATTCAAAACGGTTTGCAACTACTCGCTTACGAAATATGTCAACATTGATCAAATAATGTGCAAACATTGAAGTCGCTTTGAAGTATTTAAAATTAAAATGATACTTTGTTTCAATTTCAATTGATTCTATTATAAATTTTTATATTTTCCACTGTGTTACATTAAGTAGTTCACTAGCCGTTTTATTTAGTTATCTGCCATGTTACTTACATTCGCTTTCTATATTAATCCAAATAAAGACTTAAAGCAAATGTTGCAGCCAGCTAGATAAAACTTTTAAATTATATTACCTTTGTTTAAAGACAAAAAATGAATTAAATGTAGCAAGAACAAAATCTTAAGACTCTTTTTTTTTTGTTAATTTACAATCTGCTTTTGAATAAAAAAGAAAAAAAAAAAGAAAAAAAATTAAAAACTATTGCTTTAAACTCAAAGTTTCCTTGTGGAGATTGCGTTTTTGCTTTTTTTAAAAATAGGAAAAATCTTAATATAAAACAAAATATACATTGCAGAAAATGTAAAGCAAAAAAATAAAAAATACCAAACTTACAAATAATATAGTTTCTTTTCTAAAGAATTTTGCGGAGGTTGGAATAAACTGGTACCTACTAAAGTGGCCAATTTCTTGGCATATTGACAGACGGCTGGTACCCGAGTGGTACCGGACCAATTATAATACAAATGTGTCATTTTATAGGTTAGTAATTGCATTTGATCGGGCGTCAAACGTATGGTACTGTAGACAACATTATAACTTGTTGGAGAAACCGTACCCTGGCGTACGGATTGTGATACTAAATAGAAATCATAACGTTCCGGCAGTGTGACAATATCATCGACAACGGTACCGGGTGGTGGATTGTGGCCACGATTGAATAGACGGGTATTTATAGACTTGGTGACAACAATATAGGCAAACATGGGTGCTTTCTCAGCATTGGCCCTCTTGTATTCCTGCTCCAATTTCTCGACAATATCCCTAACTTCATGTTCGTACAACTGCTTTAAGGAGCCCTCTCCCACACCATCACGATAGAAGAGTATACGATTGGGTAAAGCATCATGTTCTTTCTTATACTGACGCAGAGCCTTTGTCATCATGGGCCACAAACTATTGGCCAAAACATCATGTGAACTACACTCGGCCACCGTACTATAAAAGGTAGCATTCGTTTTTAAATCCATGGTCGCCACTAAAGCACCAAATGCCTTTGATCTGTCACGTGAACTTTTGGCAACATCATAGCCGATGGTCATCAATCCCTTCAGTGGTATATCAATCATCCATGGTGTATAGCCCAATTTACAATTGATTTGTATGGCCACTTTAGTAGCGATACTCATAAGACCTTTAGGATTACTAGCCGATTTTTGTGTTATAACCTGGGTGGGTATGGCCCGTTCTAGGCAACCTTTCTTCTTAATAGAGGCATATCTTGAAGTATACAAAAAAAAATAAAAAAATATAAACATATAGTATCATGCTGTATGTATATGTAGTCAAGCCGAAAAGTAATGGAAATCTCCTTTCAAAAATTACCTTTCGGACATGTTGTTTGGTACTAAACACAAAATCAATTGTGGATCTTGACGGCAGCAATCTTCCATGGCTTGTATGTAATTATGTGTACGATCATCATAAATTATAACTCTGGAAATAATGGATAGAAAATATATAACGTTTTAACAAATCGGAGAGAACTGTGAATAAAGTTTCGTTGTTTTTATGTCAATCGAGATCTACATTTGCAAATCCCGAGATTGGCTTTTTCTGTAAATTATTGCATATATATATTTTTTTTTAATATTTTGTAGATTTCAATATAAAGTGATCTTACATTTAAACAACATATTATGGCTACGTGCCAAAAAGCTATAAAATCATTTAAAGCATTATGGCCACTACTAAATAGGTAATTTCTAAACCACCAAAACAAAAATCTACTTTTCAAAAGTGTTATAAGGCCGATATTAACATACGCGTGTCCTATTTGGAGTGACGCTGCCAACTGCCACCTAAAACGCTTACAAATTATACAAAACAAATGTCTTGAAATGATAAATAAAAAGCCCTGGAGGTATCCTACAAATCTTCTTCATGAAGAAACCGGTTATGAAAAAATTATCGATTTCATAGCAAGGATTAATAACAATTACTTTGCCAAAATTGAAAATTCCTCTTACCCACTGATAAGAGAATGTAGAGAAATAACGTAAAATTTAACAAGTATCGTATAGTCGGTCGGTCTAGACCGACTATACGATACCCTATACCATGCGTTTAGAGACCCTATCTCTTAGGCCAAACTAACTGGACATAGAAAATAAGATAAACCAAATTTGAGTGGGATTTTTATTAATTTTTTTGGCTGCAGATATGAAAAAGTTCATATCGGATGCTATATCTATATGGGCACTAGGTCTAAAATTGGACCGATCCTGATCGTGTTTGGTAAGGTCTCTTGTATTTTTGCTAAAATATATACAAACAAAATTTGAAAAGAATCAGTGCAATATTTTAGTTTTTTGATAGATTTAAGTGCAGATCGGGAAGCAGCTCTACATGGGGCCTATGAGTAAGGGTTGTCCCATAGGGATAATTTTTGGACTACTCATTAATGGATGTAATAAACGTATACAAACCCAATTTGAGTAAGATCTATATGATAATTAGGATCTTATGGCAATTCATGTCGATTTCATATGGGTCATTTGTATGGGGACTAGATCTGAACATGGACCGAATTTCACCAATTTCGATAGCGTTCATCCTATGGCCGATAAAAGCTTATATACCAAATTTCATCGAAATATATTCATATTTGCGACCTGTAGTTTAATTACAAGGTTTACATGGACACACAGACGGACGGACGGACATCGTTAAGTCAACTCAGAAAGTTATTCTGAGTCGATCGGTATAATAAAAGATGGGTCTAGGTCAAATAGTTTTGGTAGTTACAAACAGCAGCACAAAGTCATTATACCCAAACCACATAGTGGTATAGGGTATAAAAAGGCCTGGAGGTATCCTACAAATCTTCTTCATAAAGAAACCGGTTATGAAAAAATTATCGATTTCATATCAAGGATTAATAACAATTACTTTGCCAAAACTGAAAATTCCTCTTACCCACGGATAAGAGAATGTAGAGAAATAACGTAAAATTAAAAAAGAAATCACCAAATTGAAAATTATATGCTCATAGAGGTCTATTATTTCTAATAAACCTATAAGCATATAAATATTTTCACATAGTATTTTTTCCTCCCATTTTCCCCAAAAATCATTAAAAAATAAAATAAAAACTATTTAATATCTTTAGATCCTAAATATTATTTGTTGCAATATCTATATGTAAAGATAAGATCTCACATGTAAATATCAAATTTATTAAAATATGTAAATAAAGGAAGAATATATAATTGAATTGATTGGGAAAGTGTGTGCAGTTTTGAATCAGCGAAGAATACAATTGTGACCGTGAAACCGATATGATGGTACTCGGTGATGTACTTGATGCTGATTTTGACTCGGATGATGATATATACCTTTATCGAATTTGTATCACTTACCTACTACGAGTTCTTTGGTATTATCTACCCACACTGCAGTGGTGCGACCAAAATGGAAAAGACATTTTAGAATGGAAGAGCGGGGTGAATACAAAAGAGGTGGAGGTTTCCATAATGATATAGAACTAGAAGGTATCACACCAACAAAGTTATTTCGCTTATTTTGGTCAGAGAATTTAGTTGAAACAATTTGCTTTCAAACAAATTTATATGCTACGAAAAAGGAACACAAGAAGTGCCAATAGATGAAAGTATGATACAAATCAAGGGCCGAAGTTACCTAAAACAATATATTCCAAAAGTTGCTTGAAAGTTTTGAAGCGATTTTTTTCAATTCGTCTTTATTTGCAATCTATTTTACAAAAATTAAAATAATAAACAAATCTTATAATAATTAAAATTAACTGAGATACTGAATTCCAATGAACTCAGTAAACAAAAGATTAAAAGAAAAACTTATATTATTTACATATTAACATTTTATTTTCTAAAGGGTAGGTCAAGTATATGGAACCTTTGCAACCTTTTTATTTCATCACTATCATCTAAGAGATTTATAGCAAATATGTTTGGGTGATTGAAGCGATTTGAAATCAAAAAATCATATACATAGTATTTTTTGATAATTATTTCAATAGCTATTCTTTGCAAGTAGACTTATATAAGGACAACATATTGGCCTGTGGTACTGTCAATTCAAATCGCAAACATCTGCCACAACTAAAAGACAAAAAAAAAAAAAAAGAGGACAACATGACTTCAGAGTCAGTGATGAGAACGTCGCTTTTCTAAAATAGAAAGATAGAGGATCAGTTTTTATTCTCACCAACAACATAAATCCAACTAAGACAAATGTTATTCCACGCAGAGAACGCTACGGAGAGAAAGTTGAAATAAATTGTCCTGAAGCTGTGATACAATATAACGGTTGTATGAACTATGTATGTTGACAAATTTGACCAGTTGAAAAGCACATATGCCATTGACCGAAAGTGCCGCAAATGGTGGCATAACATTTTTTTCCATTTTCTGGCCTGCGCAGTTATAAATTCTTTTATTGTGTATAAATAACTCCAGAAAACCTGCTATCCAGAACTGGAGCAGCTCAGTGCAAAAGATTTTTGAAGAAGTGTACCATGGGCTCCTAGCACCAATTCAGGCGAAAACCCCCCAAATCACTCTCTAGACCAGTGAAGGCCGTACCAAGCACGCTGGTGCTCGACTTCTTATATGTATACAGCCGAACGAAAACAAAAATACTCACCAAAGAGTAAAAGTAAACAACAATTTCATTCAGTCTTATGAAAGCTTTTGAACAAAGCAGGTCTGTGTCGCATTGCCTTTTGAAATTCATATACATATTTTTTTTAATAGGTACACGGAGAATATTTGTTTAAAAGAAACCAAAAATATTTAGAAAATTTCGAAGACTTGATAAACTATAAATTAAACATTTTCTATAAATAACATACGTCGCCTCCATTTGACAACATTATAGCTGTGTTTTATGCATTTTTTTAATTTTAAAAAATATCCAGTTACTGCAGGCTGGTAAGTTTTTTAGTTTTTGGTAACATACCACTTATTAACCTTTAAAATTTTGTATCTTTTTAGTTTTGCTAAATTTTTTTTTGTTTTTTAATGAAATGAATTACTTATTATTACTTATCTGATTTAATAAGCTTCAAACTTATGGATAAATGAGATTAAATGTTCTTCACCTTTTGTTTTACATTTTCAGAATGTAAGATTAAAAATTTTAAAACAACAAAATATATTTAAAATTTTACCATATTCATTGTGAACTCATACAAAATCTACACAAACCATTTAATATCGGATTGTGTTACGTCCATGGATTTCGATCAGTGTAGTACAATTAACACATGCTCATAATCACTATTACTAACTCAATTCTCTCGATGGCCACCACTGCTCTAGACGCTCCCTTTCTGCATCATCTCCATTATGCGTACAAATAAAGCGACGTCTGGAAAACAGTATGCATCAGACAGAGCGATCCTCATCCTGAAGATGTGCAAAATGCAGCCCCAAAAACTACCCAGCGCGTACAATATGGCAATGCAGAACCTGCAAAGTCCCTCTTTGTATACGCACAAATAAGACTTGTTTCTCCGACTTTAATCAAAAATAATTTTTTGTTTTAAAACTTGTCTGCAGATACTAAACTTTGTTTGAACACTTTTTATGCCAAGCCCCACGGTGGTTAGATAACTAACCACCCTATACCACAAAAACCTGAAGTGCTAATTTGTTTTTTTCTATTTTTTTTTTTTATAATCAAAACATGTTAATTAAACAAAAAATTCAATTTTGTTTAAAAAGTTTTATATACAAAACCGTGACTGAAAGAGTTAACAGAAAATGTAATAGTCCGGTTTTTAATTTTTTGTTGTTTTGTTTTTTTTTTATGATCTAGTATGGCCTAATATTTCTTCATGTAATGAATACAGTATTTTTCCAACATTTCGCCGATTATTTGTCGACATCTTCTGGGGTTCGTAATAATATGTTTTTGCATTTAAAACATAGTTAAGTCATATTTAACATTTAACATATAAACACAAACTTAAATTTTAAACACATATTAACTTTTGAAATATACAGCCATGGACATAGAAATAGGACACTTCGTTGTACTAATATGTTTGCTTATATATTTCACTATAGTAAAAAGATATTTCAACTTGTTTTTTCATCTATAATATTAATAGGCTAGGCGATTTCTTGTGACCGATGTTTTGTTCTACCGTTTTTTATCCCGATTTTGACCAAACGTATATTATTTGAAAGGTATTTTTTTTATAGCCGTTTTGCAGATTTACAGATTTTTAAATTTTTTTTCTTTATTTTGAGTAAATTGCATTTAAAGTTGCTACTAACACATACATAAAATTATACAATGCTATGTGTGTGTTTATTAAATTTGTTAATATGTTTGTAATGAAAAAATAAAATTTCCTAGAATTTGCACTCGAATTTCGAGGGCTGGAATCTGCTTGTTTTAATAAATATAGATCTAATAATTAATAATTAATTACAACTTTACGGTATTAACTGCTGTATATCTTAATATGGGTCATAATTTATTTGGACATTTAAATAAGACACTTTGCAAAAACTGTAAAATTTTTATTCGCACAATGAATACTAACATTTAACTTTTACAATTTTGAATTGAAATAAGTGTATTGTTTAAAAATAATAAAACATGGGTCGCGGAAAACATTGCAGTCCCGAAAAAGGGAAGCTTATCTACCAGCTCCATGAGCAGAACAAATCCCCGACAGAAATTGCGTTAATGGTAAAGTGTTCTCGAAATATGGTGTACAATGCAATCCCTTAAGTGAAATTGACAGGAAATATCACACAAAATAAAAAACGAAAGCCTAGGAGCCGTAAAACAATTCATATCGACAGAAGCATAGTTCGAATGAGCAAACTTGACCCTTTCAAGTCCTCTCGTCAGATAAATAAGGAAATTCAAGAAGAATTGAATGTGATATTGTCGAATAGAACTGTAAGAAGACGACTGAACGAAACAAACTTATTTGGACGCATAAGCCGAAAGAAGCCACTCCTTTCAAAAAAGAATATCAAAAAGCGACTTGACTTTGGAAAAACCCACAAGGAAAAAAATTTATCCTTTTGGAAAAAAGTGCTATGGGGCGCTGAAACCAAGGTTAATCGCATTGGACCCGATGGTAGAACAGTTGTACATCGCCCAAAGAACGAAGCTTTGAACATTAAGTACACACAAAAGACAGTTAAATACGGTGGTGGAAGCTTAATGGTTTGGGGTACATTTCATGGTACGGCGTTGGTCCTATCGTAAAAATAGAGGGCAAAATGGACAAGTTTCAATATCTAAGCATCCTTTAAAATTATATGGAACCCTTTGCATTCGAAAATATGCCAATAACCTGGACTTTTATGCAGGATAACGATCCCAAACACTCATCAAAAGTTGTTAAGGAGTGGTTTTTAAAGGAAAATATTAAGGTTTTGGATTGCCCAGCGCAAAGCCCTGACCTAAATCCTATTGAAAACCTTTGGAACGTTGTAAAAAATGAAATTACACAAAGAAATTTTAAAAATGCCGAAGAACTGGGAATTCAAGATGCATGGTATGCTATACCAATAGCTCTGTGCCAACGGTTAGTGGAGAGTATGCCTCGTAGATGCCAAGTTGTAATTAACAATAATGGTTTTAGTGCAAAATATTAACGTGTAAACAACACCTTCTGTCAACCACAATTTACAAAAAAAAAAAAAAAAAAAAAACAATAATTTAGCTAATATTCGTTAGATTTATAATAGTGTCCTATTTATTTGTTCCTTTTATGTAAGTTCTGTAAAATTTTTTGTTATTTCTTTAAAAAAATCTAAGATTTTTTTGAAATAAACGTTGAATTATTAAGTTTGGATGTAACCCTTCCGATGTGTGAAATATAAATTTTACCTATTGTTTTATTTTGGAAAATATAAAGCATTTTATTTTAGTACTAACATGTGTCTTATTTACATGTCCATGGCTGTATATGACTCTGTTTTAATATACACTTTCATTTAATATCAACGACAAAATATTTTGAAAGTTAAATTCTAATTCTGTTTGAATTAAAATTTCATACTCCGAATATTCTGTTGATGTTTTCTTGTTCACTAATTCATAAAATGATTAATTATGCTAACTTAATACTTACTCTCTGGGTCTTTCCATTTTCATACGCATGCCATTAGCAGCTCTTATCAAAGATTCAACGAAATTACGTAATTCACGAGAATTTCGTGATGTAGCAATAACACACCAATGATCTAGACCACGTGATGGCGTAGTAAACATACCCATATTACGACAATGTCTAGTCCAATCGGCTTGTTCGCCAGAAGCTTCTCTATAAAATTAAAAAGAAAAAAATATATATACATATTAAATAATGTTAAGTTCTGAGTATTAGCAAGTGAATGAATCGCTTCCAATTTACTTTCGGTGGTCTGCAAAAACAATTTTTTGTTGATCTAAAATACGACCTTGAACTTCTACCAAACGATCATCTAATTTCATATTCCATTCGTTAAGGATTTTAACACTATCCTCAGTTTGTTGTAAACGTCTGTTGAAGATTTTGAGACGGTCAATACGACGATCAGGATTCATGCGTGTGTGATCAGCCATAGCACGCATAAGACTGAAAAGAAATGTTTGTCATTCAATTAAAATCGATAATACAATTGTCTCTCAATATTGTCACTTGTCATGTCTTATAGCAAAAAAAAAAAAAAAAAAAAAAATAAATTATGAAATATTGAGAATTAACAATTTGACAAATGTCATACTATATTGTCACTTGTCATGTCATTACCTTATTACTAAAGAATTTATTTTCTATTTATCAAAATCGAAATATGCTAAACGATGTCATTAATAATAAAATTTAATTCAGCGCAGGTGGCAAAAATGTGTGACAATGACAATATTGATTTAAAACTTGATTTACATATATTTAGACATCAGAATTTCTTAATAAATACAACTTTTCGTTAACCAATAAAAATTAATACAAATTTATTACATATTGTGATTATTTAATAATAATAACCATATTCTTATAATTTAAGATAATTGTCATACTTTGTTGTCACTTGTTTTGTCATTTCTTATTAATAATAATAAAATTAAATAAATAAAAAACATTGTTTATATATTAACGTCTGTTTATTTTAATAATTATAGTTTGTTTTTTTGACCAATTTTAACAGACAAAAAAGAAAAAATTATTTTAAATTTAACGTTTCGACTCTATTTGTGAGTCCTCTTCAGAATTATAAAAATAATGAAACAAAAAAATCAAAATTTAAATTAAATTAACAAAAATTAAAATGTCAAAAAAAATTCAAATGAATTATTTGGTGAAGAAAAAGTGTTTTATTTATTATAAAGAATTCTGTCGTATATCTTGTTTAATTTTTCAGTGTCAATTTGTCTATTTAATGTGTTATTTGTTGACTTAATATGCAACATCTCAGATATATTTCTTCTGTTCCAATGAGTATCGTTATCTAAAATTTGGCAATTATCCCATTTCATATCATGTCCCGTATTAGTCATGTGTTTTGAAATCACATTATATTTGTCTAAAGATTGTTTGATGTTATTTCGATGTTCTTTAACTCTTATCTCTAGTGCTCTATATGTTTGTCCAATATAAGAAATTTAAAATAATTTTTTCTTTTTTGTCTGTTAAAATTGGTCAAAAAAACAAACTATAAATAAAAAAACAGATTTTAACAAAAAATTTATTTCTTATAGTGACAATATTATCATGTTTTTACTTGATAATTTATTCAGTAGATGATATGCTGCTACAATCTTTGCATTTTTTACTTTAAATGGAACTTTTTTTTTTTGCGTATTTTCGTCAAAATGGTCATTTATTCAACATTTTTTTTTAGAAATATCTATCCGAAACAATTAATTTACAAAAAAGACATTTTTTTTTGCATATTTTACTTTAAATTCATGTTTTTGCGTATTTCAATCGAAATGGTCATTTATTTAACTTTTTTTTTTAGATATATAAATCCGAAACAATAAATTTACTGTTCAAATTATGAATTTTTTAAAACGTTTTTATTAGGTTGCTTTCTTGCCTGTTTGTGTGTGTGTTTGTAATTTCCGTAGAAATATTGGAATTGATTTTAAAATAATTTTCCGATAAGCTAGACTTAGCTCAGAACTGGATGACAATGCAATATTATATAAAAAATTTTTCTGTGTGGGCGTGGCACCGCAATGTTAACGAATTTTGGTATATTGATACATACATTCGTTTCCAACATTTTTTTCTAAAAGTGGTTGGTTTTGGACATCGGGGCGTGGCCCCGCCCATACAACTACAACTTTAGGAATGCTTTATCTCGGCTAATTTTAAAGCAATATACATACGTAAATGAAATTTGGTATAAAAGTGTTAATAGTCGTTTCCTACATTCCTGTCATATGTGACATGATATTACTCACCACACTCAAACTCACCACACTTAAACTCAACACACTCAAACTCAACACACTCAAACTCACCACACCCAAACTAACCACACTCAAACTCACCACACTCAAACTCACCACACTCAAACCCACCACACTTACTACAAGACTTAAAATGAGGAAATATTAAGTAAAAAAATTTTGAATTCAACGTTTTTAAAACGGGCTAAGAAGTATAAAATAATTTTTCATTGCCATAAACAAATTTCGAAACCAATATAGATGGTCTTGATAATGTTTGATTGTGAATTTTTAATACAACTAAAAATCAGAAAATAATTACTAAATAAAAAGCATTTTTTAATCTTCAACGTTTTTAAAACGGACTAAAAAGTATAAAATAATTTCTCATTGCCATAAACAGATTTCGAAACCAATATAGATGGTCCTGATAATGTTTGATTGTGAATTTTTAATTGATGGAAATACCAGTAAAATTTAAAACTAAAAACGTTGGGCGCAAGATAATGGTAAAGAGTAGTTGCGTTAAGAAAACAGATCATATAATATTTAATAATAATAGTCTAACTTAAGACTTTCAAAGCACAAATCGAAACACAAAACATGCAACAAAATTATTTTTAGTTGAAACAAGTTTAAATCAAAGAATAGGCAGTACAATCAAACTTTTAGTGACTTAGGTGAACTACTCACGCATAAATTACCCAATGTATGCGCCCAACGTTTTTGGTTTTAAATCTTACTAGTATTTCTATCAATTAAAAATTCACAATCAAACATTATCAGGACGATCTATATTGATTTCGAAATCTGTTTATGGCAATGAAAAATTATTTTATACTTTTTAGTCCATTTTAAAAACGTTGGAGATTAAATTTTTTTTTACTTAGTTATTATTTTTATATTAAGCAATGATTCCTTCAATGCATATATTTTTAATTTACAATATATTAATTTTTTTGTCAGATGTCTGCTCAAAATAAAACCAACATAATTTAGCTAAGATAGATTGTTACAGCCATGACAAGTGAAAATTTTGTAATTAAACCATATTTTTAACTTTAAATTAAAACGTTACCATTAAACCTTCAGATCGTGTTAAATTGTATGAAATGAAAACTTTGACAACTGTCGTGGTTGCTCAGAAAATCTTTAAACTTACCGGAAATTATTGCGCATACTATCATCTAAGCCGGTGGCGCGACAAAGTTCTGGAATTAAAATGACCACCTCTTTTTCACCACCTCGAACAGAACGTTCTTTAGATTTTGATAATAATAGCGGTTGATTGGGATCTTTAATACGCAAATTGTATCTCTGAAATATTTCGTTAAAAACATAAAATTCGCATTTTAAACAATTGGATTACAAAAACAAAACCTCTCACCTTGTAATAATAGTCCAAAAATGATACACTTTCACCTTTAATACTAAAGGTTTCTTTGGGTGTCTTTTGGAAATCAATGTCATTGATGCGATAGGTTTTATTATTATAATCGGTGAGTACCGTCAAACCGATAACATGGCGCTTGAAATCTTCTTTAAAATCACCGGAACTGCGATCAAAGCAACGCTTGAATATATCATAGACCGTTTCGGTACGCATAACCTTATGGGCTATTTCAGCACATAACAAAATATCCTTTTCGTGTTGTCGTATAGATGTTTGATAACCCGGCCATAATTGCATATGATGTTCACGTATATCAATCTAGATAATGGATTAAGTTTAATTCTATAAATAAAGCTAGAGTTGGATTTATTTTTTTTTTCTAATCTTACCTTGGCTATGGGATCATAAAAATTACGTCCTACTAGTTGCAGTTTTAAGCCTTCCATAGCACGTCTTAAAATTAAATTTAAAATCTGTAACGACTGCCACTCAGTCATCGATATTACACCTACATATTTAATGGTTATGACGTAGTTTTCGCCTTGTCTCGACTTGGTATGCAAAATAGTCTGATCTTCGCGTAGTTTAGTGGTGCTAAACAATTTTGAGCCATCATACAGATAGCCGCCCAATTTTGAACGATGCTCAGAGAGTATACCACTTTTTAAACGTCTCAACTCAATTTCGGGAGAAAAACTAACATGGTATTGATAAATTCTCCAAGAGGGTGTTGTCACCAAACGATAGTAATTAGTTTGTAATGTGACTTTAGTACCTTGAGAACCCATTTTTGTGACAACATCTGATGGCCTGGTGTGTACCATTGAAACTTCATAACGATTTATACGATCCCTCTGTCTATCACCGCCGGCTGCCCCCTCTCTAGGTCCACCTCTTGGGGGGCCCCCCTTTGAAGATGATGGTTTTTCATCACGTGATCGTGTAGAATGTACTGAGCTATCACGTCGATCACGAGAATCACGTCGTTCGCGAGAATCACGAGAACCCCGACGCTCTTTTTTTACTTCGACATCGCGTTTTATCGACGTTGATCTAGAGCGATATTCTTCCGGTGAATCCTTTTTTATTGACGAAGATCTTGAGCGTTCTTCCGGCGAATCGCGTTCTCTCTTCACAACTTTGGCTCTCTGAAATTTTTTTTTTTCAATATTGAAATGTTTTATGATTCATAAAAAAAAAAAAAAAAAAAAAAATTCAACTAGTATTACACAAATAAAACGTTATTTTTGGCTAAGCAAAATTTTTTATATTTATGTTTTTACAAAGTAATATAAAAACGACCTTGATCGATAAAAGTATATTACTTAGAAAGTAAATATACTGAATAAAGAACTTACTATAAAAATACTTATGTATATACAGTGACGTACCATCACTTCAATCAGATTAGTTTGAAGTAGAAAAAATAAATTTGTTGATATTTGCAAAAAAAAAAAAAATATATATATAAATAAAAAAAGTTTATTTTATCAAAATTATCAAGGAAAACAAAAAACAACTATAAGAAAATAGAAAAAAATTAAAGACAAGCTTTCAGTTAAATCGCGAGAAATAATGATCCAAACCAAAAATACGAAAATCTGTTTCAACAAACAAACAAACATAGTTAAATAAAATAATTTTAAAAAAGGTAAAATATATACCAGGGGTGGGCATGAAAATGGCTTGTTGGGACAAATTTGGAATTTCAGCTACTATGTGGGGCCGCACTATTTTATTTCTGTACAAATATTCACTGTCAAACAAAAAAGAAAAATAACAATTTTTAAACAAACATAAAATTTATTAATTCATTTCATACACATTACAAATAAATTTCATACTGAAATATAAATTTCATACTGAAATATTATTTGTATTTATAGAAATTATTTTTATTTTAAAACTTTTTTGAGATCAAAGAATTACATTTTAAGTAAAATAAAAAAAGGAATTACATAAAAAGAATAAATAAATTAAAAATATAGGTAACAAAAAATAAATTAGGAAGAATTTTTGATTATTTCTTTAAAATAAGGTGTGTAGTTTTTTGTCAATGTTATCCGAATGAGTTCCGTAAGATGTTGAACGATTTTTGTTTTTAACATTTTTCATGGTGGAGTATAGATTTAAAAAAATACGTTGTGCCAAACATTGAAAATAAACGAGCAGCACATTTTTTCAATTGTGGATATTGGGATTCGTTAACAAGTTTCCAAAATTCAACTACAGAAGTTGATTTGTGATGAATTTGCAATACAATATCCTCCTTCATTTCTAACAACTCCAATTTTCCAACATCTGGGTAAGCAAGAATTATATCGGATAATAAACACACAAAAATGGGTTAACAAAAAATGAGAAGTTTTTTGAGATCCTCAAATCTACATTTATAATTTTCATGAAATTGTTTAAAATTATTTCTGTATTCTTCAAGCTTATCGTTCTGTATATTATTTACGTTCAACTTTAAAAAAGGAAAAAAAAAAAATGAAATTTTTAAATTCGAGGTCTTTTATAAACAGAAGAGTTTTAGCTTCAAAGCCTAACAATAATCGTGACAAATCAAGAACTATTTTTTCTTTGCGTTTTTTTCTTTGAGTTTACACTCAGATTAAGGGATTTAAGATGGATCATTACGTCAGTAAAAAACATTAAATCTGAAATCAAAATGTCATTCTCCAGATCAGGATATATTTTTCCTTTTTCTTTTATAAATAATTTTACTGTGGGTAACAGGGTAACAGCTCAACAAATCGATCCAAAACATTAGAAACGGATAGCCATCGCTCGATGGACCAAATGGTGACATCGCTTGATAACTCATTGTTTTCCTCAACTTCTTGTAGCTTCATAATAAAATTTTTAAACTGATGATGAGTTTTATCATTTGTTCTGATAAAATTTACAATTTCTACCACAATTTTTCAAACGTTTTCATATTTAAAAAATTTTTAAACAAGATGCTTCCGATGAACAATACAGTGAATTGGTAGATAATGTGGAATATCTGGATCTTTATTTAAAATACCTTGATTTATACTCACCATTGCAGGAGCTCCATCTGGGGCAACATTAAGAAATTTAGCTCGTGTCAATTCAAATTTTTTAATTACTTCGAAAACGCATTTTTTACATCAATGTCTCGCGTTGTTTCAGAAAAAGCTGCAAGGTCTAACATTTCTTCACTGATATTAAATTCTACTGATACAGACCTAATGGAGATCGCCAATTGAGGAACGTCGTTAACATCTGTAAATTCATCAAGAAGCAGAATTTTTTAGATCGTTTTTTAACCTTGTTTCAATAAAACAGCTGATATCTCCAATTCAACGCTCGGTTGTGCGTCGTGATAAAGAAAGCTTATCTATTGCCTTATGTAACTTTTTGTTATCAGGGTCGAAAATATTTATAACCTTCTTCATAGTGTTTTCTTAACTCTGCTTCCCCATAAGGACGATTATCACGGCTAATATCCCAAGCTATTATGTAACTCGCCTCAACTGATCAGTCATTTCTATGGCTAAAAGACGAAATAATGTTCTGTTCCTTTTCAATATTTGACTGCAATGCCTTCAGTTTAGTCTCTCTAAGATTTGTATTAAGGGGACAATCTTTAGCAAATTGTGAGTGAAATTTTTCATGGTGTCTACTTAAATTGAAAAGTTTGTTATGTGGTACAGTAATTTTGCAAATGAGGCACATAGGCATGCCGTTATCTTCAACAAATCAAAATATGTGTCCATTCGGACTGAAATTTTCTGTTTTAATCCACTATCTTATGTTTTTAATTGCTCGTTAATGCCATTTTAATTCCTTAAAGGTAAAAAGCGGGACCGATATATGTATGTTGAGTATTACCAGTTAATTTCAATAAAATGAACGTAAGATATAATTAAAAAATCGTCCAATTTACCAGTTTTAGTTTTGAAGTTTTTTTTTTTTTTATTAATATTTTTCAGTAATTTTTAAGAAAATGTGTATTTTTCACATTGAATAGATTTGAAAAATATTAATTAATTGTTAAGATTTTATTTGCTGATTGTTTTAATGATCATTGCAGTGTAAAGTTTTATTGTGTTATGTGAGTTGTGCCCCCCACCTTTTACAAACTATTAATTTAAAGTTTTAGTTGGTAAGCTTTTATATATTATTCTTTTTAACCCCTTACCTTATTATTTAATTTCATTTCATTGTTAATATATTAATAAAAATAACGGTTGTTTGTTAAGTATAATAAATTTGCTACTACTACTTGGAAGCATTTATATCTGTGGTGGGCATAGCCCGTCAATGTCGAATTTGGCACAGAAAATGACACTCGTTATTTCCACGTAGAGGTTAATTTGAAAACATGAAATAGAATAAAAATGTAAACCTTCAGTTAACATTAATTTTTTTATACATATTATAACAAACGACTTCATAAAAAATTTTTCATAAAAGCATGTGTTGAAAAATAATTCAATTGAACTTTAAAATTTTGTTTAAAATATTTTTGGAGACTAAAAAAGGTTTTGGATGTAAAGGCTTCTTAGAATGTTTAATACTTTTGTTAGTGTTTGAAAATAATATTTTTGAGTCTTTTTAAAAACTTTGCTGTTATAGTGCGTTTACATCTAAGGAAAATCTAGTAGATTTTAGTTGAAATCTATTTCAAAATCTATACCGTTTACATCTAAGTTTTTTGACATTTTGTGAGATTTTGTTTCCACAACAATAAACAGCTGATTAAAATAAAACATATAAACTAGAAATACCAAAAATAAACAAAACAATAGGAAAATTGAAGTATGTAAAATTCTAAAAAGGAACAGATTTTATAATTATATTTTGCATCAAAAATTAAAAAAGCACAAACTGAAATAGAAATTTTGCGAAAAAATTAGCATTTGTTAAATCTATTGTTTGAACAGCAAAAACAAATTCATTTTCCACAATTATTATTTAGCAGATTGGAATGGGCACATGTCAGTATAAAAAGTTATAACTTTTCAATTACTAAATATTTTTTTATTATAGATTCGTAATTTTTTTTTGTTAATAATTAATATTTCATTTCCTTTTTATTCAACTTGTTTGCTTTTGTTTTTAAATGTCAATTTTTCAGTCACTGCGTTGTAATTTTCTACTACAATATTAAAAAAACACAGTAGTATCATTTGGTAGTGCTCAAGTTTGACAAGATTTTGTGAGATTTTGCACAAATCTAGTTACGAGCTAGATTTTGTTTTTTTATGGGAAATCTAGTAAAACTGAGCTAGATTTCGCTCGAAATCTCGTATATACTAGATTTTGCTTAGATGTAAACGCACTATTAGGGAAATATAAATTTGTGAATCAAAGTGAAAAATGGATACTTTCGTAAAAATTACTGAAAAATATTAATTAAAATTAATATAAAAAAAGTTCAAAATTAAAACTGGTAAATTGGACGATTTTTTAATTATATCTCACGTTCATTTTATTGAAATTAACTGATAATACTCAACATATATCGGTCACGCTTTTTACTTTTAAGGAATTGAAAAGGCATCAACGAGCAATAAAAAACGATAGTGGATGAAAACAGAAAATTACAGTCCAAATGACACACAATTTTTTGATTTGTTGAAAATAAGGGCATGCCTATGTGCCTCATATGCAAAGTTACTGTATCACATAACAAACTTTTATGAAAAATTTCACTCACAATTTGCCAAAGATTATCCCCTTAATACAAATCTTAGACTAAACTGAAGGCATTGCAGTCAAATATTGAGAAAGAACAACATTATTTCGCGTTTTACCCCTGGAAATGACAGATCAATTGAAGCAAGTTACATAATAGCTTGGGATATTGACCATGATAAACGTCCTTATGGGGAAGCAGAGTTAAAAAAACACACTATGAAGAAGGTTATAAATATTTTCGATAACGCACAACCGAGCGTCGAATTGGAGATATCAGTACTTTTATTGAAACAAGTTTAAAAAACGTTCTAAAATATTCAGTTTCTTAATGAACTTACAGATGTTAGCGACGTTCCTCAATTGGTGATCTTCATTAGGTCTGTATCAGTAGAATTTAATATCAGTGAAGAAATGTTAGACCTTGTAGCTCTTTTTGAAACATCGCGAGAAGTTGATGTAAAAAATGCGCTTTTCGAAGTAATTAAAAAATTTGATTAAAAAATTAAAAAAAAAAGATCCAGATATTCCACATTATCTACCAATTCACTGTATTATTTATCGGGAGCATCTAGTTTAAAAATTTTTTAAATATGAAAACTTTGAAAAATTGTGGTAGAAATTGTAAATTTTATCAGAACAAATGCTAAAACTCATCATCAGTTTAAAAATTTTATTATGGAGTTACAAGAAGTTGAGGAAAACAATGAGTTATCAAGCGATGTCACCATTTGGTCCATCGTGCGGTGGCTATTCGTTTCTAATGTTTTGGATCAATTTGTTGAGAAAAAGGAAAAATATATCCTGATCTGGAGAATGAAATTTTGATTTCTGATTTAATGTTTTTACTGACATAATGATCCATCTTAAATCCCTTAATCCGAGTTTACAAGGCATTTTTATTTTTCAACGGATTTCTCTGAAATTTAGTACACACAATATCTGTACTTCAGGGAAGGTCACCATATACTTCTTACCGGCCACGCCTACTTTTGCGCCCATTTTTTATATAAAACTCATTTTCTGTTTTTTGGTATTCTTTTTCGCTATACAAATTTGTATTTTTCAACGGGTTTCTCTGAAATTTGGTACACACGATCTCTATACTCTAGGGAAGGTAGCAATATGCTTTTTTCTGGCCACGCATACTTTTGCACCCACTTTTTTTTAAATTTTTTAACGTATTTCGCTCGAATTTACTGCATAATATTCTCATATGCTAGGCCAGTCGTCATATATTTTTATCAGCCACGTCCTCTTTTTTTAATTTTCTATATACGCTTTAGTGAAGTCCATTGAAAAATTATCTATAACAAACACTAATATACATATTTTAATTTTTCAATGTATAAATCTCTTTAGTTACTTCTCTTGTCTGTACACCATTATGAAACAAATATTGTAAATCAACCGATTACAAATATTCTCGTCTTGCCTTTTTTACTGTATGAGTTGGAGCACCCCAAAATGATTGCAGATTTATTTCATGGGTGAACAGATATAGGTTGACTATCGCTGTAGATTACTCCGATGAGGTTACATCATACAAATATTTCCATCTCGCCTTTTTACTACATTGGAAAGCAACCTATTACACTATAAGTTAACACGCTCGCTTTGATTCAGATCTGCCTAATCGGTAACATTTAGTTTATATGTAGCTTTAGTTTTTGGTGCTGCGTGTGGTTGACACGCGCCGTGTTAGATTTGCTCGATCAGCTACTTCGATTTAATATTTTACCTTTTTGCTAGTTTAAGTTTTATGTTGGCGTTGCAATTTGTAGTTAAAACAAACTTGGTGGTAGGAAATAAATTTAGTTTAAGACCCTAACTCACCAAACGCAGTCGTTTTACTTATTGGAAAGAAATACCCAACGAGAAGAAGTCTACCAGACTAAATACAACAGGGATTTCTTCACTTATATTAATGAGTTGTAAAGGTGGAAATAGAACCATTTGCACTTGTGACTTTTTTTTTTTTTTTTTTTTTAATTTATTAAGTCTATGGTAAAACCTTACAGACTGTTAAGTATAATACAGAGAGAAAAAAAAATATAATATATACAAATCCTTAAATCAAAAATTTGAGATTATGTATTTAAAAATAATATAATATTGCGTTTAATAATATCATCATTTAAAGAAAAATCAATTAAATTGTATAGATCATTGAAATCATGGCAAATTCTTCTAAATGGATCAGCATCGGCAAACTTTTGACGACAAATTGGGATAAACAGTGGAGTGTAAAAACGTGTTGACCGTGCCGGAACGTTCATAGAGATGTTGTCCATAAGAAAGTTTGAGCATATGTCGCCTCGAATTAAGTTAAATAAAAACATAACATTAAGCATTGTTCTTCGGCTTTTTAAAGACGGCAGTTTAATTTGAGAAAGTCTAATTGTATATGATGGTAGATTGACAAAACTTGGATAAGAACGTCTTAAGCAGAAAAGGAGAAATTGCTTCTGGACCGATTCAATTTTGGCACTGCGAATATTAGATAGTGGATCCCAAATAACAGACCCGAATTCTAAAATTGGTCTTACTAGGGAGATGTATAGTTGTTTGGTAACTGTAGGGTCATTGAATTCCTTTGCCCATCTTTTAATGAAGGCCAGTACACCACGTGCTTTAATAATTATCATCGAAATGTGTTGAACAAACTCTAATTTGGCATCTAAAAGAACACCCAGATCCAGGATTTTATTTACTTGCTCCAACTGGTAATCTCCAAATTTGTAACAACCAAATTCACCTAATTTTCTTGTAAAGTGCATGTGTTTTCATTTTTTTAAATTTAATTCCATTAAATTTATGTGGCACCATCTATAAAAATTATTTAGATCATGTTGTAGGTGAATTTGTTCACAATAATTCTTATAGCTTAAGAAAATCTTGACATCATCAGCATACATAAGAACATTTGAGGCTTTTATTATACTTGGTAGATCATTTATAAAAAGAGTAAATAAAATTGGTCCAAGATGACTTCCTTGAGGCACACCAGATTTAACTATAATATTCTTTGAAGTAGTATTATTAAAATAAACACGTTGATTTCTGTTGATCAAGTAAGATTTTATCCAGCTTATGCTGTTTGCTGTAAAGCCCATCAAATATAATTTTTTGAGTAAAAGATCATGATTTACTTTATCGAAAGCTTTACTGAAGTCAGTATAAATAACGTCGGTATGTAGCCCATTGACGAAACCCCGATTTACCAAAGTTGTAAGTTGTAAAATATTAGTTGAAATAGAGCACCCCTTACGAAAACCATGTTGTGAGTGTGATATTATAGAAGAAACCTGATGACAGAGATTATCCGTTAAACATTTTTCAAATAGTTTGGGAATAGCACAAAGCTTAGCTATTCCTCTATAGTTAGCTACATTCGACTTGCGCATGAAAGCATACAGCGCATACATCCACGAAATATTTTTGATATATTTAGTTATTTTAATTGAACCATGAGTCATAAAAAGCGTAGTTATATAGGCCGTACTACCTCAAATGCAAAAAGGCTTACGTTAACGAGTAACGAGTCTCAACGGGTTAGACAATCTGAGTCGAGAAATGCTGAAACACCTAAGCAAATCTAACAACGTCTTGAAGCCCAAAGATCAAGACAAGCTTTGTTAAGAAGAGCGAAAATTCCTGAATCTACTCAAGTGCATCTAGAAATCCAGCGGCCAAGAAAAGCTGAGGGAATCCGCAACTCCTGAAACGACTCAACAAAGTCTTGAGGCCCAACGGATAAGACGAGCTGACTTCAGGGAATGTGAAACTCCTGAAACGACTCAACAAAGTCTTGAGGCCCAACGGATAAGACCAGCTGATTTCAGGGAATGTGACACTCCTGAAATGAATCAACAACGTCTTGAGGCCCAACGGATAAGACAAGCTGACTTCAGGGAATGTGAAACTCCTGAAACGAATCAACAACGTCTTGAGGCCCAACGGATAAGAGGAGCTGACTCCATGTGAAACTCCTAATATCCCTACCAGAAAACTTTTGCAACTTGGTTCCTTCATTGCAAGAGATGCTACAAAAAGTTATTCCTAACATAACGTACATAAGAGAACAATCTCTTATGATAACAGAGACCAAATTAGAGTTTTCCTCTTTTTCTCATAGACAATTATATGTCGCCTGCTCCAGAGTTGGGAGCCAGCACAACAATCTTTTCGTATATGCATGCACCAGAAGGAAAAACAAGAAATGCTCTATAACAGCGATGGGCACTGGTTTGCCTGGATTTACTCATTTACCAGGGGTCTAATCGTCGCATACGTGATCGAGTGAATTTGATAGAAATTTTTCATTTTGAAATCACGGCATTCGCTATCGTGTAAGTAGTATTGAAAGCTGTCATTCAATAAGGCATCCAAAAAAGAGAAGAACAAATTCTTCAGGCTGCCGGTATAGGAGTTTCTGGTGATGGTCTTTCATCGAACAAATCTTTTGGTTCTTCTAAAACTACAAAACAAATTTGTGCTGATGATATCGAAAAAGCATTTAATATGTTAGATGAGGAAGACGACGAAAATATAAATGAACCTGAGGCAGTAGAGAAGGAACCCATTATAGAAGCAAAAAAAGTTACTGAACGTGAATTTAAATTAGACCTTCTAAGGTGTCACATCGAAAAATATGAAGATTCCCAACGAAGCATATACTGTAAGCTTGATCGGTTATTGAATATAAAAGAAAGATCGTTAAAATTAAAGGAAGAAGAACATGTTGCTAATATTTCAATAAAAAAGATTGATTATGAAATAAAATCAGTTGAACTAGAAATGCTAGAGGAAAATGATTATCAGTCGAAGTAATACAAGCTCAATTTTTTTTTTATAAAAATTGATATTTTAACTTATAAATTCATATTAAATACGTGAAGTATATTTTATTTTAGAAACATTTTATTTTATTAATATTATTTAATTTAAAAGCGTATATTTACGTAGTTCAAATTCATATTTTAAATGTCTTTAAAACCACAATTTCTAAAATTTCAATTCATTTTCATTAAACATGTGTTTTTCTTTATTTACATTAAAAATAAATCTTTTACAATTTTTAATAGATTTCGTTTCGATTCTAATCGTATGCCGTGATTAGGCTATTCGATACGTTTCGAAATTTCATTCGATACGAAAGCTTACTCGATCACGAATGCGACGATTAGACCCCAGATCTGCTACAAAGGCAACAATTTTTCTACCAAGACGTTCTTCGTTTTATTACATTACTTTTTAAATTTAAGAAAGAATTATGAACTAACCAACATGCGGGTTTAAAATATAGAAAATATATATGAAACAATTAAAAAAAAAAAAAAAATATTGTGTTTTTTCAGCTTGTTTTAAAAACTTTTCAGTAATGATTGAGTTAGAAAAAAAACTTCAGTAATCATGTGTAGGGGTAAAAATTTTTGTTTTTATTTTCTTTAAATCTGTCTAATGAAGCCGAGTACCTCATTTGTATTCAAGTATTAAAAAATTGTGTATCGGTCTTATCTTAAGCGGCACTATGACAGATTTCATGCGGAAATGCATTGTGTTTTTGGAAGTAACATAAAGGAATTAATTGAAAAATTAAAAAAAGATTTTAGGCTGAAAAATTATCGCCTTGAGAGAAGATGTGCGAGTAGTCCTATCAACGGTACGGTTGATCAGAAAGTTAAAGCTACATATGTAAACAGTTTAGCTTTAGCGAAAAGGGCTCGGTCTTTTGATGATGGGCAGTTTTTTAAAGAAACTTGTTTGGCAATAATGTATTTATTTGGAGAAGCAGGACAACAACTAGGGGACAATTAACGAAATGCCATTAACTCGCCGAACATTAACTAAAATCCAATTTTTTATATACATATATTTTTTACCGTTATTAAAAAATTCATGAGTTATATAGTACGTCTTAAGTATTTTTTATTTTATTTCATATACAGTTCCAAGAACTTTCGAAAAATTTATCTAAGTGTAAAGCAATTTTTTTTACCCTCCTTTATTCAATGCTCTCTTTCTGCCCATCGCTGCTCTAGAATAAGTAAAATTCGTAACTTCTAAACATCATACACTCCAAGTAATCCATGCATAAACATTGTTAGTTGTAATGGTAAGTCAAAAGCCTTTGGATCCCGGGCAAGACCGAGTAAAAACAGCTAGTAATAACATAAAATAATAAAATGATTTCTTTTCTTTCAACTTTATTATTTACTGTAGTTGGGAAAATAATAATTTTTTAACTTGTTTTGATTAATCATCATCAAAAATAATATAAATAATATCATCACAAATAATATTAAAAAAAATGTATAAAGTTAACATTTTATGCAATAATAATCTTAAAACAAAGCCCTTTACGCATCAAAATTTTATTTGTATTAATTACACAAGAAATGAGAACGAAAATTGTTAGTACACACAGAAATTAGTTAAGGGCGGACATTACATTGGCCGTTTGAAATCGACTTTTTTTATAATTTTGTATTTTAGTAAATATTCTTAAGATTCTAAGAAAAAAAATTTCATGGAAAAATTCCTACGGGTTCAAAAGTTACAGCCGGATTAGTGAGAGCGCATTTTTAATTTTCGCGCTACATACGTACGGCAGCTGGTATATACTTGTTTTACTTGCTACCTGACTTTTGGTGGTTGTTATTTCGTACCTACTTCAAGGGTGGGGTTTTTTGTGTTTTTGGACACATATTATATATTATATTATATTATACCTAATATAGTGGAATTTTTATTTTATATGCTCAGTTATTTGCCATCTTTTGCAGCATGAAGTCGTGGTTTTTTGTGAAAAATATTGAAAAATTGAACCTTTTTTTTCTTTGTTCACAAACTTTGAACGCGTTTATCTCGAAACCATGTTTTTCGTGCTGGTTGCGGCACTAGCAGGTTCATTTTTTGACGAATTTTTTTTTGTATTTTTTTAAACTTGATTCGCTATCGTATGACACGAGCTTTTTTTTAATTTTTTTTTTTTCGAGTTTTTATGAATTTTTAAAGTCAATATTTTTTTTTCGAAAAAACACACTTTTAAATTTGGAACATCACCAAAATTAAAAAAAAAAAATTAAAAAAAGCTCATGTCATACGATAACCAATTTTGTTAAGATTTAAAAAAGTCATTTTTTTTCCAGATCGGAAAATTTTTGCAACTTCCAGCGCTGCAACCACGAGGCCCCGTTTTTTCCTCTGCCGCCAGTTTGGAGCTCTATAAAACCACGCATATATTTTTTTGAATTTTTTTCTTGTAATTTGTTCAATTCTCTACAATAATAATAAAAAATGTTTGTTTTTGACTGAGTTATGAATTTTTGAAAAAAGGTCTGTTTTCTCTGCCGCGAATGTAATGTCCCCCCCCCCTTAACACTAATAAAATATAATGGACAACAACCACAACAAAACTGATTAGTTGCAGTTTTTGACTCTGATCAGTTGCATTTGTTAGTGTTGTTGTTATTGGATTAAAGACTTTCTTTCTCATGCTCTCGCTTCTCACTTGAGCACTTGTTTAATGTAGCAGTTCGTGTAACTGTACTCTCCTTATGCATGTTTGTATTAAACAACATGTGCATTCGTTTCGACATAACCTTTAATTATGGTTGAACGAGAAAAAATAAAATAAGTGGCAATAAACGTTTTTGTTAGCCACTTAATTTATATTGCATACAAACTGAGTTAATTTTATTGAGTTCATTTTAACGGAGACAAAATTGTTCACAATGTAAAAAAAAAGAAGTTATTGAAAAGATTACTTTGGTGGGTTGTTATGATATTGCTTGTGAAAACTTAGTCGACTAAAATTTTTGTTACTCCTTCTATAGCTTGCCATTCCTACTGATATTATCACACAGATAAGATAATAACACGTACTGCCTATAAAAATGCTGGTTAAGAAACCCCATAGATATCTAATCGAAGTTGTCTTTGGATTTGGAAGTGCAAACTATGGGCTTGTTGTGCACACACACACACTTAAAATACATACATAAATATGCGTACGACCCGAAAAGAAACCGTATTTCTAAAAAAAAAAAAAAAATAATACATAAGCTTAATTTTTTGTATATTAATTGGCTAAGTGAATCGAAAAACAAAGGACATTTGTTTTGAAATGCGAGAGCACATAATGAAATTAAGAAAAGCCGGGAAATCATTTATAAACTATGGCAATAATGTAATTTGATACTACAAAAAAGCAACGTAACAAAACGTAAGTCAGACAATTGTAATATAAAAACTCATTCGCTTACGTACTTGTCTGTGTAGCGGTCGTCTGCATGAGAACTTGCTTGTGATATGGAAACAGGTTATAGTTCAATTGCGAAAACTGTTGGGCGTGCAAGTCAGTATTAAAAAAAATTTCTTAATCGATATCACTAGGAAGCAAGCCTATACCAGGAGTCTAATTGTAACATTCATTACCGAGATTTATCGATAGAAATAATTTTTTTATTTTCCCAAGATAAAATACTAAGAATAATTTTGCTCTGTCACATTTAACGATTATGTATCCTAGTAAAGATTAAGAGTGAAACAAGATCTCACGTTTGTCCGTCTTCTTTAAATAATAATACTCGATATCGAATGCTACGATTAGCCCCCCCAGGTCGTCCACCCAAAATTAGAAATACCCTGGTGAATGACGAAACAGTTTGAAGTGTTTTGAGAAAACCCGGATTCCAAAGCCGGTATAGGTGAAAAAATGGAATGGACATAGAACTGCAGTGATATTTGGCGATGAGAGTACGTTTAATTTATTCGGTTGTGATGAGCTGCAACGTATATTTTTCAAGGTTCAGAAAATACACACATGAAACACACAATGTTCTGTTCAAAAGCAGCCAACACATATCTTTATTTTCATATCAATTATGTTTGTTTTTAAATTTTCTTCGGTGCCCAACACAACCATGACTGTGTTCGTTTTAATATTTCGTTATTTACACGAACATTTTTGTATCACGTACTTTTTGTTTCAATCACACATAAAGCACACATTTTTGAGTGTTGCTTTATTTGAAGTTCATGTTCTGGTACGTGTATTAAAAAAAAAAACAGAACATGTACAATAAACAGGTTCGAGTTCAGTTATATTTTAAGTCGTGTTGTGGCTCGTGTAGTAAGAAAAAACAGAACATGTACAATAAACAGGTTCGAGTTCAGTTATATTTTAAAAACGACTTAAAATATAACTGAACTTTTAAACACGACTTAAAATATAACTGAACTCGAACCTGTTTATTGTATGTACATGTTCTGTTTTGTCTTACTACACGAGACACAACACGACTTAAAATATAACTGAACTCGAACATGTTTATTGTACATGTTCTGTTTTTTTTTTCAGTACACGTACCAGAACATGAACTTCAAATAAAGCAACACTCAAAAATGTGTGCTTTATGTGTGATTGAAACAAAAAGTACGTGATACAAAAATGTTCGTGTAAATAACGAAATATTAAAACGAACACAGTCATGGTTGTGTTGGGCACCGAAGAAAATTTAAAAACAAACATAATTGATATGAAAATAAAAATATGTGTGTGTTGGTCTAAGTTATGTTTGTTTACATATATGTACGAGTTTTTTATTCAGTGTGTGTTTTTTTCTGAACTCTGATATTTTTGTGATATACACCCAATTTTCAGCGAAAGACAGAGGTGAACGTACTATTATCTATGTGACTGCAAAAAAAGCGCCGGTTACAGACCTAAGCGCTCGTCTTACTAAAACAATTGTTAAAGAGAGATATTTTTATTTATTAATTAACAGCATACTGCTCCAGAAATCCACAGCCTTATTCATATTTGTTTTTGCGAATTCAATTTTCTTTAACGAGTCAATTTTCTTATGAGCTTTCTTTGTGATACTCAAGAACTATAACCAGCACGATGTACAGTGTCACTTGAAATCGTACAACAACTGAGGGCTTACAATTTGTTTATTAATTCCCAAACCAAAAAAATTGTCTATTTGAATAATATGTTTAAAAAATGGAAAATATTATTACTTTACTTTTATTTATTAAGAGTTTTCTAAGATTTAAGCATTACAAATTCAAAAAACAAACATCACCCGCAGAGCGCGAATTGCCAATTTACCATCATAAAAGAGGTAAAATTTATGCAGAAATCACAGAAATATTTAACAGGACCCGCAGTATAAAAAGGCAATCGAATTTTAAATAAAGTCATACTTCAGTCCAAAAAGAAGCTGACTGCTACAGATGAAAAGTTGATAGCACTTCAAGTAAAGGAAAATCCATTCATCAATCAGCGCAATACACAAACGGCTGGAGTTTGTCCGCGAGTACCAATCTAAGCCAAAGGAGCTCCAGAATGTTGTTTTCACGGATGAATCTAAATTTAACATATTTGAAACAGATTGCAAACAGTGTGGAGAAACCCCAATAAGATGATGAACATAGCTAGTTTACGTCCGACTGTCAAACATTGAGGTGTGTCCGTGATGGTGTGGGGCTGTATATCAGGGCAAGAGTCGGTAATTTGATTTTTAACGACGGGATTATGAACCAGTACGGTTATATACAGTGGCTCCATTGGATATTCTTACAAGATTTTGTTTGATATGTACATATGTGCTCTATCTAAACTAAATAAAAAAATTACTATTTTACATATATGTTTTTTTCGATTTAATTTACACTCTATCCTAATCTTTCAAAATAAAGAAAACAACATTATTCATGGCAACGTTAAATTAAAAAAACAAAATAATTCTATTTTTTGTGCTCAACGAATAATCGGACACATAAATGTAAAAAAAGTACAACTAATAATTTGTGACATATCCAAGAACGGCTTGTAAACGTGGTGGAATGGATTTTTACCAAATTTTAGCATACTTCTGGTTCTATAGAGTGCCATGCTTCCCGTAAAGTCTCCTTTAGCTGATTTAATGAGTAAAATTTTTGGTGGTATACTCTTGTAGCTAGTTTCTCCCAAAGAAGTTCAATTATGGCAACCAAAGCTTTGCCATTGTCATTGTCTTGGTAAAAAACAAAATTGTTCGCAATGCCCAATTTTTCCGTACTTTGCTTTACATTTTCTTTCAAAATGTTGAGGTATACAAATTTGTTCATTTTACCATCAATAAAATGTAAATTGCCCATCCCAGCACTCGACATGCAGCCCCAAGCCATAAAAATGCTTTCCTCCATGCTTAACAGTGGCTTTTGTATTTTGATGATTAAATTCTGCATTTGGTTTACGCCACACAAACATCTTGCCATCCGAACCATGCAAATTAAATTTGCTTTCTTCAGTGACCAGAACCTTGTAATAAATGAGAACTATCAAAGAAAATTAATTTTAAGATATTTTAAGATCAAATTACCTTATTTCAAAAATCTTCTGTTTTAAACAAATACTCTTTAGCATATTTTTTATTCTCCTATTTTTATTTTTTTGGGTTTATAAATGGATTTTTCCTAGAAACTCTACCATGATAGTTGTATTTATGCAATGTATTACGAACGATATTTAAGCAAACATATTTTCCACTGCGGATTTTTAAAAATCTTTTCAGTTCTCTTGCAGTTGTAAAAGCATCTTGTTTGATTTCTTTTAATAAAGAACGTTCTTCTCGCTTTTTTATTTATTTATTCCACTTGCAACTTTGCAGTGCTGTAACTCAGGAACGGCTTAACTTAGGGCATAGACATTTCGGATCCAGGAAATCTAAGTATAAGATATAGGCAAAAGAGTGCATGCAGGCAACTATTATGTAGGTACCAAATTCAAGTGAAAAACCAGTTTTTGTAGTATTTGGATTTTCCAAGGGTTGTTTTTGCAACATTTGGCTATCCCATGCCCGTGACCTTTTTGCCTATATCTCTTGAACCAGGTAGAATATTTGTAGGTACAAACGTATCCCGGGTGTGTGTTCTCGTAGAAAAAGTTGGGTATGCATCGTAGGGTTAATATTTTGCCTTGAGCTTCTCTGCTTTTATAAGCTAACCTGAACTCATCACGGAACCTCTTAATAATGTCGTGGACAGTCGATTTGCTTTTTTCCAACAATTCGGCGATTTCTCTCACTGTTTTACCTTCTAAATTAAATTTAACTATTAATTGTCTTACTTCGACGGTACATTGATTTCCACTTGGGACCATTTCGAAGATATTTCAATTCAGAATTAGAACTGTCGACTAAATGTTTTGAATTGCATATTTGTAAACTACGACATTTTTAACATTGACATTTTCCTTCGTTCGATTATTCGTTGAGCACAAAATATTGAGTTAATATTCTTTTTCTTTATAAATTTACCGTTACCATGAATAACCTTGTTTTCTTTATAATTTTGAAAGATTAGGATATAGAGCGTAAATAAAAACGAAAAAAAAATATATATTAAGTATTTTTTTTTTTGGTTTAGAGCACATATATATCAAACAAAATCTTGCCCGATTATTCGATCGAGCAGTTGTCATCCGCGATCTATCGTTGCTTTTATTATTCTCGAATATGAAAAACTTACTTATCTGTGTTTGCTTAATGGTCTTTGTGGTTACTGCTCAGCATGCAGTTAGGTTATGTACCTTTCTGCATGCGTTCTGGTTATATTACATTACCTATCATTTTAGTTTAAGTTTTTTTACATTAAATAGCTGGTTGTGCAGGGGGGCTAAGGGCTAAGGGAGTTTACCCTGTCTGTTTGGTTACGCACCTCTGCCATTTAAAATCAGAATAATTAAAAATAAAAATATAGATATCACCTCAAACGAAATTTGATACCAAGTGCTGAAAAAATGGGCATACTTTTATACGGACAAATACCCCAAACACATCATTTAATGCCCGGGCGTGGGCACTCTATAACTGGCCAAAAAAATGAAAACTCCCGCACGGTTTCCGGATATGAATTTTATAGAGCATCTTTGGCATTAACACGAAATAAAAATACGTAATAAATTTTTTTTAATAAATCTGACCTTAACAAGACTCTTGTAGAAGTGCAGAGCAAAATTAACGTTAAACATTCGAAAAGTTAGTCGACTCGATGCCAAAAAGGATTAATACACTTAAGGAGGGTAAGGTTTTAAAAGCGAAAAAAGGGTTATTTTCACAATTAAATGAATAATGTTGGATTATTTATCATATACACGTTATGGTATAACATTTGAAGAATCTTTGAAAAATTTTCAATTAAAAATTTTAATAAATAAGTCCGTGGCAGCGAATCTCCTGCGAAAAAAAAATAGCAATGCATTTAAAAGATGACATGTTTCCCGAGGTAATCACGAAGTTTTTTTAAATTTTATTTTTGGCAGCATTTTAAGTGAAAAAACACGAGTTTTGCTATAAAATTTCGGTGAATTTGTTGTTAAAAAACGAGGAAGAAAATGTAAATAAAAAAACTCTTCGTGGTTACCTGGTGATTTTTATGTAGAAATAGTGTGTAAATTTCAAAAGAATCGGTTAAGTAGATCTTGAGTTATGATGTTCACGGGCTTCAAACATGTTATTTGCGAGAAAATAGATTTAAAGTTTTCTAAAAACTCATTTATATACGATATACCGTATGAGGGCGGTCGCTGCTCCGATTTACTTGAAATTTTAACACAACATTCTCGACATGTTGTATATTTAGAAAACAAAAAAGTGTTTTAGAACGTAACGGACAGTTGATGTCGTTTGCAGAGTGATCAGTTTGTTTTTTTTTGCAATTAAAGCATGTAAAAACAGCTGGTCTTTTTTCATTTGTATTAAATGGACACACACTTGTATGATGTTGTTTTGCACATATCATACACGCAGCACTTCGATGACAATGTTCACCGCCATGGCCATACAGTAAGCAGTTGCAGCATTGAGTTGGTTTATTCCTGGATATCGATTTGTATTTTTTCCAAGAAATTATAATATTGGAAATTGTTCGTACATTTTTTAAGGCAGTTGGATTAAAATTTTTACGAACAAATTGAACTTTGTAAACTGCATTATTATTCGAACTAAATTTGGTGACTATTTCAGTTACGGAAGAGGGAGACAGGTTGTAGTTTTTTTAGTTCTTCGGTGATGGCCTCAGAGTTTATGCGGGGTAAACTGCGTAAAAAGGTTGTGTATAACCTATTATCTTTGGAGCCATAAGAATGAAACTCCATCTTACTCTGTTTAAGTATTTTCTTGTTGCATTCGTACATTTCTTTACTTGGAGCAAAAATTTTGGTACCAATTGAAGTACGTTAGCTTCTACAAAAATGGGTGGTTACGTCCATATCATTGAGGCCAGCAAGCAGGCTAAATCTGTTGCTTGAAGTTGACGCAATGTTCGGGTTAGCAAAACCCGGAGGAAGTTTTGTCATCTTCTTGTTGGCAAGGAGCTTTCTTTTTGCTGAAGATTTGGCCCCTCGGGCCATCGCTACATTTTTATTCCTGTTTTAAGCTGGATTGTCTCTATGTGAGTTCAAATGAGTATATATACACTTGTTTTTAATTTTAAATAGTTGTACTCTAAGCGCTTTAATTATTTACACGACCGTTCGTAGAGTTAAATTCGAACTGAGGTTTTTTTTATTTAGTGAACTATTGAACTTCCTGTTTTTATGTTTAACCTTTAACTGTGGAGATGGTGGTAAATTTTACCCTCCCTTTAAATTTTATTTACAAAAAAACAAAGGGTGTCTGGCTTTGTTGAAACTAATAAAAATTTTTTTTACATTAAAAATGTAGTAGCCTTAATATTAAAAAACAAATAATTGGGAAGAAATGTTTTTAGTAATATTGTTTGTAAAATAAAAAGTGGTAAAATTTACCACCGTGGCACTGACTACGTCCAAAAATTTCCCCTCTATAGTTAAAGGTTAATAAGTTGAAATATTGAAGAAACAATACTAGTTTTGATTAAATTTTCTTAACTTTAAAACACACTTTATATTCATTATTTCAGATGAGACAGTGACAGTGACACTCACTGTAGTTTTAGGATGTATTTCCTTGCCGATTATTTCTATAATTTCTGTTACCGCCTGTGTGGAAGTGATTTGGGGAATAAAAAAAAAATTTTTTTACAATAAGTATTTTCCTTTTGCAGCTAGTTTTCGTGGTAATTTTTTTAAAGCTTAATGCTATAAATGAGGTATCTGATCGTCTTTACAATTTTGCCAGTTTGTACACATGACTTAAACAGTTCCAATATATAATTAGTATTAATTATTTTGATATGAAGATACCATCGCATTAAAAACTGAGTGCTCACCACCAATTTTAATTTTCAAATGAATATTTTTATTAAATATTTATAATTTGTCGAAACTTTTTTAATATTTTTTTTTATGTACTATACTGTAGTGTTTATTATTATGTACTATAATATTTAAAAATAATTTCATAATTCTGAATCTTAAAACAAAAAAAAAAAGTAAACAAAATTTTTTGTTCCAAATAGTGAGTGCTCACTTGTACTTAATATTTGTTTTGCTACTTACTGGAGAAAAATAGCGGTACTTTTAAAAAATAAAAACATATTAAAGTTGATATAACAACTTTTTTAAATATAATTAATAGCAGTTTTGTGACATACGTTGTATCAGATGTAACTAATCTTTGTCATGCCTCCCAATGAAAAGAAAAAAAATATTACAATTAACGCGATTCCAAAAAATCAAACAAATTAGAGAAATAGTAAAACGACCATATTCCACCGTCGAAAAAATTATTGACAAATATATAAACAGAAAAATGTTGACGTATAAGCCCAGATCTGGGTGGCCACATTTGCTGTCTGAAGCTCAAAAAAGTTTTATAAAACTTCGGAAAATTTAACAAAATCCAAAACTTCCGGCTATAAAACCTACGGAAACGATAAATATAAAGATTGGTCTCAATATTTCTGCAAATACAGTCAGCAATGTAATCTATGCAGCTGGTTATCACGGTCGGGTTGCGATACCCTATACCATGCGTTTAGGGACCCTATCTCTCAGGCCCAACTAACTGGATATATAAGTGAAGATCGGGAAGCAGCTCTATATGGGGCCTTTGACTAAGAGTTGTCCAATAGGGATCATTTTTGGACTACTGATTAATGGATGTAATATATACATACAAACCCAATTTGACTAAGATTTGTATGATAATTTGGATCTTATGGCAATATATGTTGATTTCATAGGGGTCATTTGTATGGGGGCTAGGTCTGAACATGGACCGATTCTCACCAATTTTAATAGCGTTCATCCCATGGCAGATAAAAGATCAAATACCAAATTTCGTCAAAATATATTCATATTTGCGACCTGCAGTTTGATTACAAGCTTTACATGGACACACAGACGGACGGACGGACGGACATCGTTAAATCGAATCAGATAGTGATTCTGATTCGATCGGTATAATTAAAGATGGGTGTAGGTCAAATATTTTTGGTTGTTACAAACAGCAGCACAAAGTCATTATACCCAAACCACATAGTGGTATAGGGTATAAAAACGCTTTGAGTATGCTAAAACCCAAATGAGGCGATGGAGTTCTGGAATCGTGTTATTTTAACAGACGAAAGCAAATTTAACATGTATGGTAATGACGGAAGGTGTAAAGCGTGGAGAAGGGCCAATGAAAAATTTAGAGATCAAAACTTATGTTCCACTTTTAAATATGGGGGTGGCTCAGCATTGGTGTGGAGATGTAAGAGTGCTGGTGGTGCATGTAATCGATGGAATATTAGATCACAAAAAATATACCGACATTTTAAAGACCCATTTCAGCCCGGCCACAAAAATTGGTCTGCCGCCAAATTATATCTTCACCCAGGACAAACCCATACGTCCAGCCAATACAAAGTTATTACTTCTCTATAATACTCCAAAATGGATGAAAACGCTTCTTCAGTCTCCGGATATTAACCCAATCGAAAATCTCTGGAATCATTTGGGGAAAAAAAGGTCAGAGAAAGACAAATTCACAACAAAAACTATCTGGTCAAAGCTCTACAGGAAGAATATGCGAAAATTCCAGCGGAGGTGACCCAAAATATGTTAAATTCTGTTCAGAGACGATTAGAAGCCAAAATTAAAGAGGCCAAAAAAGGACCTAAAGTATAAAATTATAAAAATTTCTGTATTCTAAGTAATTTTTTAAGAAGAATCATAAGAGAACACCACTCAGTTTTTTGTTGTTAAAAATAAGTACTTTTTTGTATTTGTTATTGTATATAATGCCGTTTTCTTTTCTGACAAAATATGTCGCATTAATTTGCACTTTCTTCGAAAAGTGTATTGTTTTATATATTCTGAATTAAGAGCAACCTTATCTTATATATCAATCGAAAGGTGTCAAAGTCGAGCCCCCGTAAATCGCAAAATTTTGCAGCCATTGACTTCTTTCAGGTCATAGAGTGAGAAAATTTCCCCATTGTTCCCCTTTTTTGAATATTTTCACCCTATGAATATTTTTATCAAAGAGGATAATAATCAATTTTTTTTCCATTTTATGACCACAGCATTTTGAGACCTTTCGATTGATGTATAAAATAAGGTTGCTCTTAATTCAGAATATATACATAAATACACTTTTCGAAAAAAAGGTGCAAATAAAATGCGAATTTTTTTGCCAGAAAAGAAAACTCTTATGCCGTTTTCGAATAATAATTTATATAAGAATAATTTTTTCAATATTACAAAGAAAATTTGAACTATATTTGTAGTTTTCTCAATTTCAATTGGAAATGGTCTAGTATAAATAATTTTAGAAACCACTTTTTATATAAAAATCAGTCGATAATAAACTTTTAATTTTTTTCATAACTATTATGTATGTAAAAAAATGTTACAATTAAAATCCGTCAATCAACAAAAACTTTTTTAATTTTTGAATAAAAAAAATAATAGCCTCACTCCAACTTAACTAAATATTTTTAATTTTTTTGGAATTGTAAACTATACATTTAACTTAAATAAAATGACGAGTACAGTTTACATAAACAAAACTGGCATATTCAGCATAATTCGAAATATGATTAACACATAGTAATAAAATAAAAGACGTAAATAAAACTAAATTCCCTACTAAGTTGTACTAAAATTAGTTGTTTCAACAAATTGTATTCCAAATTTATAATTATTTCAGATTTTTTCCCACCAATTAAAAAATTAGTGTTTTAAATATAAACCATGTCTAGTTTACTCGCATAACCTTATTTATTTTATGTGAAAGGTATTAGTGCGGCCCCCCTAGTTTTGGATATAAAAAGTAACAAAATTTTTTTAGCAATTCCTATTTCTCAAATTAAGAGTAACTAATCTAAACTGGCAACTCTGTATATGTTTTTACAAAAATAACGGAACTTTGCGTCTTCCTTTCATAAAATTTCTTACCGGCTCTTCGGATAGTGAGGGTTCCCTGGGACGTCGAGAGGAACTGCTGGCTTCTGTTGAATGGTACTCTCTAGAAGGACGACGTCGTCCGCGATGCTGATCATCGGACATGTTGAGTTGGTTTTGAACAATGAAATCTTACTTCTTACAAGGTATGTAGTTAGTAGTTAGATTATTATAAATTTATTGAGACTACAAATAGACAAATGTTAATTTTAAGCATTTTGTTTCGACATCAAATTCTTATGACATACACACACTTGTTAAGTGGTGTAGCTAAAGAAAAACAACGCCGCTTGATCTACACGACGCCATACTTGTTCCTAAACACATTTTTATTTATCAATTGATATCATCAAAATTATCTTTACATATTTCTGATTTAACTTACATATTTTTTAAATTTATTATTGTTGTGTTCGAAAACTAATTTCCAATTGAAAATTACTAAACTTTATTTTCACACAATAGACGCGCTTCCAAGTAACCGAATTAGAAATTTGATAAAGAAAACCAAATAAAATAGAGAAAATAAAATTAATTACTCAGGGTAGTATTTGTTTAGTACTATTTTTTGCGTTGCAACCATTAATACTACTATATTCAACAACATATTTCTGACTAGGAAGTTATTCTTACGAGCACAAACCGCTTATTTTTTCTGATTATACCTTCTCATTGAATATAGGAACATAGTTTCCCGTTTCTTCGATAGCAATCTCACACGGTGTCTCGACTAGCTATAATTCATGGCAATGTTCATGCTCCAGGCAGAGAAACATAATAACGCCAAAACACAAAGTGGGCAAATTATGCCTACACATTTCATTTTCAAAATGTCTTTGAACCGTAAACGTTATTGTACTAAATGCTTTAAAAGAGATACTTTTTTTTTAATTCCGTTCTTTCATAGTTTTCAATTTTGTTGTTCCATGAATACTCATATTCACGATATGCATTAATGAAATTAATAATTTCGCTTTTATTTAATTTAAGTTGCGCCATATTAAAATACTTAAACGTTAAAATCGAATGAAAGTTCAAATTAATGACAGGGTTTATGGCAGAATTTTTGTCATGACATGACATTAGCTGTCTTCACTAGACATTGACTTGAACATTGCCATTAATTATAGCTAGTCGAGACACCGTGTCATTTAAATTCGATGTCATTAAGGGTATTTTTAAGAATTGTCATATTGAAGGAATATTCTTGCGCGGGGATTATGTTATTATATATAAAACCATAAATGTATTTTAAGGAATTTAAGGCTTTAAACAAATTTCTCATTTTACTTTAGTTTGGTTTTAGCGGAATATTCTCGGAACGTTCTGTTTTTTATAAGTAAGCCAAACAGCCATCCCACATTTTTCGGAGTTTTCCCGCTTTTTAAATCCTCCTCCCGCCTTAAATTTTCATCCCGCTTTTTTAACAAAAATCCATACTTTTGGAGTTTTATATTAGCTACAAAATTTTTTTACTAAAATTTGAGGGGGAGGGGGTGCTGAACTAGTTTTTTTTTTTAATACGAGTGAAAGATAGATATGAGAAGATATTGTACAATCTCCAGATTTGCAAAACTATTTCGAAACAAAAATATATATTTAAAGCCCTAAGCACATTCACAGCGAGTTGCGAGTGCGAGAAAAGACGAGAATGAGACAGTATGATTTTTTCTAATGTGGAAGCGAGATAGAGAGCTTTTTTGTGTGGCGTTGCCAGCTTTACTCTCGATCTCGCTTCCACATTAGAAAAAATCACACTGTCTCATTCTCGTTTTTTCTCGCACTCGCAACTCGCAGTGAATGTGTTTAGGGCTTCAGAGAACTTGATATAATTTTTTTTTATCACAATTCTGGGTACGTTGTTTGTGTTAAGTTTCCGGAAAAATTATGGTGAGTGATATATCAAAAAAGCCAATGATCTCCCGGAGTTGTTTTTCCAGATAACAAAAAGTGATCACGGATTATTCAACTAATCATAAAATAGTATCATTTTTCATTACAAAAATATCCTCATAAAAAAAGATTTGTAAATTTCCTTAATTTATAATGCTCGTGTTTAATTTTGGACTTCAATCGAGATTTTCATCAAATTAATTAACAAAGGTTACCGTTTCCTATAAAAACTATCCATACAATTCCAGCTTAAAAATGCATTTTGATTTTCCGTTTTTGGCATTAAAATCCAGGTTTTTCTAGCATTTTTAACAAAAATTGTTGACTCGTTAAGTTTTAGAGATGACAAAATTTTCATACATTAATTATAGACTAGCAGATTCCAGCCCTCAATAATCCGAGTAGAAATACTAGGAAATTTTATTTTTTCATTTAATAAATTATTGACCCTAAAGATGTGATACTCAATTTTAGACATTTCACAATTCAACACTTTTTGGTTTATGTCCAAAATAAGTTTTCAATTCAACACAATTATTATTGTGAATGGACAAATGAACAAATTTAATAAACACACACATAGCATTATATAATTTTATGTATGTGTTAATAGCAACTTTAAGAGAGCATAACACCAAAATAAATGTAAAAATTTTAATTTTAATTTTTCTAATATTTTCTACCTCTCAAATTCGGGAGAAAATTAAATACACTTTATACCAACCCTGTGTGTTTTTTTTTTAAATTCCCTCTATTCTTGTTTTCCTGTTTATTACTGTGAATGTTTTTCTTTAAAAAACAACAAATGTAAATTACAACAACAAAGTACTAACAACTAATTTACATACAAATTAACAAAACATTCCCCAACCGGAAAACGTTAAAAATAAACAATAGTTTATAATGGAATTGGAATTATATGAAAATTTCCGACATGATTTAAATGAATTAAACGCATTTGAAGAATTTCTCAATATGGAAAGTATTATAAAGCGAATAGAGACGAGTAGACAATTTAACAGATTGTGTGTATCCAAGAAGGCCAAGGGAAGACGTTTTAATCCTCTTATGGATCTAACAGAAACACAATTTAGATGCAGTTATAGATTTAGTAAAGATAATGCTAAACGCTTGGTGGATATGTTAAAAGATGATTTGGAAATTGAACAGCAACAACAAGGAGTTGAAAGAAAGGAGAGAAAAAATCAAGTGCCGGTTGATAATCAAATCATGGCTGCCATACGCTACTGGGGAGGAACAGAGGTATGTATGCAAATCATTTGTAGTATATTTTTTGTTTTGTATTTTAAAGCAGGATTTAAAATTAAAACAAAATTAGAATTTTAACAATTTTTATGTACAGAAAATTGACGAAGAACTATCTGACTTTTCAGGATGTATAAAAAAACTTATATAGTTATTGTTATTCCTTTCAGCATCCCGAAATAACAGCCCGTACACATGGAGTAACATTTCACACTTTACTAAAAATCAGTAAAAGGGTAGCAGAGACATTATCCTATAAAGCTTCCCGATATATACGTATGCCTTGTTTATTGGTTGAAAAAGAAAAAGTTACCAAATCGTTTTACGATTTAGCACATATGCCACAAGTTATTGGAGCAGTAGCCCATACAAAAGTCAAATGTAAACGCTCTAATAATGAAGAGCAATCTCTAAAAACCGATGATAATTTACATATACAAATAGTTGCTGATGCTGGTCTTAAAATACGTGATCTGGACTGTCGTTTTATATCATCGATTGGCAAAAATTTTACGTCTTCAGAAATATTTTCGCAAAGTCGTATTAAAGAACGTTTTGAACAGAATGAATTTCGTGGTCGTCTTTTATTGGGCGACAATTACTTGAAATGTTCATCATATCTCTATACACCGGTGACATGTGCCATAACTTTGGCCGATCAAGCTTTTAATAATGCATTAAGATTGACTTATGAACCAGCTAGACTTTGTTTAAATCTATGGCGTCAACGTTTTGCTATGCTGGACCACGAATTGTATGGTTCTTCATCTACTAATCGCCATATTATTGTGGCTTTAGTTTTATTACACAATATGGCGCTTGAATGGAATGATCCGGCTATAGGTGCGTAATAAATAAATGTTAATTGAAACAGAATAAGATTTTTTATTAAAATAGATTTTTTTTTTATTTTAAGGTGGAAACTCTCAATTGGTTTATAGTAATCGTAATTCTTTGATAGAGACTTCTAAAACTGGTGATGAACGTGGACGATCAGAATTTATTAAAAATAATTTCTACTCTACTATACATTAAAAAAAATGCAAAAAGAAATAAATTGAAAAAATACAACTTAATTTTTTTTTATAAATCGCATACATAAATCGGAAATGACCAAAGTTGAATAACAATTATGTTTCTACCATAATTGAATAGGTATGTATATACATATGTCTATGATCAACATTTTCAAGGAGTTTCTAAATCTATCATTTAACATATATTTTAAAGCATTTGAAACCTTGTGGGAAGCTACATTCTGATTCAAAAATTTAGAGTGGATAAACAAGGCGACCTTTCAAGATAAAATAATTGCTAATGTCAGTATGACCTAAAAATTTAACAAAATCGTGCAATATGTAGGAGTTTATAAAAATAAACATAAGGTAAGATGATATGTGTTTATAAATGGAAAATAGGAAATTAAATTATGTATATAGTTCTATTAGAATTTTTATAAGATACTCCTTCATACTTAAAACTTTGGAGATCTTGATAAGAGTATGAATGAGATGTAGTTTATTTGCTTTATACCCATTAAGGTAAAAAAAAAATAATTTTTAGTGAAGTCGCAGGAACTTCTTCTCAGATTGAAGGTTATAAAATCGCATTTTCGGCCAATACTTGTACCACGCTCCAAATTGCTTTGCACTTTATATTGTACAGATCTATCAACACAGTTTCAATTAGAGCCATTTAAGAGATGTCTGTCCTTTTGTCTGTGTGCACTCTTGTGGTAAAGTTACATGACGCAAATGTATAAATATATACTAGCAGATTCCAGCACTCGAAATTCGAGTGCAATTCTAGGAAATTTTACTCTTTCATTTAATAAAGACTCTAAAGGTATGCTTCACAATTCAACTCATTTTAAATGAAGAAAACAAACTCAACACATTAACACAAACACATTAACAAATTTCATAAACACACATACAGCATTGTATAACTTTATGTATGTGTTAGTAGCAACTTTAAACGATCATAACTCCAAAAAAATATTCCAGACGATGAAAATCTGTAAATCTAAGTAACAGCTAAAAAGAAATACCTTTCAATTGATAAATTTTTTGTCAAAATCGGGGTAAAACTGTGAAACTTACATCGGTCACAATAAATCGCCTTGCCTATTAATATTATAGATATAACACACGGTTTTCGTCTTATTTTGTTCACAAGCATTATTTGATTTTCAAGTTATCTTTGAAAAATATGTAAGTAGTTATGCTTAATAATTAAATATTATGAAATATTTTCAACAAACTCTAACGTGGTCCAACAAAAAGTTGCCCAAAGAATCAAAGGTCTACGTCAAACTGTTTCCAATGTTGCCAGGTATCGGGAGAATTTGGCTATTGATAGGAAACATAGTTCGGAAAGAAGAAAGGTCCACAAGATGTTTTCAAGGCCAAGGAAATAGGAAGCATACTGAAAATAGCTCACAACACATCCGGTAGAAAAGCAGACCGGTTAGCCCAGTGCTCAGACTATTTGGTGCCAAAAGTTAAAGCGTGACTATGCGTGACTGTGCGTGACTACGTCAAAGTAATCTTTTTTCACGGCAAGTCTATCGACCAAGTTTTAGATCGATCGGATAAGGGAGGAAATGGGTTTTGAAGCACTCCGTGACTGTACGTGACTATGCGTGACTGTGCGTGAGTACCCCAAAATTAACCTATAGTCACAAAAGGACTATGGGCCAAGTTTCAGATCAGTTGGATAAGGGGGATGGGGTTGCCCCATGGCAGACAGACAGACAAGGAGTATGAGTTAAAAGAAAGAGTTTAAAAATATGCGGACTCTGCACCATGAACTTCAATAGTACTGAATTCCGATGTGAAAGAAGAAAAAAGTGCTCCTCCACCAATAACAACGCACCGGCGCACAGTGGACCATATTTTGAGAAGGCGGCCAAAAATCATTTTTTTTTGTTACCGATTTTAAAGTTATGTTATTCATTTGAAGTAAATACTAGTAAACGTCGGGAGCCAAAAAATTGCGACTCTATCTCAACTATATCACAGCGAACAGGGTCTTGGAAAATGGGCTTTCTCAGTATTTTGCTAAAATTAAAAATTTCTTTGTAAATTTTTATTTTTGAATGACTGTAACTTTTTTGATTTAAAAGATTTTGAAGTGAAATAAATTCTGTATTATTTTGTGGCTCCCATGCTATCTATGTTAAAAATGTAAAATCACTGAGTCATTCCGAAATTTAAAATAAAATTTTTTTAAAAAAGGTCCAAATTTTCCGAAAATCTCCTACTTAATAGAGCATAACTCCTGCCAGTCAAAAGCAGTCAGAAAAAATCTTGCACTTTTCTATAGTCCGAACCCTCCCCTATACTCCTATACCCCATTATACACCCGCCAGTTTCCGCCCGTGTGCACCAGAACAATTTTTCTGACCCAAGGTTAGATATTTTCTGCAAAATTTATGAATACAAAAGTTGTCCACTATGTGGTTAGGATATATTAAGTTTGAGGTGATGTTTGTAACTGCCAAAAATAGTGGACCTTTATCCATCTTTTATTATACGGATCGACTCAAAAACACTTTCTGAGTCGATTAAACGATGTCCGTCTGAGTGTTATGAATACAAAAGTAGGTCGTACCGGTGCACCGCGGTGTATTTTTTTGCGTGTCGGTAGAGTTGTCAGGAGTTGTTATATACTTATAAAAAAGGGTTGAGATATAATGCGCTTAATTGTTACAGGTACATTTACATAGGTATCTTTGAAAAACATTAATAGTCTGAATTAGAGTTATATAGTTTAAATACCTGACAAAATGGGAAACAATTTAAATAACAGGTAAATGGTAATAAAAACTATTGCGACATATCCCTTTAAGATACGAGCAGGTATGCTTCACCTTTTAAAAGGGGTTAGGGTGTGGGTTTTTTATGCGGTAATAAAAGATAAAAATTTGTAAATGTTAAAAAAAAAACTATTGCGACATAGCCCTTTAAGATATGAGCAGGTATGCTTCACCTTTTAAAAGGGGTTAGGGTGTGGGTTTTTTATGCTTCTAAAAGAGGTAATAAAAGATAAAAATTTGTAAATGGTAAAAAAAAACTATGCTTCACCTTTTAAAAGGGGTTAGGGTGTGGGTTTTTTATGCTTCTAAAAGTGGTAATAAAAGATAAAAAATTTTATTTTACATAATTGCAAGAAAGAGTATTTATAATAATGTTTCCACAATTATTATTCATTACAATTTGTGCAATGGCTAAGTACTGTTACAGAGATCTGGCAGATATTTATTTTCAACGAAATGATGTAGACGATGTAATTTTGCACATAGTGAGCAACGACTTCTTTAAGAATTGTAACCTAGAAGACATTGATATGCCAAAGTTTGGCATTTTCTGAAAAAATTTGCTTAAAAAATTGTTAAAAAGTATTAGTTATAAAATTAACTGAAAAAATAAGACATTATATTAAAAAAAATCTTTTTTTACCTTTTAACACTTCACTTTTGTACTAAAATTCAACTACAAATGAAAATGTATTTTAAACCCTCCGTAACTTTTTTTATTTTTGGTCGAGAATTACGTTTTATAGCAAAACCTAAAGGCTAAAGTCTCACCTACCAAAGAAAAAAACCGCATATCAAAATTCCAATCCAATCAAAAGTTATAGATTTTTGACCGCCTTCTCGTCAAATTGTCCACTGTGCGGCGTACTGTGGCTGAAACTTTGATTTCATTGGCCAAAAGTCCAATTTTTTTGTCACCGATTTTTAAAATTTTAATGTCATTTTGTAGCTAATATATACAGATTAAGGCAGCCAAAAAATTAGGTTAAACTATTTGCTAATTGTGGGCGTGGCATGCTGTCAAACTCAACTGGTTTTTTAATTTCAGAAAAAGGTGATTTTGTTGTATCAAAACTAAATGGTTACTGCTCGCAAGTTATCGTCGATAATCTTTACAAGTTTGGTAGGATTGCAGTCTTTAGTCGTTGTACGTGGTCACAACCCTACCGTTTAATATTAGGGGTGTTATGAAATCTATAATATTAATAGGCAAGGCGATTTCTTGTGACCGATGTAAGTTTCAAAGTTTACCCCGATTTTGACAAAAAATGTATCATTTGAAAGATATTTCTTTTTAGCTGTTACCCAGATTTACAGATTTTGATCGTCTGGAATATTTTTTTGGAGTTATGATCGTTTAAAGTTGCTACTAACACATACATTAAATTATAAATGTTTATTAAATTTGTTAATGTGTTGAGTTTGTTTTCTTCATTTAAATTGAGTTGTATTGTGAAGCATGCCGTTAGGGTCTTTATTAAAAGAAAAAATAAAATTTCCTAGAATTTGCACTCGAATTTCGAGTGCTGGAATCTGCTAGTATTTACTAAACTACTATATTTGTGTCAAATTTCAACTTTAGTGGAATAGAACTTCTAGGGAACAAAAGGGCACAAGAAACGTATACAACCCAGAGAAAGGTGAAAGTGTCCTCTTTAACCCTATTTATACTTTTGCACCCGTGACGATCCGCGGGTAGAACACTTTTTTAATTTTAATGAAATTACTCAAAAAAATTTCAAATTACGGTAATTTAAACAGCCCTATAAGTATACAGTACAAGTATACCGATCGACTCAGAATCATTTTGTGTTTATGACATCCATTAATCAGTAGTCCTTTCGATTGATATAAAAAATAAGGTTGCTCTTAATTTAGAATATATAAAAAATACACTTTTCGAAAAAAGTGCAAATAAAATACGACATTTTTTGTCAGAAAAGAAAACGGCATTAGTCTCTGCTTGTCGACAACATTTTGGATCGATTTTTAACCCCTTTCCCGCAACCCAATCGATCTGAAACTTTGCAAGCGAGCTCTAACAAATTTTTTTAGTGATCAAAAAACAATGGAAGCTTTTAAATTTTTATACCAGAGTTGACAAAAAAATGTACAAAAGGTTACTTTTTATTATATTTTTACCACAACGACCACGAAAACAATAAGTACAGCTATGGCAACAATACAATATTTAGAATAACAACAAGAACAATACAGAAACATATATTTTTTTCAATTTCTTTTTACTTCTTCAGTGATTTCTCGGGATCTATTAAACCGATTTTCATGATTTTTCAAACAGAAACCTTCTCATGATGTTAGTCAATCATTCTCATTAAAAACGAGGGCCCATCCTATTGAGGGCGTGAACGTGACAAGAACAACATGACAAATCGTATTTTTTTAAGACTTTTTTTACTTCTTCATTCAATTCTCGGGAGCTAATTAACCGATTTGGACGATTTTAAATAGCAAACTTCTCAGGATATTAATGAATCATTTCTTATGCCAACGAGCACCCTAGCTACCCGATTGAAGCCGTCATCGTGATTTCCTCAGACGGACAGACGGACATCGCTGTATCAAATCCGCTTGTGCTAAAGATCACAAATATATATATCTGGGTTCCAAATTTTTTTTTCTTATTATTACAAACGCAATGACAAACTTATATATACCCTCTGCACACTGGGGTGGAGAATATAAAAAGAAACAGTATTCGTACATTTGATGTTTCAATACAAAAAAAAATAAAAATTAATTTATATTAAATATTGCTTAAGTTAATAACTTGTAGAACATCCTTTGCGCTTTAGGGTTTATGTGAACCGATTTAACATCGACCAACTTTAAAGTATTCTATTTACTTATTTTACGACACTCATACAAAATGACACCTTTTAATATTTGAGTTTGTTTTATGATGGCAGTTTCACCGCTCTAGTAAATCTCACAAATGGACTATAGGATTGGGGTGCTGATTAGGTTAATTAATCTTTAGTATAGGAGCGCAACCACAGCTTTACATTGGGACTATAAATCTTCTCTAAAGCCCAGTTATGCGCTTTATTTTAAATTTTGTTTTAAAATGTTTCTGTTTCCAATTTGATTCATTGCAGACTTAATAAATGAATGTTTTTTTACCAACTCTAAACCATAATATCATCTTCACCATGTTGCACTTTTTCGCCAAACTAATTTGTTTCCTTTATGCCGAAAATGCAAAACTTGCTTCCATCTGAAAACAAAAGACGTTCCCACACCTCTGGAGTCCATACGTTTTTTGCTATCGACATTAGAAATGAAAGGCTTGGTACCAGCCACACTATCACGATAGTCAGATTTTATTAATATATTGCGAAAGGTATCTTCATGAATGTATTTATAGAAGGATTCTCTGATTCTAAAACTAATTTTGGAAACATTAATTATGTGATTATGTTTACTGACTCCAAAATAGTTTGCTTTTCGCGCTCAGTTAGTTTGGAGGGGCGACCAGAACAAGGTTTTGACAAAATTGAATTGATGTATTTTTAGTTTTGATCGATTTACTGCTCTGAGGAGTGATTTCCTTTATGATCCGAGGTATTTCAGGAAAAGATTTACCCTCATTTCTAAGATTTTGGATAATTTTTCTCTCCTTAGCACAGATTTCTTTGATTTTGGGGCTCTTGTCAAAATATAGTTTCTAATCGAAACATAATTATGTCAATCTACTTTTTACAAACAAGTTTATACAACCAAAATAAATTCGATGTAACAGACCTGTAAGTCGCGACGCGTTGTTGCATAATTCATGGAATTCCTCTAATTGTAAATGTACGGATTCCTTTATTGGCACTTATACATAGTTGCCATACTGCGTTGTAAACAAAAAAAAAAAAAATAAGTAGAAACGTTCCGTAACTTTTTGAAAAACAAGTTAAATTCTCAATGTGTCATTGGTGAACAGCTCGTAATTTAAAATATTTTGTTAAAATCTATAATATCAATAGGCTAGGCGATTTCTTGTGACCGATGTTTTGTTCTACCGTTTTATCCCGATTTGGACCAAACTTATATTATTTTAAAGGTATTTCTTTTTAGCTATTTTCCAGATTTACAGATTTTTAAAATTTTTCCTTTATTTTGAGTAAGTTGCATTTAAAGTTGCTACTAACACATACATAAAATTATACATATGCTATGTGTGTGTTTATTAAATTTGTTAATGTGTTTGTTAATGAGTTTATTATCTTCATTCACAATAATAATAAACCAGAAAAGTATTGGTGTGTGAATTGGCTAAGTTGAAAAATGAAGTTGCCTAGAAATTGCACTCGAATTTCGAGCGCTGGAATCTGCTAGTTTTTATTAATATTCAAAATTTTCATCTTCAAAGTCTACGGATACTTTTTGTAGCAAGTGTATATAAGATATATTTTTTATGTGGTGCCTATATTGTTTAATACTTACAAGCCAATTCCAGCGCTCGAAATTCGAGTGCAATTTCTAGGCAGCTTTATTTTTCAACTTAGCCAATTCACAAACCAACACTTATGGTTTCTTATTAATGTGAATAAAGATGACAAACTCATTAAAAAACACATTAACAAATTTAATAAAACACACATAGCATATGTATAATTTTATGTATGTGTTAGTAGCAACATTAAATGCAATTTACTCAAAATAAAGGAAAAAATTTAAAAATCTGTAAATCTGCAAAACGGCTAAAAAGAAATACCTTTCTAATAATATACGTTTGGTCCAAATCGGGATAAAACGGTAGAACAAAACATCGGTCACAAAAAATCGCCTAGCCTTTTAATATTATAGATTCTGACTATGGCCAACCTTTTTGGTAAATAGAAAGCTACTGGAAGGGTTCTAAATGACCAAACGTTACTGAACCAATCCTTAGAAATCAAAAAGCTTCAAGGGAAGTTTATTCTTTAACTACCAAATCTGAACTTCAACGAATCGTCAGGAACTAATTTGACGCGAATCAGTTAAAGATCTGCATGGCAACGGAGAAGACTACAATTTTATGTTTTCTTCCGTTCTTACAGCTATCTAGCTATATAACTAATTTTTCTTATATCAAGTAAACTAGTCGTCGGAAGACTCCAGGTTTAAAACTGGTCTTTCCACGACATTCTGTTTTATGTACACAGAAACGAGTTGGATCCCCAACGTCACCGATTAAAGATGTCAAAGTGATAAACCAATAAAAAAATATTGCTACAACAACAACCCATCAGTGCTTTAGTTGGAAAATGAATATATATGTGTGTGTGTGTGTGTGTGTGTGTGTGTGTGGCATGCAACATCGTCTGGCACTTCAACGATTTACACCTGCACCTAACAACAAAAACAAAGCTAAAAATAATCGTTCACAACAAACAACTACAAGTTGCTTGTGCCACAAATTAAATAACCGTAGAAAAACAAAATAAACAAAGGCATTCATCTGGAAGACTGATCCGTTACTAACTGCACAATAACAGTACGAGTAGCTAACAACACAGCAACAACAACAAGAACATAAGCAACATACAATCTGCAATGCTTACATTACCCGTACTGTACTGTGATATAGACCACATAAATTTGTGCTGATGTTTGAAACGCCCAGAAAGGCATATCATATTTTTGTGTTGTGTAAATTTTTTAAATTTTTCCTCCTCATAAAATCGTGGTGCATGGAACATGAATAATATAATATTAAAATAAAGCCAATTCAATATACATACGAAAAGGATTTAAAAATAGGAGAACTATTAAAGAGTATGTAGAAAAGGACTAGCATTTAAATAACTAAACACTAGAGGATTTGAAAACACACAAGAAGATTAACTGAAAAACTTTGGAATTATTCGGAAACATTCATACTTTTGTATAAACTACTTAAACTGAATTTAAATTTTATCTTTTTCCTTCTAATTATAAACAAGTGATATAATTACAGTTAAATGGAGTTTAATTTATATTTAAAATATATTTTACCATATTAAATTTTTTAGTTCTAATAAATGGGCAGATTCCAGCGCTCGAAATTCGAGCTTAGCCAATTCACAAACCAACACTTTTTTGGTTTATTATTATTGTGAATGAAGATAACAAACTCATTAACAAACACATTAACAAATTTAATAAACACACACATAGCATACGTATAATTTTATGTATGTGTTAGTAGCAACTTTAAATGCAATTTACTCAAAACAAAAGAAAAAATTTAAAAATATGTAATTCTAGTGAACAGCTAAAAAGAAATACCTTTCAAATAATATATGTTTGGTCAAGATCGGGATGAAACAGTAGAGCAAAACATCGATAGCAAGAAATCGGCTAGCCTATTAATATTTTAGATTCATATGAGAAAATGACAATTCGCATATACAGTTTGGTGCAAAAGTGAGGCAATGTTTGAAATAAAAAGATCAACTATATTTTTTCATGGTATTTATTAAACAAATTAAAAACTATTTACATAAATAAAAATATCAATCCTCAAAAAATAAAAAATAATAAACAAAAACAAGTATTCATAACTTAAGAATCTAACAAATTAACAATTGCCTAGTTCGGGGCATTGCCTCACTTTTGCACCAAGGTTCTGTTGATCTAAATTTAATAGTTTATCCAACATCTCTTTGCCAATCAATTTGGAATAGATTTGTACAGATTTGATACATAGACCACAGTAATTTGTTTCCATTCAGCCTGTACCCTCTCCCACAGCTCATTAATACTCTTCAGGGCCTCTTTGTAATCTGCCAGCCAACGTTTTAAATAAGCCCACATATTTTCGATCGGATTGAGATCAGGGCTCTGCGCTGGCCACTCCATGACCCCAACCGCCTGTGAACTAAGCCATTCCTTGACGATTTTCGCTGAATGTTTGGGGTCGTTGTCATGATGGAAGATGACATTTTCAGGTCTATTTGAAATTTGGGCGATAGCTAATGGTAAATTCTCTCGCAAAATGCGAATATAGTTTTCCTTTCTCATTATGCCATCGATCCGTATAAGTGGGCCCACACCATCTGGTGTTATACATCACCAAACCAAAAGAGAACCACCTCCGTGCTGTAAAGTTTGAATTACATGGGCTGGGTTTGGTGTGATCAATGGTTTGTCCCAATACCAAACTTCTCCATCTGATTGGTATCGGATTATTTTAGTCAGGTGAGACCAAACTCAGCCCAAGAGACCAAAATCAACCGATACCGCTCAGATGGAGAACTTTGGTATTGGGACAAACTATTGACTACACCAAGCCCAGCCCATATATTTTTATTTATGTAAATAGTCTTTAATTTGTTTAATAAATACCATGAAAAAATATAGTTGATCTTTTTATTTCAAACATTGCCTCACTTTTGCACCAAACTGTATATATGGATGCAAAACATGAATCAACTCTAACACTGGCATCTTTTAATAGCGGATATTTTTCAATTGTAATAAACTTCCGTATTTCAATGTGATCCAATGTTTCCAAGCTAATATCGCATTGTAGTTCAATTAATTCCATTTCCAATCTACTAAATTCTTCTCCGATTAGTGCAGAAAAAAATATTTATTTTAGAAACTGGTGTTAATAAAAATGAAGTGATTGGACGACCTTTTTGAAAGTCCACAAAATGTTTTATAAAATATTACCGAATTGTTTGTAATATTTGAACCCATTTCGTCTTTTAAATTTGTGAAATATTTCAGATCTTTTTAATTAATTTAAGATATCCACAATTCTAGTATAATTTTAAATGTATCGATGGTAATAATCATGTCGGTTATATTTTTGTTGTTTCCTTGCAAATGCAGATTTGGTTCATTTAATTTTATTGTTAAACCCGTTAAAAATGCTAATTTTTCCATCCAAATCTTGTCATGAAGTAAAACGGCAAGAGGATCGTTTTTTTCAGAGTTCAGAAAAAAACACACACTGAATAAAAAACTCGTACATATATGTAAACAAACATAACTTAGACCAACACACACATATTTTTATTTTCATATCAATTATGTTTGTTTTTAAATTTTCTTCGGTGCCCAACACAACCATGACTGTGTTCGTTTTAATATTTCGTTATTTACACGAACATTTTTGTACCTACGTACTTTTTGATTTTTAATAAATTAGTCGAGCTCGACTAATTTATTAAAAATCATAAATTTCAAAGGTCGAATAATAATTCATCATTTACGTACTTTTTGTTTCAATCCCACATAAAGCACACATTTTTGAGTGTTGCTTTATTTGAAGTTCATGTTCTGGTACGTGTACTAAAAAAAAAAAAACAGAACATGTACAATAAACAGGTTCGAGTTCAGTTATATTTTAAGTCGTGTTGTGGCTCGTGTAGTAAGAAAAAACAGAACATGTACAATAAACAGGTTCGAGTTCAGTAATATTTTAAACACGACTTAAATGTTCTGTTTTTTTTTTTCAGTGCACGTACCAGAACATGAACTTCAAATAAAGCAACACTCAAAAATGTGATACAAAAATGTTCGTGTAAATAACGAAATATTAAAACGAACACAGTCATGGTTGTGTTGGGCACCGTAGAAAATTTAGAAACGCACATAATTGATATGAAAATAAAGATATGTGTTGGCTGCTTTTGAACAGAACATTGTGTGTATTCCGTTATATGTGGTAAAAGTTTGCGGAATCTTTCTAAAACTTTACCTTTGCTCAGCCAACTGACTGAATTATGGAGAAGTAGAGCACCGTATTCTGCATCAATGCTTTCTAAAAGTGACTTGGAACAGTCTTCTTTGTAGTGCTTTTGTCCGAATTTAATTAATTATTTTAATTGTTGCTATTATACCACATAATGATTGTTGATGAATTATACAGTGGTATGTAATAAATTTAAGAAAATCAATATCTCATTTACAAAATGCTAAAAATCCATTCAACCAGTAATAGAAGGAAACGAGCTTCTCAAGAGGAACATTTTCAGATGATATGAAAAATTTAAAAATATTGTACACGTCTTCTACACTGGTTCGTTCTTTCAAAGACAGAAGTTTCAGAAATTCTCCCTTCGAACTTGAATCAGCAAAAACGAAACGTACAAATATGCTAAGTTGATTCATCAACTTGTAGTGAAAACCATATACACTTTTTAAAATCCTGTTTAAATTGTGATCGCAAGACAATTGCCATATCTTTGATGCCATCAACGATCTGCATTTTATTTTTAAAATTTTGAAATAAGCCATCTGATGATTCCAAAAAAGCCTCTTTGTGCTGGATAAAAATTCGGCAAACATGTGTAAACATCTATACGCACAGGGGGGTAAATTTCTATTTTACGATACAATCACAAAAACAGTGTAACATGTGAGCGTAAGACAAAATCGGTGTGACTTATGATTGTATTGGTGAAAAAATTATGAGATGTAATAACCTGTTTGAAAATGAAAAATATAAAATGAAAAATTAAAAATAAAAAATGAAAAATAAAAAATGAAAAATAAAAAATGAAAAATAAAAAATGAAAATTAAAAAATGAAAAATAAAAAATGAAAAATGAAAAATAAAAAATTAAAAATAAAAACTGAAAAATAAAAAATCAAAAATAAAAAATGAAAAGTAAAAAATTAAAAATGAAAAATGAAAAATAAAAAATGAAAAATAAAAAATGAAAAATAAAAAATGAAAAATAAAAAAATGAAAAATGAAAAATGAAAAATGAAAAATGAAAAATGAAAACTGAAAAATGAAAAATGAAAAATAGAAAATGAAAAATAAAAAATGAAAAATGAAAAATTAAAAATGAAAAATAAAAAATGAAAAATAAAAAATGAAAAAAGAAAAATAAAAAATTAAAAACGAAAAATAAAAAAATGAAAAATAAAAAATGAAAAATGAAAAATAGAAAATGAAAAATTAAAAACGTAAAATGAATGAATAAAAAATGAACCGGTTGAAATAATAAATACTTTATATTAACAGAGCCCCTGCAGTTGATTGCATTAAAAATGATTCATTCATTAAAATTAACCGGTTGAAATAATAACTAATACTAATTATTTTTATATTAACAGAACCCCTGCAGTTGATTGCTATAAATGAGACATAGATGACGCTTTCTGTTTGATTTTAAAAAAGTGCCATAAAAAAATCTTTAATTACTAGATGCTTACACATCTCCCCTGTGATCGGACTCACATGATTTTTTTTAACAGAATGTTGTAAATGAAGATATTTTTTCAATCTTTGTACTTCCGTTTTTTAAAGATAGATTTCGGGTGAAATTCTTGGTCAAATTTAGCATGTACAGTAATAAAACAAGTAAGAAACTAGGTCAAAAAATGGACCGATCCTGACCATGGTTGGTAAAGTCTCTTGTATTTTGCAAAAATATATACAAACAAAATTTGAGATGAATCAGTGCAATATTTTTGTTTTTTTTTATAGATTTAAGTGAAGATCGGGAAGCAGCTCTATATGGGGCCTACGACTAAGAGTTGTCCCATAGGGATCGTTTTTGGACTACTCATTAATGGATGTAATAAAGACATGAAAACCCAATTTGATTAAGATCTATACGACAATTTGGATCTTATGGCAATTTATGTCGATTTCATAGAGGTCATTTGTATGGGGACTAGGTGTGAACATAGACCTAATTGGACCCAATTTCAATAGCGTTCATCCTATGGCCAATAAAAGCTTATATACGAAATTTCATCAAAATATGTTCATATTTGCGACCTGTAGTTTGATTACAAGGTTTAATGGACACACAGATGGACGGACGGACATCGCTAAATCGACTCAGAAAGTGATTCTGAGTCGATTGGTATAATAAAATATGAGTCTAGGCCAAATATTTTTGGTAGTTACAAACAGCAGCACAGTTATTATACCCAAACCACTTAGTGGTATAGGGTATAAAAATGAAAAATAAAAAATGAAATGTGAAAAATAAAAAATGAAAAATAAAAAATTAAAAATAAAAAATTAAAAATAAAAAATGAAAAAAGAAAAATGAAAAATAAAAAATTAAAAACGAAAAATGAAAAATTAAAAAATAAAAAATGAAAAATAGAAAATGAAAAATTAAAAATGAAAAACGGAAAATGAATTAATAAAAATTAACCGGTTGAGATAATAAATAATAATAATTATTGCCATAAGTGATACATAGATGACGCTTTCTGTTTGATTTTAAAAAAGTGCCATAAAAAATCTTTAATTACTAGATGTTTACACATCTCCCCTGTCATCGGACTTACATTTTTTTTTAACAAAGATTGTTGTAAATTAAGAGATTTTTTCAATCTTTGTACTTCCGTTTGTTTAAAATAGATTTCGGAAGAAAATCTTGGTTCAATTTAGCATGTACAGTAATAAAATGCATGTTTAGATTACCTCTTTTAGGTAAAGCAGCCGTCGAATTACGTATTAAAGGTACTATCACACGATTTGTTTTTTTATATATGTACTGTCAAATTTTCCCACAGCACAAGTTGTATACATAGTGTGATACATATGAGACATTGTTTATGTACAATACATGAGGAAAATTACATGTACATTTTTCAACAGGTTCTATTTTAGCATCACAAACATATGAAAATACAACACTGCTTGTGGCGAAAGAAAAACAGAGTAAATTATAAAGATTAATATTGAAAGAAAAATTAATTGTTTAATATTAATTAACAACTAAAAAATATATAACTTTATTTTTAACAATAAATTTCTGTAAATTCATAAATTAAATCAGCGGTTGTTTTCATTTAGCGGTTATGCCATACGGAAATACATACATATGCACGTGTAATAGCAAAAATTTTGAATCGTATGTAAAATGATAATTTCGACAGACATACGGAATTACATATGGATAAAGAAAGTGACAGTACATATGTAAAAAACACATCGCATGATATGACCTTAAACAAGTACACTTATCTCTATACATAATGAATAAAAGCTCTTTGATTTTTATTACCACTCATTATGTGCAAAATTTAAATTATTTAATTTACTTGCAGAAAATAGAACTTCTTTTCCCAAGAGAAAAAAATACTTCTATTATAAATATTTCAAAAATGAAAGCGTAAAAACGAACTAGTCTACTTAAATGAAATTTATAAAAAATATCGTTTTTTATTTGGTTTGGTAAATCAGTATTTAAAAAAGAAAAACTTAAAAACTACCAGCCTACTTAAATGAACTAGGAAAATAAAATCTTTTTTTATTCGGTTTGGTTTATAAATAAGAATATGTGGTAGAAAATTAACTTTTAAGAAATTTTTACTATTTACACTTTTTCTATTTACACTTTTAAACTACACTAGCAGATTCCAGCGCTCGAAATTCGAGTGCAAATTCTAGGAAATTTTATGGTTTCATTTAATAAATAAGCTAAGTGATGATGCCAAAAAGCCTCTTTGTGCTGGATAAAAATTCGGCAAACAACAATGGCAACTGCTGCCATTGTTGATTTACTACAGCTTTTTTCGATGTGTAAACATCTATACGCGCAGGGGGTAAATTTCTATTTTACGATACAATCACAAAAACAGCGTAACATGTGAGCGTAAGACAAAATCGGTGTGACTTATGATTGTATTGGTGAAAAAATTATGAGATGTAATAACCTGTTTGAGAATGAAAAGTATAAAATGAAAAATTAAAAATAAAAAATGAAAAATAAAAAAATGAAAAATAAAAAAATGAAAAATGAAAAATAAAAAATGAAAATTAAAAAATGAAAAATAAAAAATGAAAAATGAAAAATAAAAAATTAAAAATAAAAACTGAAAAATAAAAAATGAAAAATAAAAACTGAAAAATAAAAAATGAAATTTTATGGTTTCATTTAATAAAGAAGAAAACAAACTCAACACTTTAACACAAACACATTAACAAATTTAATAAACACATACGTAGCATTGTATAATTTTATGCATGTGTTAGTAGCAACTTTAAACGATCATAACTCCAAAAAAATATTCCAGCCGATGAAAATCTGTAAATATGGTTAACAGCTAAAAAGAAATACCTTTCAAATGATAAATTTTTTGTCAAAATCGGGGTAAAACTGTGAGAATTCCATCGGTAACACACAACCGCCTAGCCTATTAATATTATAGATACTAGCAGATCCTAGTCCTCGAAATTCGAGTGCAAATTCTAATAAATTATTTTATCAGACCCTAACGGTATGCTAATCAATTTTAGCCAATTCACAATTCAACACTTTTGGTACCCTATACCACTAATATGGTTTGGGTATAATGACTTTGTGCTGCTGTTTGTAACTACCAAAAATATTTGACCCATCTTTTATTATACCGATCGACTCAGAATCATTTTCTGAGTCGATTTAGCGATGTCCGTCCATCCGTCTGTGTGTCCATGTAAACCTTGTAATCAAACTGCAGGTCGCAAATATGAATATATTTTAATGAAATTTGGTATATAACCTTTAATCGGGACCTAGTCCCCATACAAATGACCCCTATGAAATAGACATAAATTGCCATAAGATCCAAATTATTATATAGATCTCAGTCAAATTGGGTTTGTATATGTTTATTATATCCATTAATCACTAGTCCAAAAATAATCCCTACAGGACAATTCTTAGTCATAGGCCCCATACAGAACTGCTTCCCGATCTTCACTTAAATCTATCAAAAAATAAAAATATTGCACATATTTTTTTCCAAATTTGGTTTGTATATATTTTTTCATATTTTTTCATATATTTTCAATATAAGTGACTTTACCAAATATGGTCGGGATCGGTCCATTTTTCGACCTAGTCCCCATATAAATATAGCACCCGATATGAACTTTATCATATCTGCAGCCAAAAAAATTAATAACAATGCCACTCAAATTTGGTTTATGCTTATTTTCTATATCCAATTAGTTGGACCGAAGAGATAGGTTCTCTAAACCATGGTATAGGGTATCGTATACTCGGTCTAGACGGACTATAATTATCTTACTTGTTACATATCGATTGCGTTGTTGTCGATATTGGTTTATGTCCAAAATTATTTTTCAATTCAACACAGGGCTTTTCATATACAATTTTTGCAAACATATTAACAAATTTAATAAATACACACACCGCATTGTATAATTATACCCTATACAACTATGTGGTTTGGGTATAATGACTTTGTGCTGCTGTTTGTAACTACCAAAATATTTGTCCTAGACCCATATTTTATTATACCGATCGATTCAGAATCACTTTCTGAGTCGATTTAGCGATGTCCGTCCGTCCGACCATCCGTCTGTGTGTCCATGTAAAGCTTGTAATCAAACTACAGGTCGCAAATATGAATATATTTTGATGAAATTTGGTATATAAGCTTTTATCAGCCATAGGATGAACGCTATTGAAATTGGGTGAAATTCGGTCCATGTTCAGACCTAGTCCCCATACAAATGACCCCTATGAAATCGACATAAATTGCCATAAGATCCAAATTATCGTTTAGATCTCAGTCAAATTGGATTTTTATGAATTTATTATATCCATTAATCACTAGTCCAAAAATAATCCCTACAGGACAATTCTTAGTCATAGGCCCCATACAGAACTGCTTCCCGATCTTCACTTAAATCTATCAAAAAATAAAAATATTGCACAGATTTTTTTCCAAATTTGGTTTGTATATATTTTTTCAAAATATAAGTGACTTTACCAAATATGGTCGGGATCGGTCCATTTTTCGACCTAGTCCCCATATAAATATAGCACCCGATATGAACTTTATCATATCTGCAGCCAAAAAAATTAATAACAATGCCACTCAAATTTGGTTTATGCTTATTTTCTATATCCAATTAGTTGGACCGAAGAGATAGGGTCTCTAAACCATGGTATAGGGTATCGTATACTCGGTCTAGACGGACTATAATTATCTTACTTGTTACATATCGATTGCGTTGTTGTCGTTATTGGTTTATGTCCAAAATTATTTTTCAATTCAACACAGGGCTTTTCATATACAATTTTTGCAAACATATTAACAAATTTAATAAATACACACACCGCATTGTATAATTATACCCTATACAACTATGTGGTTTGGGTATAATGACTTTGTGCTGCTGTTTGTAACTACCAAAAATATTTGTCCTAGACCCATATTTTATTATACCGATCGATTCAGAATCACTTTCTGAGTCGATTTAGCGATGTCCGTCCGTCCGACCATCCGTCTGTGTGTCCATGTAAAGCTTGTAATCAAACTACAGGTCGCAAATATGAATATATTTTGATGAAATTTGGTATATAAGCTTTTATCAGCCATAGGATGAACGCTATTGAAATTGGGTGAAATTCGGTCCATGTTCAGACCTAGTCCCCATACAAATGACCCCTATGAAATCGACATAAATTGCCATAAGATCCAAATTATCGTTTAGATCTCAGTCAAATTGGATTTTTATGAATTTATTATATCCATTAATCAGTAGTCCAAAAATAACCCCTATTGGACAATTCTTATTCATAGGCCCCATATAGAGCTGTTTCCCAATCTTCACTAAAATCTATCAAAAACAAAAATATTGCACAGATTTTTCTCAAATTTGGTTTGTTTATATTTTTTCAAAATATAAGTGACTTTGCCAAATATGGTCAGGGTCGGTCCATATTTTGACCTAGTCCTCATACACATATATATGGCACCGGATATGAACTTTTCATATCTGCAGGCAAAAAATATTAATAACAATGCCACTCAAATTTGGTTTATCCTTTTGCTATATCTAATTAGTTGGACCTAAATGCATGGTATAGTGTATCGTATAGTCGGTCTAGACCGACTATAATTTTCTTACTTGTTTTATGTATGTGTTAGTACGAACTTTAAATGCTTTTTACTCCAAAAAAATTTAAAAATATAAAAATTTGTAAATCTGGTGGACAGCTAAAAATAAACTCCTTTCAAATGAGGTATATTTGGCCAAAGTCAGGGAAAAACTGACAAAGTTACATCGGTCACAAGAAATCGCCTTGCCTATAGTATTAATTGCAATCTATCTGAATGTGCCAGATGAGTACCAGACATTAAAAGTAAAAATTCCCTGAGGAATTGGCATTACTTGGGCGTAACATTAAACGCTTTAGATAGGTCTTCGAAATACCTTTCATGTGAATCCCATCCCGAAATTTTCATTTCTTTAGTATCTCATTTGGTTTTGGTTCAAAAAAAAAAATAAATAAATAAAAAAGAAAACAAGTAAGAAAATTATAGTCGGTCTAGACCGACTTTACGATACCCTATACCATGCGTTTAGAAACCCTATCTCTTAGGCCCAACTAACTGGACATAGAAAATAAGCAAAAACCAAATTTCAGTGGGATTTTTATTAATTTTTTTGGCTGCAGATATGAAAACGTTCATATCGGATGCTATATCTATATGGGGACTAGGTCCAAAAATGGACCGATCCTGATCATGTTTGGTAAAGTCTCTTGTATTTTGCAAAAATATATACAAACAAAATTTGAGAAGAATCAGTGCAATATTTTTGTTTTTTAATAGATTTAAGTGAAAATCGGGAAGCAGCTCTATATGGGGCCACAGGGATAATTTTTGGACTACTCATTAATGGATGTAATGAACGCACATAAACCCAATTTGAGTAAGATCTATATGACAATTTGGATCTTATGACAATTTATGTCGATTTCATAGGGGTAATTTGTATGGGGGTTAGGTCTGAATATGGACCGATTCTCACCAATTTCAATAGCGTTCATCCCATGGCCGATAAAAGCTTATATACCAAATTTCATCAAAATATATTCATATTTGCGACCTGCAGTTTGATTACAAGGTTTACATGGACACACAGACGGACGGACGGACGGACGGACGGACGGACGGACGGACATTGTTAAATCAACTCAGAAAGTGATTCTGATTCGATCGGTATAATTAAAGATGGGTCTAGGTCAAATATTTTTGGTTGTTACAAACAGCAGCACAAAGTCATTATACCCAAACCACATAGTGGTATAGGGTATAAATATGAAAAAATGTAATGTGTTTTGAAGACCTATCTAACGGACTTAATTGAACCCACAAATATCTCGAAATATTGAGGTTCGAACTACGCATATACTGAGTTTTTATTTTTAAAATCATAACCTAAAAATGGTTAAAGCGGATAAATTTCTTCAAATCTTAGGAAATGATTTATCTACTTCTGTTAAAATAAAACAGATGATAAAAAAAATTTTTTTTTCATAACCTAATCTTTTGGATTAAACCTCAAAATATTTTGAAAAATCCTGAAGAATTCTTTTATTTTCCGCTAGAGTTACAAAAATAAAAAAAATTATTATCGTTTTTGGTGAAACGCCCTTCCATACAGTTATGGATCTAAAAACCATATTTCACTCAATATTGGTGTAGGGGGGGGGGGAAGTAGCGGGTTAGTAACAAAATACTTAGGTTACCAAAATCATGGTAGGTAGATAGCTCTTCAGTTTAAATACAGTTCATATATAATCACAATTAGAATAAACCCCATCGCAGAACTACAGAAAATCCGTGTAAACCCATTTGTATGTGTTTTTAAAGTTATAATCTAGTTATATCTAGACTCAATCGTAATTCTTCTTTATGTTTAAATCTATGCACCATTATTAAACTCTCTGCTATCATTTAAGTTCATTCAACTTTTCTCTCAAATTAATTAATTGATATCAGTTACATTTAGTACATCAGTAAATATTATAACATATTTATATTTTTAACTGGCTTTGTATATTAAAAACATAATGCAACGAGGTAAAGAAAATTTCAACTTATTTGGTGCGTGAAAGAAATGCAATTTTAATGTACCATAATGAGCCTATGGCACGAATGAATTATTACCTCAATATGATGTTGGCGATGATGATGACGATGATGATGACGATGGTGCTGATGATGATGATGTAAAATAACATTGTTGTCCTATTTAAAACTTTTGTACATTAAAAACAACATAAATTCCTATTTATGTTGTATATGTTTACTTATTTTAATTTGTATATGCGAATGTAGTGGTATGTTGATTTAACCATCTGATTGGTGCTAACGGTGTTATTGTGTTTATTATTCTTGGTAAGAACGAAACCACAAATTCTATCTTAATGGAATATGGAATAAATCTTTGTTCACGGAAATGTGTGGAATACAATGTTGAGTAAGGGGATGATGATTTTGCTATGGAAATTTTGGATTAAAAAAAAAAACAAAAAACCAATTAAATCATCCCTTCTACATGAGTTTCAGGAAATAATGTCAGGTACAAAAATTGTCAAATAATAAACAAAGCGGATGAGGTCATAAATGGATATCACCATAGAGCCACATAACAATTGATCGAATTTCACTTCGGCTCGGAATATATGAAAGTAAATATATAAGAGATCGATGTGAATACATCTTCAAGATCCCTGCTGCTACCAAACATTTGGAAGAATTATATAATTTAAAAAAAATTTTCAAACTTTTAATTTTTGTTAAATCTATCTATCAATCAGTTTATTGAATTGTGCTTTATTTAGAAAAAATAGATTGTTTTATACATAAAGTAATTTTATAACAAAATTGGTTAAAATTTGTTTTAATTTATATTCGCGAGCAATAGTCGTTACAAGTATAGGGACCAAAAAAATATTATGACTTTAATCAATTTCTCAAAGTTGAAAAATTTGCCATCAAATTTCTTGACCTAGTTTTTTTTTGGCACAAAAGTGGTCTGGGTCATTTGCTATTTCTTGGCGAGCTTTATTCGATTTTGAAGTTTTATAGCTTTTTAAAAGGATAATTTAATACTTATCCCGAACTACATACCAACTTGTCGCAAAAATTAAACTATAAAAAGAAATTTTCGTAAAATCTGAAAAAAGTCATATTTCCCCCATATAAACACACTTGAAATTTTCAATCGCGTTGAGGCACGACTAAATGTTTTTTTATTGGCCAAAAACTTTGTATTTCTCAGTTTTTTTGCTATTCGCATATTTCTAGAGGGTGAGACCGAGAGTTTGAACACTTTTTTTCCTCCATATAAAGAAGGGCCACCCTAATAGCCTATACCACCATGGGGTTAGGGTATAATGAGTTTGTGCTGATGTTTGTAACTACCACACATAACTGACCTTTTATTATACTAATCGACTCCGAATCACTTTCTGAGTTGATTTAGTGATGTCCATCGATCTGTCCATGTAAGCAGGCAAATTGCAGGGCGCAATTATGAATACTAGCAAATTCCAGCCCTCGAAATTCGAGTGCAAATTCTAGCAAATTTTATTTTTTCGTTAAATAAAGACCCTAAAGGTATGCTAATCAATTATAGCCAATTCACAAATCAACACACAAAAAACTCACTCATTTTTATTACAAACACATTATCAAATTTAATAAACACACACGTAGCATTATATAATTTTATGTATGTGTTAGTAGCAACTTTAAATGCAATTTACTCAAAATATAGGAAAAAATTTAAAAATCTGTAAATCTGCAAAACGGCTAAAAAGAAATACCTTTCAAATAATATATGTTTGGTCAAAATCGGGATAAAACGGTAGAACAAAACATCATTCACGAGAAATCGCCTAGCCTATTAATATTATAGATATATAGACTCGCACAAAGTTCCAAGGTTCTCACTATTATAGTTTTTAGATATTTGATAATAAATATTTATTTTGTGTGGGAGGTTCCACGCCTACTAATCCGATTCCACCCATTTTTAACACGACTATACTTTTTGGTTGTTGAATTAGTTGTTATACTGCGGTATTGTTATATTTGTAATAGTTTTATACTTGTTGGCTGTTTAATTAACTGTTATATATCGATATTGTTATATTAGTAATAGTGTTATACTTGTGGGTAGGTGCGTAGGTAGCGTGTTCGCCTATCATGCGGGGTTCGTGGGTTCGATTCCCACCAGAGGCTTTGGTCTGTCGCTGAAAAAAAAATCATGTGAGTCCGAGCACAGAGGAGATGTGTAAATATCTAGTAATTCAATTTTTTTATGGCACTTTTTAAAATCAAACAGAAAGCGTTATCTATGTATCACTTATAGCAATCGACTGCAGGAGCTCTGCTAATATAAAAATAATTATTATTATTTATTATTTCAACCGGTTAATTTTTAATTTTTCGTTTTTTATTTTAGATTTTTCATTTTTAATTTTTCGTCTTTCATTTTTAATTTTCCATTTTTTATTTTTCATTTCTTATTTTTCATTTTTCATTTTATATTTTTCATTTTGCATTTTCAACATATCATAATTTTTTCACCAATACAATCATAAGTCACACCGATTTTTTCTTGCGCTCACATGCTACGCTGATTTTTTCTTACGCTCACATGTTACGCTGTTTTTGTGATTGTATTGTGAAATAGAAATTTACCCACCTGCGCGTATAGATGTTTACACATAAAAAAAAAACTAGTCGAAATTGGAACCTGCATACAAGCCACTCGGCTTCGCGGAAATAGGCTTAAAAAAAAATTATATGTTATACGTACGTTTCTATCGTGCAATTTTTAACGTTGTTATACTTGAGGGTTGTTGAATTAGCTGCAATAATTTTATATCACAATCTTTGCACCAATACACTCATACCTCACATCGTTTTTGAGTTATTGTGAAATCGATTTTTATCCCCCTGAGCGTATGGATGTTTACACATCAAAATCTTTTATTATGTTTTGCTGGTTACCTTAGTTTTAAAGTAATTGTTGTCGTTGTCTGATTTTTGTTACTTATTTGTATGATAACATATTGGTTACTCTGTAATATCTTTAGTTTTATTTGATATTTTTCATAGCATGCTGGTAGTAGAGTTTGTGCTTTTGCTACAGTATTTGATTTGCTATGAACATTTATCGTAATTGCTGAAATCAGAAAGTTTATTTAAATCCTTACACATATTCATTCCATCCTTCACAGCTCTCCGCTACAAAAAGTAATATGAGTTTGTATTGATGATTGTAACCAACAAAAATACTTGACCTAGGATCACTTAGGTTTAATATGGTAGAAGCACTGGTCCATGTTAACCTTATAATTAATCTAGAGTTAACAAGTACAAATGCATTCGAATAAAATAAAGGTTTGGCGATATTGACAGAAGTAGCTCCCATACAAAAACTGTCCCTTTGAAGTATGTGTTTAATATGGTTTAATATGGTTTCTTCATTGAACATTTTACCTAGAAATCATTACTTCAAACATGAGTATCAGAATTTTTTAATGAAAATTTCAGTGTTTGCTTCTTTAATTCCCATTAAGAAATTTTAAAAGTTTTTGAATTTGACGAATTTTCCGATTTTGCGAAAATGACAAATTAAAAACCATAAAAATTTCTAGTTGTTGATGTTTATATTATTTTTGACTCATAAATATGACAATTAAAAGTAGGCGTCATAAGCAGGAACAAACTTCTTTATATTGTTTAAAACAACATCCGTTCAGGCAATTTGGACCTTTGGCTTCTCTAAAACTAAATCTACATAGATATTTCATAATTTTTATACTCTCCACACCTGTGTGCGGAGGGAATATACATATATATCAGTTTGTCATTCCGTTTGTAACGCATCGGTAAATGCATTTGCGAACCCATAAAATATATAAATATTCTTGATCCTTATAACCACTCGAGTTTTTATATCGATGTCCGTGTGTCCGCCTGTCTATTGAAATCACGCTGATTCACAAAATGAACCATTTACCAGTGTAAAGTTGTGATAATATTGTTTGTATTATTTCGAGCAGGTTGCTATCGAAGATGGGGTAAATCGGGCATCACTGTTGCATATCACTTTTTAAAATATTTTGTTTACATTTGTTGTAACTAGTAGAGTGATACCAGTTGAAGGGTATCAAAGATTCGGCTTAGCCGAAGTTAACACTTATTTTTGTTTAGGTAATTTAAATTTTTTTTTTTTAGATTGCAGGATGAATGAAGAGTCCTCCTATGAAAGCTTACTTTAACAAATGTTTATATACACATTTTTTTCGTTTAAAAAAATTTAAAGTTCCTGTTCGAAAAATCGAACAGTGGAAGAATATGGGTTTAACTACCCTCTCTATATGATCTCTAATTTGTTTTCAGGTTCCAAAATATAAAATATTATATAAAAATAGGAACAAATCATGAAATATAATATATAGATATTTTCTTTGTGAGATAATGTGACTCTCCACCCATTTCGGCCTTATTTTCCATAAAAAGATTTCATCCGGTATAAGGACAGCACGCCCTCAGAATTCGTAAACAATTAGTTTTACCTGACTCCAGTAAAGAGATATTAAACAAGTAAAAAAATTGTCGGTGTAGACCGACTGTACCATGCGTTAAGGTCCAACTAATTGGATATGGAAAATTAGCATTAACAAAATTGGATTGGCCTTTTTATTTTTTACCCACAGATATAAAAATGTTCATATCGAATGCTATATTTATATGGGGACTAGGTCGAAAAATGGACGATCATATTTGGTTACCACTTTTTTTTTTTTTTGCAAAAAACACAAACAAATCGAATTTGAGAATAATTTGTGCAATATTTTTGTTTTTTGATGAGTGAAAATTGGGAAGCAGCTTTATATCAAGGCTATCACAAAGAACTGTCCTACAGGGTATTATTTTTAGACTACTAGTTAATGGGTATAATAAACACACACAAATCAAATTTGGCCGAGATCTAAATGATAATTTGGATCTTATGGCAATTTAAGCCGATCTGATATAGGTCATTTGTATAGGAACTAGGTCTGAACATGCAACGATTTTCACCAATGTCAATAACGTTCGTCCCATGGCCGATATTAGTTTATGTACCAAATTTCATCAAAATATGTTCATATTTCGACCTGTAGTTTGATTATAAGGTTTATATGAACGGACGGACATTGTTAAATTGACTCAGATAGTAATTCTGAGTCGGTCGGTATAATAAGAGATGGGTTTTGGTCAAATAGTTTTGGTAGTTACAAATATTAGCACAAACTCATTATACTCTGACCACATAGTGTTCAGCAAATTTATAAAACGATGTCTAATATTTGATTAAAAATTTTTAAATAAGAGATATCTTCTGTTCTATAATATTAATAGGCTAGGCGATTTCTTGTGATCGATATTTTGTTCTACCGTTTTATCCCGATTTTGACCAAATGTATATTATTTAAAAGGTATTTCTTTTCAGCCGTTTTGCAGATTTACAGATTTTAAATTTTTTTCCTCTATTTTGAGTAAATTGCATTTAAAGTAGCTACTAACACATACATAAAATTATACAATGCTACGTGTGTGTTTATTACATTTGTTAATGTGTTTGTAATAAAAATGAGTTTGTTTTTTGTGTTGATTTGTGAATTGGCTATATTTGATTAGCATACCTTTAGGGTCTTTATTTAATGAAAAATAAAATTTCCTAGAATTTGCTCTCGAATTTCGAGGGTTGGAATCTGCTAGTAACATATAAATTTGTCTCCAAGCTTGATTTAAAAATGTTCAAATTCTCATTACTAATTTTTCAAAATGCTAATAAAACGCAAAATTTTACATGGAATTTACAATAAGGTCAATAGCATAAATATATTGCTTAATTTATAAAATAAAAAAAAACTATGTGAGTCCGATCACAGGGGAGATGTGTAAACATCTATTTACACATCAATTAAAATCAAACTGTAAGCGCCATCTATGTATAGCAAGCAACTGCTATGGTTGTTATACTTGATGGTTGCAGTTGTTTGGCGCTTTCATGGCGCTTTCTATTGGTGGTTGAATCAGCTAAATAAATTTAAATCATAATCTTTGCACCAATACACTTACATATAGCTCAAACCGATTTTCCCTTATGCTGTTTTTGTGATTGTATTGTGAAATATATTTTTACCCCCCTTAGCGCATAGATGTTTACGCATCAAAAATATTCCGAGTGCATAACAACATTATTGCGATTCAAAACTTTGATCGCGTTTATCCCGATTCAAAACTTTGATCGCGTTTATCCCGATACTCATATAAAGTTACATGGAACCTTTTTATCCTTCGAGCTCGAAATATTGATCATGTGATAACGACCATTTACCTTTCGTAAATAAAATTTAGGAACATGTTATTGTAAAATATATCTCAATATCTTTTAATTTCAAACTTGTCAGCTCTTATAGATTAACAAGATTTGAAGATAAACACAATTAGTTCATTGAGTTTTATTTTTCTAAATTTTTCACTTTTTGCGCGGCCATATTTCACGAATTCTTAATGGTAGAAATCCAACATTTTAAATATTTCGTAGTTTAGTAAACTAGAACATTGCTGTCAAATTTTTATCAAATTCCAAAAGGAACGGACGAAAAGCTTATTTTTACCGTTGAATATAAATAGAACTACCTATATTTATCTTATGGCAACAATAAAACAAAAACTAACACAAAATTTTGTGTGCGTCTCATTTTGCAACCCAAGACTCTTTCCCGAACCCCTTGGCTTAGGGTATCATATAGTCGCCTTAGGACGACTATAATTTTTCTTACTTGTTTAAGTTTGAGTGTGTGTGTGTGTAGCTTTAGTTGTTAAAAATAAAGTTATTGTTATTAGATGTACTGCATTGTGAACATAAAAATTTTAACTTTTTATTGCAATAGTTACAACTTTTTTTTGGGGAACTGCAATATTGCACTAAATATAATAAATTGTTGAATTGTTAGAACTTAAATTGATACAATGCTTTGATAAAGTATGCAAATATATTTAAGTGGGTCAAGATCCAACATATATAACAATTTTTATATGTTTTATATCCACAAAAAATTAAAAATAATTTTTTTTCTAAACAAAAAGTTGAAAATAATTTTAAATCCCAAAAAACAATTTTTATAAATATATATAAATAAATAAAGAAATGTTTCTTGGAAAGTTTTTTTTTAAATACACAAGCTTTATCGCTAAATTCGAAATATTTTGGGAATAGTCATCATTATCTTACAATGCTAAACCGCATGTGCATTAGGCCATTTAACAAAAAATCATTTTTTACAAAATTTTTAAAACTCTTAAAGTGAAATATCAATTCTTACGGCCCAAAAATTTTACAGATTTTTTGACGATTGGTACGGAGTCTCGGAAAACGATCTTAACCAAACAATTATATGAAACACATTTTTTTTGTTTTTTGATGTGTAAACATCTATACGCGCAGGGGAGTAAAAATCTATTTCACAATGCAATCACAAAAACAGCGTAACAAGTAAGACAAAATCGGTGTGACTTATGATTCTATTGGTGAAAAAATTACGATATGTAATAACCTGAATGAAAATGAAAATTGAAATATGAAAAATAAAAAATTAAGTCTAAAAAATTAAAAATGAAAAATTAAAAATAAAAAATGAAAAATGAAAAAAAAAAAATGAAAAAATGAAAAATAAAAAATAAATGAACAATGAAAAATCAAAAATGAAAAATAAAAAATTAAAAACGAAAAATGAAAAACAAAAAATGAAAAATAAAAACTGAAAAATGAAAAAAAAAAATTAAAAATGATTAATAAAAAATGAAAAATGGAAATAAGAAATGAAAAATTAAAAATGAAATATGAAAAATTAAAAATGAAAATTAAAAAATGAAAAATAAAATATGAAAAATCAAAAACGAAACATGAAAACTGAAAAATAAAAAATTAAAAATGAAAAATAAAAAAAAAAAAAAAATAAAAAATGAAAATTGAAAAGTAAAAAATAAAAAATGATAAATGAGAAATGAACAATGAAAAATAAAAATGAAAAATAAAAAATTGAAATAAAAGCTAACAAATTAAATATTAAAATGAAAAATAAAAAATGAAAAATAAAAGCTGAAAAATGAAAAATGAAATATTAAGAATGAATAATAAAAAATGGAAAATAAAAAATGAAAAATGAAAAATAAGAAATGAAAACTGAAAAATAAACAATGAAAAATAAAAGCTGAAAAATTAAAAATTAAATAATAAAAAAAAAATAAAAAATGAAAAATAAAAAATTAAAAATAAAAAATGAAAAATGAAAAACGAAATATGAAAAAGGAAAAATTATAAATGAAAAATAAAAAATGCAAAATTAAAGACGAAAAATAGAAGATGAAAAATAAAAAATTAAAAATAAAAAATAAAAAATAAAAAATAAAAAATTAAAAATGAAAAATGAAAAACGAAAAACGAAAAACGAAAAACAAAAAATGAACAAGGAAAAATAAAAAATGAAAAATAAAAAATTAAAAATAAAAATTGAAAAATGAAAAATAAAATATGAAAAATAAAAGCTGAAAATATGAAAAATGAAAAACGAAATATGAAAAATGAAAAATAAAAAATGAAATATTAAAAATGAAAAATAAAAAATAAAAAATAAAAAATGAAAAATAAAAATTAAAAAATTAAAAATGGAAAATGAAAAATGAACGATGAAAAATAAAAAACGAAAAATAAAAAAAGAAAATTGAAAAATAAAAAATGAAAAATGAAATATTAAAAATGAAAAATAAAAAATGAAAAATAAAAGCTAAAAAATGAAAAACGAAAAATTAAAAATAAAAAATGAAAACTAAGAAATGAAAAATAAAGAATGAAAAATAAAAGCTAAAAAATTAAAAATTAAATATTAAAAATGAAAGATAAAAAATTAAAAATAAAAAATGAAAAATGAAAAATGAAAAACGAAATATGAAAAACGAAAAATTATAAATCAAAAATAAAAAATGAAAAATTAGAAACGAAAAATAAAAAATTAAAAATGAAAAATAAAAAATGAAAAATATAAAATAAAAAATGAAAAATGAAAAACGAAAAATGAAGAAGGAAAAATAAAAAATGAAAAATAAAAAGTGAAATATTAAAAATGAAAAATAAAAAATGAAAAATAAAGAATGAAAAACGAAAAGTGAAGAATGAAAAATAATGAAAAATTAAAAAGAAAAAATGAAAAACGAAAAATAAAAAAGAAAAAATGAAAAATGAAAAATGAAAAATAAAAAATGAAATATAAAAAATAAAAAATAAAAAATAAAAAATAAAAAATAAAAAATAAAAAATAAAAAATAAAAAATAAAAAATAAAAAATAAAAAATAAAAAATAGAAATAACAAATGCAAAATTAAAAGTGAAAAATGAAAAATAAAAAATTTAAAATTAAAAATAGAAAATTAAAAATAAAAAATAAATAATAAAAAATTAAAAAAGAAAAATAAAAAATTAGAAATACAAATGAAAAATAGAAGTAAAAAACGAAAAATTAAAAATTAACCGGTTGAAATAATAAATAATAATAGATATTTTTATATTAGCAGAGCCCCTGTTGCTTGTTATAAGTGATATATAGATGACGCTTTCTGTTTGATTCTAAAAAAGTGCCATAAAAAAATCTAGATGTTTACACATCTCCCCTGTGATCGGACTCACATGATTTTTTTCTCTGATGTTTTATTTCCACAAAACTGAATAAAACCTTTCTGAAAAAAATTATCCGCGACAAAAATTATTAGTTTAAGGGGCAATTTGCTAATCTTAAGAGGTGGGATACAGACAGATGCGTGAATTAATTTTATTTTATAAAACAAACTTGTCATGTTAAATTTGACTTTCACAAAATTAAAAAAATGTACATTCATTAATTATTAAAATATCGTCGTCTCCGTTGGACCCCTTCCGCAAGTAGTGCTTCGCGGCGACAATCAGAACATTTCACTTAATCATATAGAATCAATAAAACAAATAAAAAAAAACTCATTCATTCATTTAATAATAAATCTAATCTTTAATTGAAGCCTTTTTCTGGAGTTTGTCGGTTTATTCCTGATGTACACCCAAAAAGCATTAGTTTATTGTCAAACAAGAAAATTATAGTCGGTCTAGACCCTATAACATGCGTTTAGAGACCCTGGTATTGTTATTAATTTTTTTTTCCCTTTGAATATGAAAAAGTTCATATCGGATGCTATATTTATATGGGGACTAGGTCAAAAAATGGAGCGATCCTGACCATATTTGGTAAGGTCATTTAGTTTTTGCAAAAATATAAACAAACCAAATTTGAAAAAAATCAATATTTTTGTTTTTTGATAGATTTAAGTGAAGATCCGGAAGCAGATTTATATGGGGGCTATGACTAAGAATTGTCCTATAGGGATTATTTTTGGACTACTGATTAATGGATGTAATAAACATACACAAATTCAATTTGACCGAGATCTATATGATAATTTGGATAATATGGCAATTTAAGTCGATTTAGTAGGTGTCATTTGTATGCGGACTACGTCTGAACATACATCGATTTTCGCCAATTGCAATAGCGTCCATGCTATGGCTGATAGAAGTTTACATACCAAATTTCATCAAAATATGTTCACATTTTCGACCTGTAGTTTGATTACGAGGTTTACATGGACACACAGACGGACGGACGGACGGACGGACATTGCTAAATGGACTCAAAAAAAAAAATTTTTTTTTTTTAATTACAAACATCAGCACAAAGTCATTATACCCTGATCACTTAGAAAAAATATATAAATTTTGAACAAAAATTTAAATCCTTGAATTGATGACTAGTTTTTAATGCTATTAAAAATAAGCTGTAAAACTTTCATCAAAATCGATGTTTTTAAAATATAGTGGTCATCGATTTGAAAAACATAGTTTCATGAAAATCGTATTTAAGGTTTTCAGTGTATATTATATTTTCGGTAAATTTCAAGCTCGATGGATTGTAAGATATCTCGGGAACTATTCATCGGCTTGACTTGAAATTTTCAAAGAATATTTTCGAAACATCATACTTCAAGAAAATTTAAAAAAATCGATTTTTTTTTTCGAAAAATCTAACTGCATCTCACCCCTTAACAAAAAATTTCACAACCGCATCAATTCGAAATATAAGCAATATCTGAGTATTTCCATTCGATAGGTCATCGAAATACCTCTCATTTGGTCAAATCTCATTTAAATGAGAAAAAATATTTTGTTTCGTTTTTAATATTTCTCCTAAAGCGGAATTGAAAACCTTTTTATAATAAGTCCGTAATGCTATTTTATTAGTTTGTTTGCACGTCGTCTATTTTCTAGCGTTTTACATTTATTTATTTGGAAAATTTATTTATTTATTTTGAAAATAATAAAATATTTAAAAATTTTCTAAATATTTATCTGTGTACAATATAAATCTTTTATTTTTCCTCGAAAACTTTTTTTTGGATTATTATCATATTTTTATCTCCTCAATAGATTCAAACAGGTGCACTTATCATGTTGTACCCAGAGTGATATTTTGAGTTTATTGAATAGCTAATTCGGTGTGAGATGGTACATTATCGTGGTGCAAAAACCAAGAGTTGTCTGCCCAAATGACGCATAATACTCAAAAAATATGCCTTTCTAATAGTTTGGCTTCGCGGAAGGATTTCATGAGAATAAAACTGTTTGCATGGCCTTGTTTGTTGAACGACTTTGATGTAATCTTTTCTAACATCACCTTTTACATGATATTCTCATGATGGTCGGTCGCTTCAGAGACATAGGCTAGATCCAAGTATCATCACCTTTAATGATGCATTTCACTTCGGTATGAAGTTACCGAAGCTTTTTGATACCCTCCACATCAATGTGCAGGGAGAATATGTAAGTTTGTCATTCCGTTTGTAACAGTTAGAAAAAATATGAACTCCCAAGATATATAGATATTCTTGATTCTTATAACAAGCGGAGTTGGGTTAGCGATGTCCGTCTGTCCGTCTGTGGAAATCATGATCACGCCCTCAATAATTCGTATTTAAAATCATCAAAATCGGTTCAAGAAGTATCAAGATTTCAATGAAAATGTAAAAAACCCTTGAAAAAATATGATTTTTCTATGCTATTCTGTGTGAAAGATGTAATTACACAGTTCAACACGAAAAAAAATTACGGGGTTCCGACGATTGATTTTGGTGGAGGAGACCAAAAGTGTCAAACCTTCTCGTCAGAGATGGGATGACCTACATATGTAAACAATAACTAAATTAACCCTTAATGGGCAATCTTGAATTTGATTGGTTTTTGGTGTTTGTGTTAAGTTTTGGATTTTGGTGTGTTCTGACATATATAGTCAAATTTTATGGTGAACATTTTTGTTGAATATTTCATCCCCGCCCTTCCCCTTTTTTGGGGTGTTTTTTACGATTTGTTAGAATAAAGCCAAAAAATGCCGTTATGAGGGGGAGTTTGAGGGTTAATATGCTCTACAAAAATATTTGCCATAATATTTTCTACAAAGTTGCTGAACATACCCTATACCTCAGATGTAAAGAAAACATAGTTTTATATACCGATATGCTGCAAGAACAGGCCAGAGCTGGGAAACTTTAACCGCTTCTAAAATAAAATTCCGATGTGATCTTTCAAAACGCCGACACACATATTTTTTTTTGGTCTCCTCCACCAGAATCAATCGTCGGAACCGCGTAATTTTGGAAAAAGTTTGAAATTGTTGTACAGTGTTATTGCTGTTGTTATGATCGTTGTGTTTGTAGCATTTACTTCATGAGTGTGTATGTATAGTTATACTCCACGTGTCCAGAGGTCCAAGTCGTGCAGCTTAAAGCTGTTTTGGTGCCGCCGCCAACATTTCTTTTAGTGCTGGATCCGTCGCCGAAGTAGGCGGTAGAGTTCATCTAATATTTACTTTGCGAATTAACCTTAGTCAATTTTTGATTTTTAAAATGGTTAAAAATCACAAGAAAATGCTAATAAAAAAATAACATCTTTCTTAAGCTTTTAATGGCTCAACCAACCTAAAATTGTCATAGACTAATATCTGTAGTAGGGTTTAACCAATCTGTTTTCCCTTTTTACGCATGATCCAGCAATGGAAAGCCTACTCTAATAATAGAAAAATGTAATGTAATTTTTTATAGAAACTATCTATGAAAAAAACCATCATTGTCTTAATAAAAAACACAATAAATAAGAAATCTATAATATTAATAGGCTAGACGATTTCTTGTGACCGATGTTTTGTTCTACCGTTTTATCCCGATTTTGAACAAACGTATATTACTTGAAAGGTATTTCTTTTTAGCCGTTTTGCAGATTTACAGATTTTTAATTTTTTTCCTTTATTTTGAGTAAATTGCATTTAATTATACATATGCTATGTGTGTTTTATAAAATTTGTTAATGTGGAATCTGCTAGTTTTAATAAATACTGATCAAAGAAGAAAAACAATAACCTATAAATTTAAATGGTGTTAGAACTTAAAGTTTTAGTAACTGTATTAAAATGATAACCTTACCCAACATTGCTTAAAATATTGAGTTTAAGACATAGGTGGAGGGTATCAAAGATTTGGCACAGCCGAATGTACTACTCTTACTTGTTAAAAAATCAATCGAAATTTGATGGATTTTAGGCCCAAAGAACTTCTCAAATGGATACAGTATCAGCAAGAAATGTCGACAGTATCAGTAAGATCTCTGGTTGTATATCGACGATTTTTAATCAGCAAATCTTTGATTTGCTTGATGTGATATTTATTTTTTGCCCGTAGCGTTGTCTCTGCCTTTTTGGTAGAGCTGAAATTTCATTCCGCATGGTTTAGATCACCAAAAATCGAGCATCCTTATTGTTTATAAACAGTACTACCAACCTAAAACATATTTTCCCCAATCAATAACCCGCGAAGTGTAAATTGAAAAATCCACTTTATCATTTAGGCACAGCATTATGTATGTAAAATCTTCCAATATTCAATTATAAATTTATTTAAATTTTATTCTCTACACTTGTTCTTGTAGCACAATATGTTGTAAACACACACAAATAGTAAAAAATGAACAAGCAAATTAAGCAATAACTTAGAAAAAAGTTTTAATTAAACTTTTTGCAGAAGACAAACTTGAGAAAACAAAATAACAACCATGATTTACATTTCTCCACAAAAACCATGTTGAACAAACATATTTTTGTTTGTAATATTAATGGTGAATCGAAATTTAGGTACATACCACACAACAAAAAACATTTTGGTGTGTATGTTTTTTTAATGCCCAAAAACAAATTTCAAAAGTCAAATGGGGTAAAAATACCGAACATGACTTAGTTCCTGCTTAAATCACAAACAACAAGTTACCAGACAATAAAATGTTGGACAAAAATCAATAAATACTCTTTTGTATTTTGTAAGACATACCAAGATTTATAAACTTTATTTACATTCGTTTTTCAAACAACCAACCAACCACAAACTCTGCCACTTTCTCGATAGATTCATAGATGAAAATGTAGAGAACAACATCAACAATACAGGCAAACTAAAAAAGAATTTGGTTTATAAAGAAATTTTGCTTTAAAAATCAAATTATATGTAACTTATATATAACAAGTAAGAAAATTATAGTCGATCTAGGTCGACTATACGATACCTTATACCATGCGTTTAGAGGCCCCGTCTCTTTGGTCCAAATAATTAGATATATAAAATAAGCATAAACCAAATTTGAGCGAAATTGTTATTAATTTGTTTGACTTCGGCTATAAAAAAAGTTCATATCCGATGCTATATTTATATGGGGACTAGGTGAAAAAATGGACCGATCCTGTCCATATTTGGTAAGGTCACTTATTTTTTGCAAAAACATATACAAACCGAATTTGAGGAAAATCTGTGCAATATTTTTGTTTTTTAATATATTTAAGTGAAGATCGGGAATAAGCTCCATGTGGGGGCTATGACTAAGCATTGTCGTATAGGGTTTATTTTTGGATTACTGGTAAATGGATGTAATAAGGATACACAAACCCAATTTGACCGAGATCAGTATGATAATTTTGATATTATGACAATTTAAGTCGATCTCATAGGGGTCCTTTGTATGGGGACTAGGTCTGAACATTAACCGATTTTCACCAATTTCATCCTATGGCTGATAGAATCTTACATGCTAAATTTCATCAGAATATATTCATATTTGTGACCTGTAGTTTGATTACAAGGTTTTCATGGACACACAGACGGACGGACAAACAGACAGACGAGCGGTCATAATAATAAAAGATGGGTTTAGGTCAAATATGTTTGGTAGTTACAAACATCAGCACAGTCATTATACCCTGATCACATAGTGGTATAGTGTATAAAAATGGAGTTTTGTATGTTTGTTTGTACGTTTGTTTGTGGCTTATAGGAGACTACACCCCTGGATCGATCTTCTTGAAATTTTTACAATAGGTAACTGCCTATCCGGAATCAAAAAGGCTATATTTTTTGCATTTTTCAAGTGGTCGTGGCACCTCCCATATAAAGTGAATTTTTAACATCTAATTTTAACATATAATATCTGGAGTACTACGACGGCAAGAGTTCTGAAACTATGTACATGTACATAACAAACTAATTTGAAGCGTTGCGGAAAAATGGGCGGGATCGAACCAATGGCCATGGCACCCACCATACAAAGTAAATATTTAATATTTTAAAGTAAAAATTTAATATATCTAGAGTACTGCAACTGCGGAAGTCTTGGAACTTTGTGAAAGTTATTAATGTGAGTACTTGGACAAAAAAGGGCGGGATCAGATCAGTGGGTATGGCACCCCCATACAAAGTAAATATTTAATATATAACTGGAGTTCTATAATAGTGAAAACCTTGAGATTATGTGTGAGTTCATAAGTTATCAATATTAGTAATCGAAAAAGAAATGGGTGGGATCAGATCAGTGGGAGTGTCACCCCTATACAAAGTAAAGATTTAATATGTGGAATACTGTAATAGTGAAAACCTTGGAACTTTGAGTTACTAATGTGAGTAGTCGGACAAAAAATGGGCGGCATCGGACCAATGGGCGTGGCACCCCCATTCAAAGTAAATATTTAATGTCATATATGTATCTGTAGTACTGAAGTTTTAAAAGCCTGGATACTTTGTGTGAGTTCATAAGTTATTAATGTGAATAGTCGGACCAAAAATGGGAGGGATTGGACCAATGAATGTGTCATCCCCACACAAAGTAACTATTTATCATATATAACTGGAGTACTATTATAGATAAAGGCTTGGGACTTTATCTGAGTTCACAAGTTGTTAATGTAAGTAATTGCCCAAAAATTGCCGGGATTGACCCAATGGGCGTGGCATCTCCTAAACCAAAAAAATGTGAACTACTATGAAAATGAAAGTCTTGAAACTTTTGACAAGTACATTAATTACCAATGTGAGTCAAGGAAAATATGGGTGGAATCGCCAGAGTCAAAAATCGGCAAAAGCCGAAAATCGCGAATAACAAAAATTGCCATTATTAAAGATTGCCAAAATTAAAAATCGCCAAAATCAAAAATCAAAAAAAAAAACAAAAATCGCCAAAATAAAAAAAAACACCAAAATCACAAATGGTAAAAACAAAAGTCGTCAAAATCGAAAATCACAATCACCAAAATTAAAAATCTAAAATCGCAAAGACAAAAATCGACAAAATCAAAAATCGCCAAAAATATATAAAATAGTTTCTAGAAATGTATTACCAGCTTTTTATTTCGTTATGATGGGTGTATCGAACTGCATCGGGTTACAGCTATTATATAAAAAAATAACATCTCTAAATTATTAATACTGGCAGATTCCAGCGCTCGAAATTCGAGTGCAATTTCTTAGCGGCTTTATTTTGCCACTTAGACAATTCACAAACCAACACTTTTTTGGTTTATTATTATTATGAATGAAGATAACAAACTCAATAACAACAAGTAAGAAAATTATAGTCGGTCTAGACCGACTATACGATACCCTATATCATGAGTTTATATACCCTATCTCTCAGGCCCAACTAACTGGATATAGAAAATAAGCGTAAACCAAATTTAAGTGGGATTTTTATTAATTTTTTTTGGCTGCAGATATGAAAAAGTTCATATCGGATGCTATATCTATATGGGGACTAGGCCCAAAAATGGACCGATCCTGACCATGTTTGGTAAAGTCTCTTGTATTTTCTAAAAATATATACAAACAAAATTTGAGAAGAATCAGTGCAATATTTTTGTTTTTTGATAGATTTAAGTGAAGATCGGGAAACAGCTCTATATGGGGCCTATGATTAAAAGTTGTCCAATAGGGATCATTTCTGGACTACTGATTAATGGATGTAATATATACATACAAACCCAATTTGACTAAGATTTGTATGATAACTTGGATCTTATGGCAATATATGTTGATTTCATAGGGGTCATTTGTATGGGGGCTAGGTCTGAACATGGACCGCTTCTCACCAATTTCAATAGCGTTCATCCCATGGCCGATAAAAGATTAAATACCAAATTTCATCAAAATATATTCATATTTGCGACCTGCAGTTTGATTACAAACTTTACATGGACACACAGACGGACGGACGGACGGACGGACGGACGGACGGACGGACATCGTTAAATCGAATCAGATAGTGATTCTGATTCGATCGGTATAATTAAAGATGGGTGTAGGTCAAATATTTTTGGTTGTTACAAAGAGCATCAAAAAGTCATTATACCCAAACCACATAGTGGTATAGGGTATAAACACATTAACAAATTTAATAAACACACATAGCATATGTATATTTATGCTTATTTTCTATGTCCAGTTAGTTGGGCCTATGGGGTAGGGTCTCTAAACGCATGGTATAGGGTATCCTATAGTCGGTCTAGACCGACTATAATTTTCTTACTTGTTTTATGTATGTGTTAGTAGCAACTTTATATGCAAGTTACTCAAAATAAAGGAAAAAATATAAAAATCTGTAAATCTGCAAAACGGCTAAACAGAAATACCTTTCAAATAATATACATTTGGTCAAAATCGGAATAAAACGGCAGAACAAAACATCGGTCACAAGAAATCGCCTAGCCTTTTAATATTATAGATTTTGAAACATATAAAAAAAAATTAAAATTAAACCAATATTTTCTTTACATTAAATTATTTTAAAGTAAAATTAATTAATTACTTATGGTGCACTTTGTTTTTGCAACTGATTCATGATTAAAATTTGGATGAATTAAAAACAAAATAACATGTTAGGTACAAAAATTATGATGTGCGAAACTTTAATATATGAATTTAAAACATATTAAGAAAAATAATGGTTTCGAATATCAAAACTAGTTGTCAAAAAAAAAAAAAAAAATATACAATATGTAATAATTTACTGAAGATTAATTACCAAATTGAGTGATTGTAACAATACAAAACACAAAAAAGCAACTCACGGTTTGAAATGGTCCATCGTTGACACCAGGCCTGAAGTTAGTTGTAGACGGAGTTTCCTTTTTTCTTTTTTTCTTCCCTTATTATACCTTAATTTCACTAAATTGAATTTTATTTGTGTTTTAATTATATAAGTAGTACTAATATATGTGTGAATGTGTTTATGTTAATTGTGTGTAATAATATGTATCATCATTAAGTCGTAGAAATATAATTAATGTTAATAAGTTTTAAAATTAAACATTTATAAAAAAAAATAAATAAATAATAAATAAATGGATAACCAATTTTTTTTTTAATATTTATGTATTTCTTAACTTTTTTCTTGTATTTCTTAACTTTTTTCTTGTTATCGATATATTTTCGGTGTAGTGCTTTTGTCTTTTAATAGTTTATCATTCTTTGTGTACTGATGAAAACTTCTATTATTTTTATGATTGATGGTGAACATTTCAGGGGTTTCAATTGTTGTAAAATCAAGTATATTATAGATTCCAATCAACCATTTGTACCAAAATTTTGTCACAGATGATATATTCCAAGTTCTAACAAAATTCGAATTCACACTAAAATTAATGATACCTGATCCCTGTGAATTATAAACTCACCCACTCCAGTTGAAATGTCAGAAGAAATAATACAACGCTTTATTATTCGAAAAAAATTTTATGCAAACGAGTTCAAACAAATTCAAAATGTGGATTTGAATTTTTCTTGACTATTTATTTTTCTTAAATTTCAAGGTGTTTCACAGCTCTAGTGGTAATATTAAAAAAACGCTCACAAATTATCAAATGTATTTTAGAAAACATCAAGTGAATTTCAGAAAATATCAACTGAATTTCGAATCAAAACCAAAAAGGTATTAATGTTTCTATTAGTGATCTGCATCAGATGGAAATAGAACATGTTATAACTATCAATGCATTATATTAATACAAGACTCGTGCAGGTGGCGTAGCAATCTTTGTTAGAAATGGTATTAAAAGTAATCTCAAATGTAAGACCGAGGCGTATGACAATAACACAGGCATTGAAGAGACTAACAGCAATAAAATTGAATATATTTTTATAGAAATTGTGTCGGATGGTAGAAAACTACTTGTTGGTTGTGTTTACCGCTAATAAATATATTAGCACTGATGTATTTATGGAACATATTGAATTTCTAACTGAAGATTACTCGGACATACCTATTGCTGGAGATTTAAACTGTGATATTCTTTTAGACTCTTCTATTGTAGATAGCATGCTCTCAGTTGGCCTTATACCCGTTAATTGCCTCTACCCTACTCACTACTCCAACACTACCAATACTTTATTGGATCTTTTCTTTACAAACGATGTCTCTAAAGTCAATTTATATGATCAACTGACTGCACCTTGTTTTTCAAGGCATGACCTGATCTTTATTTCTTACGACTTCAACTTGCTGTAAATCAATCAATTATCATGCTTTGGCTGAAAATTTGGCGTTGATAAACTGGAACTGTTTGTACTACATGCCGTCTTCTGATGAGCAATTATCCTTTCTTGATGATAACATTTCACATTTATACAATCTTGCTGTTCCACTGAGAACTAGACATATTACGGAGAAAACTAGGCCGTGGTTCAATACAACTATAAAGCGAATGATTGATCGTAGAGATGAGGCTTACTCGCGCTGGAGGAAGTTTAAGATCCCAGAACTAAAGGACGAGTTTTCCATACGATAAGCATAATCTATATATTATGCTTATCGTTTTGAAAAGGCTATGGACAGCAAGAAAACATAGCAAACGATACGTGATATTGGAATCGGCAAGAGTCGGAAAAATACAAGTAATAATTTGACTGCTGATGAAATTAACGATATATTCGTAAAATCCCCCTCTATTGATAGCGGCAATTTTACCAAGCTCAACATCAATAGTCCTATACTTTGTGACCAATTTGAATTTCACTGTGTCAACAACATCGACGTGTTAACTTGTTTTTTGAAGGTAAAATTAAAATCTATACGACACTATGGACCCAAGTTTTATTAGATTAATACTACAACAACTATTGCCGTTTATCACCTATTTCTTTAACACAATTCTCACCACGAGTGTTTTTCCAACCAAGTGGAAACATGCAAAGGTCATACCAGTACCGAAATCGAACTCGGAGTTTCGACCAATCGCAATCTTAACTTTCTTATCCAAAGTCCTTGAAAAACTGATGAACATTCAAATTAGTGAACACCTGAATCATTTTAAGTTATTGACTGATTTACAATGAGGTTTTCGGCCCAAAAATAGCTGTATTACTGCTCTTATCAATGTTAGTCAGGATATTCGGAGAGACATTGACATTGGCAAAATTAATATTTTAGTCCTGCTTGACCATTCGAAGGCTTTTGACACCGTTGACCACTCTATATTCGGCCTTAAACTTAGTCAACTATTCAATTTTTCATGCACGTCAACTTTGCTACTTAAATCGTATCTGTCTGATCGTTTTCAATCATTGTTTTTAAACAATTACTAGAGGAACCCTGCTGCTCCGCAGCATTATATTATATTATATTAATTTTTATCATATAATACCAAAATTTGCCAAGAGAAGTTAACGTACAGTAATGCCAAAATATGCCAAGAGAAGTTAACGTACAGTAAAAGTAAAGTTGATTGTCCACGCATAACTTTCCTCAAACCCAACGAATTTGTCAAGAGAAGTTAACGTACAGTAAAAGTAAAGTTGATTCTCCACGCATAACTTTACTCAAACCCAACAAATTTAAGCAGTTAATAGCTCAAAAGAAGGAGCTTGATCCACTGAGTGTTCTTCGACCTATGTCAACAGTCCACGTTAATTGGAACTCTAGTTATAGAGGTTTGAGAGAAGAAAAATATTGAAAAAAATCTTGAATGCAAAGTTTATTCATAAATTCTTTTAATATATAAGATTACTCAAGAGCTTTGCCTGTTGAGAGAGGAGTACCGCAGGGTTCGAAAATGTCGGCAAAATTAACTATGATCTTAACCAAATTTATCTATGGGCTTCGAAAAATAGGCTTTGTTTAAACCCTCAAAAGTCGAAATGTCTTGTAATACACAAAAGATCGGACCACTTAAATGTTGATTTTGATATCATTCTTAACAACAGGAAAATTGAAATTGTTTCATCTGTGAGAAACCGTGGCATTATTTTTAATAGCACGCTTAGTTGGTCGAATCACGTCAACTCTGTAGTTGGCAAGATGAGCTACATATATGCTTCGAATACAATACAGTTCTGTACACCTTTGAAAATCAGAATGCTTATTGCTAAGGTCTATTTAATGCCCTGTTTGCTATACGGCTGTGAGCTTTTTGCACATTGTGATTCCACAAGTAAATGTAAATTAAATGTTGTCTACAATAAGATAATTAGATATGTTTATGGACTTTCAAAGCGTGATCATAATCGAATATATTTCTACACGAAACAGTTGTATGGCTTGTCCTTTGAGAATCTAATGAACGTAAGAATACTCATACAGCTTCATAAAATAATACACATTAAGGCGCCGCGTATCTTGTTTGATCGCCTCACTTTCTTTCAATCTGTGAGGGGTAAAAAAAAATCTCTCTCTGCTACAGAAGTCTAATAACCGAATGGCAATTTTTTTTTAACGCCATCCATCTTTGGAACCTTCTTCCACACAAAATACAAACCAACAACAACGCAACAAGTTTTAGTAACGAGATTAGAAAACATTTCTCAACCTGAAATATCAACCTGTCAGTTAATATCCATTTTATATCTCATTTTATTTATTTTTTATTTATTTATAATATTTTTATTTTTTTCCCTCTTTTTATGTTATTATTATATATTTTATTTTTTTTTATATTTATATTTATGTTTTATGTTTATTGTGTAATTAATTTAATTTTTAAATATTTTATATGTAAACCAATTATATAATTAAAACTTTTACATCCCATACTTTAAATTAAAAGATACATATCTTGTTTTATGGGGATGTCAAATAAAATTCAAATTCAAATTCAAATACAGCGCAATAGCTATCCGAACACATGTTCCTGCCTCTAGGTTCGAAATAATGTTAAATTTATCTATTTCTTTTTATATAATTTAAGGCGCACAACTGGTTAACACAAACTAAAAATTCGCACGGCAGCTGACAAATACAAATCAAGTAATTGTGACTTTAGCTTATGGTTACAGAGTTGCTATTGTACTATTGCTTTAAAATGATAAAATGAGAAAAAGTAGCCTGAACATTGAGAAAAGCTCAAGTGAATATTTTCAGTGCAAGATTATAGAGAATAAATAGCATCAATACTTAAACCTGTTTATGGATGCAATTTATACTGTTTATACTGTTCATGTGAAGCCCTGTTTAAACCCCAACAGAAGAGTTTGAACAGAAAAAAATAAATACGGGTGCCTCATTCTTCCTTCCTCTAGTTTCAATATGACCTGTGGGTTGCACCTCAAATACCTCTCTTGTCCGAAACTCATAATGTGTGGTATCGTATAGTTGACCTAGATCAACTATAGAACTGAATTCTTTTTATTAACGCCAATTATATGATGTCTAAACTTTTCATAATCAACAGTGATTGGGATCATGGTTTTTGCTCATCCGAATAAACTTTTAATGAAGTTTATTTTTTGAAGTTTTATGGTTGCTAAATTTACATCAGAGCTATTATTATTTTTTTTTAGTAATTTGGTTGTTTTAGTTTATTTATAGGACTTCTAAAACTGCCTTTTGATATGTAAATAATTTGGTTTCCATATACATACGTGTTCTGTGCTTTATAATTCGCATACACTGAAATAATTTTGCAACTTGAATAAATAAAAAACGTAGTTAAAATACTAATAATAATAATAATAATAATAATAATAATAATAATAATAATAATAATAATAATAATAGGAAATTTTATTTTCCATAAAAATTTTTTCTATATGTATATAAAAAATTTATGAATCAAATTCATTAAATTTCATTATAAATACATGTTGAACACACAGAAGATATATAAATGGGTTTGTTAATAAATAATTTTATAAGAGCCTAAAGTTATGCTAATTAATTTTAGCAATTCACAATCCAACACTGGGCTTTTGATATACAATTTTTGCAAACACATTAACAAATTTAATAAACACACACACAGCAATGTATAGTTTTATGTATGTGTTAGTAGCAACTTTAAATGATTATTACTCCAAAAATATGTACCAAACGGTGCAAATCTGCAAACAAATTCCTTGCAAAGAGTATATTTTTTTAAAAAAATCGGTTGATAACTAAAAACGTAGAAGGAGTCATTAGAAATCGCCTGGCCTATTATTATTATAGATTTATAATAATAACTATCAGATTTCAGACCTTGAAATTAGAGTGCAAATTCTAGGAAATTTAATTTTTTCATTAAATAAGGACCCTAAAGGTATGCTAATCAATTATAGCCAATTCACAAATCAACACAAAAAAACAAACTCATTTTATTAGAAACACATTAACAAATTTAATAACACACACATAGCATTGTATAATTTTATGTATGTATTAGTAGCAACTTTAAATGCAATTTACTCAAAATAAAGGAAAAAATTTTAAAATCTGTAAATCTGCGAAACGGCTAAAAAGAAATACATTTCAAATAATATACATTTGGTCAAAATCGGGATAAAACGGTAGAACAAAACATAGGTCACAAGAAATCGCCTAGCCTATTAATATTATAGATACATACATTTAAGATCATGACTGACTCACTCGTATGTAACGCTTAATAAGTATTTTTAATTATTTATACAACTTTTACGTATACGTATAAGGACACATGATTTTGTAATAAAACAATCACATAATATTGGGCACTTTAGGCGCCTTACTAACTACTGGCAAGCATATAAATTTGCAATTTAAAACATAACTATGAAATCATTTAGCTAGATCCCAATATTTCGCAGCTTTATGGAGACTTTCAGTTACAGTTAAAATGTTTCCATGAATATAAAATACTCATAAAATTCATATTTGACCAACATATTATGATTATTTGGCTCTAACGGGCGTATATCTGTGGTCACAAGCGATAACAGCCTAAGTCGACTTAAGAACGATTTGAGCTAAGTATGCTATCATGTTCTACTAAAACCGCTTTATATTTCCGTGAAATCCCCTTTTCTCTAACACTCTTTATTAAAAAGTTATTAATGAAAACATACTGACCTAAGTCGTAATGAAGCTCCATTACATTTGTATAAAATGTTTTTTTCTCGAAAGCATGATTTTCGACTTAGGCGGTTAATGCTTGTGACCACAGATATATGGATATGTCAACTCACAGAGGATTGTCATTAGAGCTATCTCTGATATTCCACGATTTTCACCAAATTCTTAGTCGATTGATACATTATATGTCACACCCAACAAACAATACATATGCTGTACTAAAATTAAGACATTAATAATCAATTACTGTGAAATATTTCTTAGTGTATATATGTGTCTGAATGTTTATACATATATTAAAATAGGTGCCTTTATACTAAAAACAAATTTAAAAACACATTTCAACATAAACACTCTCTCTTAACTACTAGACATAAATAATTTTACATACTGGCATATGTGTACATACCAACATATTCATCATACAGTGGTTTCATTTTTAGTTTTCGGTAAAAACAAAACTGCTCACAGCACAAAAAAAAACAAGTTAAAGTTTCAGGAATGGTCCTTAAGTGCAGATCTACTAGTTGAGATTTTAATGGACATAGAAAATAAATATAGTACAATTTTATCTACGATTTTTATATAAAGGGTGTTTTTTTAGACTTGTGGTTTTCAAGAAGAAATAAAATGCATACAATTTAATGTTATGGCCAAGAATTTATCTTTATTATAAAGATAAGGGTTTGCTATTATGTTTTAAAAATGATTTGCGACAAGTGGCCGCCGCGGCTGAGCCCAAACCGAGATGGCCACCGATGCTGATTTTCACAAGAAAATTTTGTCACTGTTTGGTGTGCTCTATGGGCAGAAGGAATCATTGGTCCATAGTTCTTCAAAAATTAAGCCGGCCATAATGTTACAGTCAATGGGGAATGCTATAGAGCCATGATTAATGTCTTTTTCGTGCCTGAATTGGAGGATGTTGATGTGGACGACCTTTGGTTCCAACAATACGGCGCTACATGCCATACAGCCAACGAAATAATCAATTTATTCATTTTATTTATTTCTTCTTGAAAACCACAAGTCTATAAAAACACCATTTTTTTGCTGCCAGGATATTTGTTATTTAATTTTATATCAATTATATGGGGATTTAATACAAATTTGGTTCAATCAAGCCTATATTTAGTGAGATCACTTATATGTTCTAAAAATATATAAAAACTAAATTGTAAATTGTAACTAAATTGTAAGTTTTTACAAAGATTTAAATATATATCGGGAGGCTGTTATATATGACCTGAGTTAAAATGGTTTAGTATAGCAAATTTTTTCGTCTATTGATTTAGGGATACAATATATGCTTATCTGATTATTATTAGATACACAAATAAGTTTCCACCTGTTTTTACACCCCATGTTTGTAACTGCCAAATATAATTGACCTAAACTCATCTTTTATTATACTTATCGACTCTAAATCACTTTCTGTGTCGGTCTAGGGATGTCCACTTTTCCGTACGACTATCTGTGTATCTGTCCGTTCGTCTGTCCGTTTGTCTGTGTGTCCATGTCTACAGGTTGCAAACATATATATGAATTGAAGTAATTTGGTATATGTGACCTTCTCCGAGAAAAGGGACCTAGTGTCAAAAACGGGTTTGGACTTAAGAGTGGATTCTGGTACCTAAAAGGGTGTAGAATAAGATGAAATGAGTTAGATTTCTGATAAAAATTTATTTACCCCATAAAAACGTACAAAACGTACTTGGGAAAATCGATAAAAATGAGAAACACATTAAAATTTTATTTTTTTTTGATTTTTGGTTTTAAATTGTTTTTTTCGTCAGTCTTCGAATTTTTTTTTGGAGTTTGGACTTTTTTTCCGGTGTTTCGTGATCTGGTACTTCGATTTTCTTCCGTTTGACAATTTCACTTTTTTTCTTTTTTCGGCGCTTTGACTTCAGCTTTCTTTTTCTCGTGATCCAGTGCTTCGATTTTTTTTCTTGCTGCATGTTCAGATTTATTTTTCGATTTTTTTTTCGCTTTGGGTTCACTCGGTTTAGGAGCTACAAAATCGCGTTTCTGTGAATCAGAACATAAGACCCTGACATTCTCATACAAATACCATTTGCGATCTAACGATAAACCGCTTGGTGCAATGAGCGGAGGTAATTTGTTTGGTAGCTCAGCCGTTAATCGCAGATAAAATCTTTCTTCTTCCGAGTCCAAAAGTTCTTTACATACAATTTCGTTTTTTTGAAGTCAAAGTGGTGGACTTGGTAATACCTAAAATGCAAACGTTTACAAAATTAATTGAAATGAATTTGAAAGATTAAAATCACAAAATCGCGAGAGTTTACCTGGTAATCTTTTGTAAAATCCTTCGAAATGAGTATCCCATGTTCGCCACTCTACTTCACTTCCATTCGCAGCGTTGTTAAATTACTGCTAGATCTATTGACCACATCTTCAAAATCTTGGTAATAATCTACTTTTGAGCGACTATATTCTAGTTTCATTAATCCGAAAGAGCGATCGGGACTGAACTTGGTGTGACCAGTTAGGAGGAAATTTAATGATATCGATTCGTTTAAGCCAGAATCCACTCGCCAGACCAAATAATGCATCATTGCATTATTTTTATTCTGTGCTACGCAGTTATCACAAAATAAAACTAAATTTTTAACGGCATTCTTCGTGAAGTAATCGCGAATTTGGCTAATGACAGCATTAGGTCCTTTTCCTATTTCGAACTCTTCGTCTAATAAATAGTTCGACTGAACGTTAGTGAATTCTTTATGAATACCAAAAATTGAACATTTACGAGCTGCTTTGAAATATGCCGTTCCGACTTGTTGTGGACTGGATGGATAAGATATATTTTGTGCATAGTCTCACTACAAGAGTAGAATAAGCATCACTCATCTTGCAGCATTGTTGGTAGAATTCACGCTGGCGTGTCGCATGGTCAAGACGAGTAACAGCCATTCGTAATTTTGCTTCTTTTGTATCTGAATCAGATTCTTCCAAAACTCGTCGTAGCATCAAGGTATTCTGTTGACAGACGTCACAAAGATCAGTTTGCGGTTTCATAGGCGAGATGTAAGGGCAGTACTTCAAAAAAAAAAAGTTTTAATTGCGATTTTATCTTCAGTAAGACAAACTTTCTCAAAACGACGATAAACAGCACTTTTTGTTTCATTGGATGGTAGTTATTTTTACAATGTTCTTCGTATTAGTATACGCACATCAACCCTTTGCTGAGAGCGAACAGATAGCTGAGAGCGAACAGAGCAGCAACAATAGCAAAGGTATTGTCACACTAAAAGCGAAAAAAATACGTCACCACATAGGCATGACGTCACCAAAGTCGGCACCCAATCATAACTAACCATACCAAATCGCATCTCCCAACTGAAGGTGTGTTCAAAGTGATAATGCGTTATGAAACTTTAAATGCGTTTTTCTCAAAACTTCATTTTCACACACTAAGTCCCTTTTCTCGGAGAAGGTCACATATAAGTTTATGTCGATCGCTATTTAAATTGATGAAAATGGGTGTATATTCAGACCTAATCTCCATACAAATGGCCTCTATGGGATCGACTTAAATTGCTCTAAGATCACAATTACTATATAGATCTTGATCAATTTTATTACATGCATTAAGAAGTAGTCCAAAAATAAACCCTGTAGGACCGTTCTTTTATTAGGTAGGCAATACATTTTTAACAATGCCACTCAAATCTGGTTTACGCTTATTTTCTATATCCAATTGCTTGGACATATCGCACCTGTACCTCTAAATTGAGTCAACTCAAAATTTTTTAATTTTAACTCTTTGCAAGAAAACGATACATCGGGTTTTCTAGTCTTTCGCAAAAAAATACAGTTGTAACCCATTTTGTGTTATAGGAGTAGCTTCTTTAGAATCCACTAAAAAGATATATTTTGAGTTGCACCCAAAAAACTTGTTATTTTTGATGATCACTGAAAAAATCGCAAAAACAACTACTTTTGTATACTATTATTCGGAATTCTTTACAACGAAACAACTGTTTTTAAAAAAACCGTTTTTTGCCTCTACTGAAAAATTTAAAATTTTGAGTTGACCCACTTTAGAGGTACAGGTGCGATATGATCCTTTATATCTAGGGTGTTATATAGTCTAGACCGACTATAATTTTCTTATTTGTTTTTAATAATAAAAATTGGACCTTTATTGTGATCGAACGGAACTTCATGTTTTATTCAAAGTATTATCCATCGCTTCCCACTTTTTTTTCATATTTATGATAGCATACCACGTCTGAAAAATGTTTCAGGTCTTGAGGCTATCGAAGAATCGGCCCAATTTTTGGTGCCTTCGTATCATGTGAAGTGCTGTTTAGACAGCCCAAGTGTCATCGATCGAAACAAATAGAAATCAGAGGTAAAACTTCTCAATTGAGTGTTTCAAATAGATTTTGAACAAGAATTATTGTGTGGACAAGAATATCATTCGGGAGAATAGCTTTATCGTATCTGGAGTAGTACTCAAGCTCATCAATTGTGTTCGATAGCACCAGTAAACAATTTTTTGCCTTTGAGATCTGGAACCACTTTCCCCATAGATTTTGACCTTCTTAACACGAATATGAATTTTAAAAATTTTTCTATGGACCAGTTTTTGAGATAAAAACTTTTGAAATTTTATTTGTTTTTTTATTTGGAGGTGCACCTACCAAATTGGGTATATCTTGGGTGTCCCTAGGCCGATCTTCATAAGTATTCACACAGATTAAAGATAATTAAACCCTCTACAAAGCTTTCCTTGAAAGTTTTTAAATTGGCTAAACGGTTTTGATGCCAGCGATATATATATTTTAAAAAACGTCGTTTTTTCTGTAAAAATTGGCGTGAAAAATTTATATATTGTCGTAGGAAAAATAGAAAAAAAATGTCCACCCCAAGTTGATATTTTCTACAAATAGCCGACCCCTTTCCAAAGAAAACAAACTCCCAATCATGAAAATCCATTAATATTTTAAGAAGTTATGATTTTTTTAGTAAAAGACTAAAATTTCGCTTTTTAAAGATTTTCAGTTTTTTAGACTTTTGTTGCTCAAGGCGAAATAGGGAAGCATTTTTTTGGTTAGTTTTCAAATCTAAACAAATTCTTACCATAAATATGAACACAAGGAGAAAATTTTCAGAATTTTCAAATTCGCAATTTAAAAGCAAAAAATTTGTTTTGTTTTTAGTATGTCTAATTAATGACTTTTCAAATACAAAGCTGATTTAATGACATATGTAGGTACTTAAAAGGAGTTTTGCATTTTACGGCAACCGAAAGAATTGCTGGCTTTTCCTTTGTTTTTTATATGCATTACTTTCAGTCTGCCGTATAAGGGACCATATGTAGTCACCCATCATTGCCGTGTCACAAAAACCGTGATACCGTCGTTCCATTTCCTTTAATTCCTGATGGAAACGCTTGCCGTGCTCATCGCTAACGTCTCCTAAGTTTTCAGGAAAAAAATCCAAATGCGATTGGAGAAAATGGATTTTCCAAAATATAAAATAAAAAATATGGCTTCCAGTGTTTCACAATTTTCTTTTGAATTGACGGCATGAGCGACGGGAATAGATGGCTTTTCATTCCCATATGAAAGAGAAGCTGTCAATGAACAACCTCCACTCTTTTGTATTGTGGGTTTCATTTAGCTCTTCAAATAAACCTAAAATGTCGCTGCAATAACATATTTTTTTGCTTGGCAAACTATTCATGTTGCTTTCTATATATTGATGTTTTAACACTAGGGGCTAAAAATCCTCGCTGTTTCATGCGAGACGCAAAAAGTTGAGCCTTTTCCTTGGTCAGACCAAAGTCGCGCACCCAGTCGTTTAATTCGGCCTGCGTTAATACCTGTTGCTCAATAGCAGGCTCAAATTCACTTGATCCAAACGAGGCATCTGACGTTTCCGCAATTTCAAGACTCGGACACGCTGGATAAGGAAGGTCATTCGAATGTGGCAATGGAAAAGTAACAGACGTCACATTGGGGTAAGTCCATTTCAAATGTTTTCCAAAGCCAATCTGTTTACTCAGGCAAAAGAAACAATCAGTTGCGTGGCACAACGGCATCCTCCAAATCATCGGCGTGTCGAAATTCATATGACGGCTATGGTTAAAATACTTAACTTTTTTTTTACTATGTTCGACGCCTTGTAACAGAATATAAACATTTTTACCTTGCTCCAGCAGCCCATTTCGTCAAATTTGCACAGCACAGAGCACATAGCATCTTTGGTGTCAATGGCTCAGTGAGGTTAGGTAAAACACCGAAGTAGTTATATTAGTGTTGTTGTAGCGTTTTCACAAATGTGCGCGCTTCAGTTTTCTTCATTATCTCCCCGCAAACATTGCAGAAATCGTTTGGATTATTTGAGTACTTGAACACATGACTTCTTTTATTCATTCTCCCAACTTTCGCCAGTAATTAAAATTAAGAAACAAACTTATTAAAAGAATGCTGCTTTTATTTTAATAACAATCACAAAAAGCACTGCAATATATTGCACGCGGTATTTGTCAAAGTTTGCAGGATGAGTCGACAAATATATTTATATATCGAGTGACAGCTATTTGTTATCAATAAAGGCACAACTGTCTAGTGGAAGTGATTTTTTTTATCGAAAAAGGACAGCTTTCTGTTATGTTAATGCTTCTTATTTGATGGTTTCACTCTTCAATTGCGAATTTGAAAACTCTGAAAATTTTCTTCTTGTGTTCATATTTATGGTAAGAATTTGTTTAGATTTGAAAACTAACAAAAAATGCTTCCCTTTTTTGCCTTGAGCAACAAAAGTCTAAAAAACTGAAAATCTTTAAAAAGCGAAATTTTAGTATTTTACTAAAAAATTCATAACTTCTTAAAATGTTAATGGATTTTCATGATTGCGAGCTTGTTTTCTTTGGAAAAGGATCAGCTATTTGTAGAAAATATCAAATAGGGGTGGAAAATTTTTTTTTTAAATTTTTCCTACGACAATATATAAATTTTTCACGCCAATTTTTACAGAAAAAACGACGTTTTTTAAAATATATATATCGCTGGCATCAAAACTGTTTAGCCAATTTGAAAACTTTCAAGGAAAGCTTTGTAGAGGGTTTAATTATCTTTAATTTGTGTGAATACTTATGAAGATCGGTCTAGGGACGCCCAAGATATACCCAATTTTGTAGGTGCACCTCCAAAAATGTGAAAATAAAATTTCAAAAATTTTTATCTCAAAAACTGGTCCATAGAAAAATTTTTAAAATTCATATTCGTGTTAAGGAGGTCAAAATCCATGGGAAAAGTGATTCCAGATCTTAGAGGCAAAATATTATTGAAAATTTGTTGGCTGGTGTAGACAGCCCCAGTAATCTTTTCGTTTGGTTTGAGCAACTCGTATTACACAACTCTAAACTGATCCCCTAAAATACACAATATTTTTTTTTTCAATGCACATTTGGCTTAGCTACCTACATATATGTTGAAGCATGGTTATTATAAGTTCTTCATTTTTAACGATTTTGCGTTATTATAGTGGGTCCATTTTCAGGCGTCAGTTCATATGGAACCGATGTTTCTTATTTTTAATCATTTCCAATGATTTTAAACGAAGTGTAATCGCTTGTTCAGTCACTTCTAATGTAAGAGCGAGTTCTTCTTGCACTTGGCACCAAGTATGATCCAATAATGCTTCCAATTCCACGGCTTTCAGCCTTTCGCTGCGCTATTTGTCTTTGAATTCAAATTCACCGTTGTTAAACTTTTTGCTCTTAATAGCGTTGAGCTCTGTCTGCTTTTGTTCATAGATTTTAGTAACGTATTCGACACCCTGTTACATTCGAAAGTTCTACAAATCTTGGCTAAAAATGATATACGAGGTCAGCTGCCTTTCATGCTTCAATGTTTATCTCAATCTCAGAAGATATAGGGTTAAGATCAATAATGAAATCAGTAAGGAAATTGAAACTAACCATGGAGTTCCACAAGGATCTAAACTCGGCCCTCATCTATATCTTATTTAAGCAAACAATATACTGAACACTCTTAACGATTGCAATACCTACGTCTGTATTGGCGATATACCAATCATTGTTTCCAACAAAAACACTGAAATTCCAATAAAAACAATGCAATAACTACTTGATAAAATATGCCTATGGTGCGATGATAGTGGGTTAATTACAAACGCCTCAAAAACGTAAATTATGCATATTTAACAAATACATATGAGTGAAACTAATATAAAACAAGTAAGAAAATTATAGTCGGTCTAGACCGTCTATACGATATCCTATACCATGCATTTAGAGACCCTATCACTTAGGTTCAACTAATTATATATAGAAAATAAGCATAAATCAAATTTGAGTGGCCTTGTTATTAATTTTTAGCTTTCGGATATGAGAAAGTTCATATCGGATGTTATATTTATATTGGGACTACGTCAAAAAATGGACCGATCCTGGCCATATTTGGTAAGGTCACTTACTTTTTGCAAAAACATATACAAACCAAATTTGAAAAAAATCTGTGCAATATTTTTGTTTTTTAATAGATTTAAGGGAAGATCGGGAATCAGCTTCCTGTAGGGGCTATGACTAAGAATTGTCCTATAGGGTTTATTTTTCGATTACTGATAAATGGTTGTTATAAAGATACACAAACCCAATTTTACCGAAATCCATATGATAATTTAATTTAAGTCGATCTCATAGGTGTCATTTGTATATGGGGTGTAGGTCTGAACATGAACCGATTTTCATCAATTTGAAAAGGGTTGATCCTATGGCCGATAGAAGCATATATACTATAATAAATAAATTCATATATGTGACTTGTAGTTTGCTTACAAGGTTTACATGGACACACAGACATACGGACGGCCATCGCTAAATGGACTCAGAGAGAGATTCTGAGTCCATCGCATTAGCAAACATTAGCATTATACCCTGACCATAGTGGTGTAGGGTATTATTAAAATATTATAATATTGAGTGCATCCACAACAAATCAAATTATATAAACGATAATTGCAGTACTACAACTGAACAAGTGAATCACTATATATACCTAGGAGGACATATAGATGACACTCTTAAATGGAGCATACATGTTAACGAGCTCCAAAAAAAAATTACATAAAGTAGAATATTCATTATATCACCTCAGCTATTATGCATCGTTTGAATCCCAGGACACAGTGGTGTAATGGGAAACGAGATTGCAGACGAACTGCCAGAAAAGGTTCTTTCCTGGAGGGAGTCACTTTTGAAAACCCAATACCTTTCCAGTCTCTCAAATTGAAACTTTCGGAATGGGCGACCAGTTCACATACTTCAATTTGGGAGGAAACTGACGTAGGTAAGGTTACGAAGATACTGTGGGGCTCTCCCAACACTTCGAAGACTAGGGAAATCCTTAGTCTGAATAGAAGGGAACTGAGTACGATTATTGGCATCCTCATTAGGCACTCTGAACTGAGGGCTCTTCTATACCGTATAGGACGTGCGGAATCGGCCACATGCAGAGTTTGTAAAGAGGATGACGAGACTCTAGAACACTACCCTTGTTATTGTTCTGCATTTTTTTATTTTTATTTATTAACCAACACTCAGGGGATGCCCCTACAGATGCAGTGCATTGTGTTGATCTCAGGAAAATAGGTTATGGGAAGGAGGAAAGAGGGAGTAGTGTTTGTGGATATTTGACTTAAAATTTTATTAGATTATAACTGCCAGGAAAGACCTCTGCGGGGAGTTTATTCCACATACGGCTAGTTCGACTGATAAACGAATTCTCTCTGTAATGCATTGTGCGGTCAACTTGACAATAAACTACAAACTGATGTGATCTACTAGACAAGCGGGTAGAGCGAACCGAAACTCGGGCACTTGGAATAAGTTCGCTAATCTCAGAAGAACATTTCCCATGGTAGTATCTATAGAACAGTGAAACACAACCCACATTCCGACGATTTTCCAATGAGTCAATAGAGTTGGATACCCTACTGTCATTGATGAGCATCAATGCCCTCCTTTGTACACGGTCCAGTAGCTTCAAAATAGACGTTGAAGCTCCTGCCCATATATGGGAGTTGTATTCCATTTTCGGTCGGATGTAAGTGGTATAAATTTTAAGGAGAATAGAGGGAGTGAAGTAATTTTTGCACCGTTTGAATTCTTCTTTCGACACTTGAAAAACATGCTCGTTCCAACGAACATCACATTGAATTCTCAAACTTATTATATCAAGAGTATCCGATTCCTCAATACCTGCACCAACCATATATACAGATGACATGTTGAATCCATGGCCCTATGGGTCAACATACAACACTGTGTCTTCAGCGCATTAAAATCAACCCTATTCGCTTTACCCCACTCGGAGATTGTTAACAGGTCCTGATTGAGTGTGTCATTCATTGTCCGCCTTTTGCCTCCAACCTCCAAGAGGCTTAGCCTACAATTAAAGGAAAATGAATGACAAATGCTGCTGTCATCTGCGAAACAGTATATAGAGTTAAAAATTTGACCAAGAAGGTCGTTCAGAAAGATAAGGAAAAGAGAAGGGGCCAAATCACCGCATTCGATATAATCAATCGAAATTCCATATTTTGGTTATTTATTTGAAGAAGACGGACAAAAGCTCGATCACGATTCGTTTTTCTTCTTAACCAGAGTCCATAATTCTTCAACTGTGAGAAAGAAAAGTTATTCCTAACATTTTATTTTGGGAAATAAAAAAATGATTTCGATCGAAAAATTTCGATAACGAATGCGATGATTTGGCCCAAGGAGATAGAACGGAACCTTGGGGTACCCCTGAATTAAGCTGAAACTCATTAGATGAGACCCCATCAATAACAACACGTATTGTTCGATCTCTGAGAAAACTCGATACAAATCGAGAGAAATCATTACCGACCCCAAATGCAATAAGCTTTGATATCAGTGCACCGTGCCACACGGTCCAGTAGCTCCAAAATAGACGTTGAAGCTCCTGCCCATATATGTTAGTTGTACTCCATTTTCGGTCGGATGTAAGTGGTATAGATTTTAAGGAGATCAGAGGGAGTGAAGTAATTTTTGCACCGTTTTAGAAAACCAAGACACTTAATACTTCTTTCGAACTTGAAAAACATGCTCGTTCCAACGAACATCACATTGAATTCTCATGCCTAGAACATCAAGAGTATCCGACTCCTCAATACCTATACCACCCATATATACAGATGACATTGTTGTTTACATTTGCAAGAACAATTGTCAAATATTTAATAAACGACATCGTATCAGGCCTAGCGGCTCCTAGGAGGATACGCTGGAAAACACATAGGAAATTTGCTGTCGAGACCGAATTCCTAAGTTAAATTAGGGGTAGATAACCAGACGAGCACGAGGATGTAGAGCGCACAACAAGCCGATTTTCTATTTTAAGTCTATATCCGGATAAAACGGATATGAGCTATGTGTATACATGGCTCCTCTTTTTCAGCCTAACATAACCTAACCTAGCTATTCCGCAACCTACTGAGTACTGCGTCAGGCATACTTTGCGTTAGCCGAATCATACATCAGATACCATATATCTGCCTGGTGAAACTCCTCTCATTGTAAATGACTACAACAAATACAAAACCGTGACCTTGAAATCCTATGGATGTATAGAAATCATCAATAATTACAACAGAATCGAATATAGAATCAACAATATGCCAACTAACTATACAATTCAACAAACCAAAATCTCATGTACAGAATCAACAACAACAACACAACTACCAATAACAACAATATTGCTTAGCAAAATAACAATAATAATAATCAACAAACAAACATCAAAAACACGTAATTAAACAACACAGCAATTTATATCAATAATATTAACAACAATACAACGCAACTGCAGAAGAAACAACAACACGAACAACAACAATAGAAAAGATCTACAACGTGAACAGGAAATGATGATAAGCGACTGGTACATAGAATTAATCATCTTCAAAACACTCGTCTGCGCTCAGATGGAAGAATTAAGGTGACAACGTTTAAGAACAGTTATGGAGGTCGGACTCTTGAAATTACTCTACCAACAATATATCTGCGTTCACAAGCGATAACCGCCTAAGTCGACTTAAGAACGATTTGAGTTATGTATGCTATCATATTCTACTAACAACGTTTTATATTTATGTGGAATTCCCATTTCTCTAACACTGTTTTTTAAAAACTTATTAATGAAAATATACTGACCTAAGTAGTATTGAAGCCCCATTACATTTATATAAAAAGTTATTTTTCTCGAAAGCATGATTTTCGACTTAAGCGGTTAATGCTTGTGACCACAGATATAATGAATTCCCAAACGACTTGAGGAATATCACAAAAGCGGTCAAAAGAAAAAAAATATACAAATCTTTATATATAAAATTCATTTTCTGTTTGTTAGTTTGACCGCTATACAAATTTTTATTTTTCAACGGATTTTCCTGAAATTTTGTACACACAATCTCTATACCCCTGGAAAGGTCGCCATATACCTTTTACCGGCCACGCCTACTTTTAAAATTCATTTTATGTTTTATTCATATTTGTTCACTATACAAATTTTTATTTGTTAACAGATTTCTCTGAAATTGGGTACACACGATCCCTGTACTCCAGCCAAGGTCACCATATACTTTTTTATCGACCACGCCTACTTTTACGCCCACTTTTTATATACAATTAATTTTCTGCTTTTTGGTATATTTTTTCGCTATACAAATTATTATTTTTCAACGGATTTCTCTGAATTTTGCTACTACCGTACTCCAGGAAAGGTCGCCATATGATTCTTACTGGCCACGCCTACTTCTGCGCCCACTTTTTGTATACAATTCATTTTCTGTTTTTTGGTATATTTGTTCGCTATACAAATTTTTATTTTTCAACCGATTTCTCTGAAATTTGGTACACACGATCTTTCTGCTCCAGGGAAGGTTGACATATTCTTCGTACCGATCACGCCTACTGTTACGCCCACTTTTTGTATACAATTCATATTCTGTTTTTGGTACATTTGCTCGCTACACAATTCTTTTTTTTAAACGGATTTCTCTGAAATTTGCTACACACGATCTCTGTACTCCAGAGAGGTCACCATATGCTTCTTGCCAGCCATGCCTACTTCTACGCCCACTTTTTTACAAAATTAATTTTCTGTTTTTTGGTATATTTGTTCACTATAGAAATTTTTATTTTTCAAGGGATGTCTAAAATTTGGTCATACGATCTCTATACTACAGGGAAGGTCACCATATGCTTCTTACAGGCCACGCCTACTTTGCGCCAACTTCTATTTATTTAAAACTTATTTTTTTCCTTTTATTTGTTTCTTTATTTGATTGCTATACAAACTTGTATTTTTCAATGGCTTTCTCCAAAATTTAGTACATATTCCAGGGAAGGTCGCCATATGATTTTTACCGACCACGCCTACTTTTACGCCCAATTTTCATATAAAATTCATATATTATTGTGTGGTATATTTGTTCCCTATACAAACTTGTACTCTTCAACGGATTTCTCTGAAATTTGGTTTACACGGAAATAACTACACGGTGAACAAATTTCCCAAACTTAAAAAAAGGTACCCAAAAGAAATGAACAAATTCCCCATTTTTTTTTAATAGAAATAAAAAATGAACTTACTCCCCAAATTCATTCTTAAATTTTTACATATTCTTATTTAATAAATTTTGTTAAATATTTATTTTAGTAAACATTTGCATACTGCTCTCAATATATGTCCTACAATAAATGCATTTAAAATGAGTATTCTTTTCAATAGCATCATTTCGTTGCGCGGAAGCTACGCGCACGGGGAATACAGCTTAGCTAGAATATCGGAATGATCTGAAATTTTTAATTGAAATAAAAAATGAATTTACTGCCCTACAAATTTTTGGGGAGAAAGTTCATTTTATTGGGGAATTTGTTAATTGGGGACTAAGTACTCAGCGCCTGGTAAGCATAGTGAACCATTTTTCAAGTCAAAGGCCCTTTTATCCAGGGCAAGACCGGGTAAAAACAGCTAGTTATTTAATAAAAGTTTAGTGAAATAATTAATTAATTAACACGTTCAAAATAATGTCATCCTACAGTCAAGCCAAAGGTTTTTGCAGGTTTTAGCATTAAAAATAAAATGTCATTTGTTAAAAAAATTATAATAATAAAAAAAAAAACAAGAAGTGATCACCGCAACATCCCTCACTTTAGGCAGTCTTACCTTATGCTTCTACAAGAAATCGAAACGCCTCAGCTGCAGATTTCTTCAAATTGAAGAAGAAAATCAAAAGTTCGCTAAAATTACGCTTAATCGGTTCAAAACTCTACATATTCGCATGAAAAAAAATCAAGCGAGTCCGATCACAGGGGAGATGTGTAAACATCTAGTAGTTAAAGATTTTAGTATGTCACTTTTTTAAAATCAAACAGAAAGCGTCATCTATGTATCACTTATAGCAGTCAAATGCAGGGAATTATGTATATGTTATACGTTTATATTGTGAAATTTTTCTCGTTTTACAGCTAAGGGTTGTTGAATTAGCTGAAACAATTTTATATCATAATTTTTCACCATTACAATCATAACTCACACCGATTTGTCTTACGGCTCACAGCGTAACATGTGAGCTCACAGCGTAACATGTGAGCTCACATGTTACGCTGTTTTTGTGATTGTATTGTGAAATAGAAACTTACCCCCCTGCGCGTATAGATGTTTACACATCAAAAATAGATGATTATGAAACAAATTCTCTAATATATCCAGATTTTGTTGTTGACAGCCTGACAACCTGACGATAATAACGTTTTTCATCAGAAACATTTTAACGTAACTTACTGGTGGCACGATACTAATTGTATAACTTAAGATCTAATTGTATAACTTAAGATCAACACAGAATTTAAATTTGTATGTCGGCTTGCTCTGAACTAAACACCAAATTTCAGCTTCCACAGGTTAAAAGAATTCCTAAACATAATTTTATTCAACCAACACCTTAGTGTTACTACTGTGCGAAGCCATTAATGTTTTTTTTTACCCGCAAATAAATATAAAATACGATAAAATTAAAATAAAAAAAAAATAACGTAAAGGAAGCGGAAGCAACATTTCAACAGATGCTTTCTTTTTATACATGAAGCCTAAAAAAATACCAAAAAATTATATAGGACATTCTATATAAGCAGACATTACGACCTACACACACACACACACAGCCACACATAAATATCCTTATATTTACTACCAATAGCTAAAGACATAAAACGCTAAACCACTTGGTAATTTTGCTCTTTAACAAACAAACAAAAAATTTATTAGTGAAAATAAGTTTTGCTCTTTAAAGTTTTTTTTTTCATTTTTTTTCTTTGGTGAGCATATTTAAGTATCTGTCTGTTCGTCGGTCCTTGAAGTATCTTCTTACTTCTATTTTATTTTATACACTTGAAGAATTTTTGATTATCTTTAGCTAATGGCATCTTAATGCGTTTACAAATTATGCACACACACACATGCATTATCAGTTAGTAAATGTGTGTGTAGGTATATGAGTGTTTATTTCAATTAATAATACGATATCAGTTTTCGATGAAGTGAATAGTTGTGTAGAGAAATGACTTTTAATAGAAAGTTAAAGGAAGAAAATTTAGCGTGGATTTCTTACATTAGTAAGTAATTAGTAATGATTGTAAAAGATCAATTTGAGTAGAGAGCGAGAGAGAGAGAGAGAGAGAGAATTAACTTAACTAAAACCTATAACAGAATTAAACATATGTATATGAACTCTTCAATTAGTGGTTCTCAATAGATCGGCATAATAAAAAACAAATCCTCAGAGAGTTGTAGGTCAATAAAAATTGATTTTGTGCAGTGTAATCTAAATAACAATAACGTTGTACTTAGGTGTTAGCAAAATATTTGTTTGCGGAAGACTTGAGAAAAATATTTATAGATGCTTATTTGTTTTTGTCGTTCTTGTTGTTGTTGTTGTTTATAATGTGAGTTTTTTATTTACACATGTGTTTGCTTCTTCACACACCCACACTCACGCAGAACATAAAGTAGCACGTATTTTTCCTGGTTTTTTAAACCTGAACTTATAGTCCAATTAAGTTGCTAGTTAATGTATACGATTAACAATTTTATCGCAACGGTGTAGCTTTAGTAACTCAGGCGTGAAAATATAAGACGTGTTGAATAAAAATAAAATAATTATAACAAATTTGTAAGAGGAAAAGTGATACAAGATATGTTTAGTTGAAATTCTGTACTATTGCAGAATTCAGATTGCTAATTCTGTGGTTTTCTAGAATAACCGCGTATGTCATAAAATCAAAATGTTCAGGGGAGCCAAAAACGTTATATTTGAAATTATGGGCTCGATATAAAGTTTTTAGATCTTTTTATTTAACAGTCCTGTAGATATGGGCAATAAATACTTTATATAAAATTTTGAGTCAAAAATTTTCAGAGGAATAGATCCTAGAGAAGTACGAAAAAACAACATGTAAATAACACTTAAAGTGTGTGCAGAAAAAACAACTTATGTCGACAAACGTCATTTTCTTTGAAAAAGAAAACTACCAATGCAACCACCCATGTAGACATACATAAGATTTTTTTTGTTCGTCAACAAAAAGTTAACGGGACTTAGCATGAGAATATAACAACGTATCAAGAAAATTAGTGATAAAAAATAACAGAAATAAACACAAAAGTTTTTATAAGTGGTTATAAACTGAAAAATAATCCAAAATTATTTAGCATTTTTTTCATTAATAACAACGCATGTCGCTATGTATAGTTTTCTGATAAAATAATATGTCAGCGATCAAACGTAGGTTGACATACGTCGATAGTGCTGCAAATTAATTTAACAAACATACTAGAGGGCTCCTGCTGCTCCGCAGCATTATGTTATATATTAATTTTTATAATATAATACCAAAATTTGCCAAGAGAAGTTAACGTACAGTAATGCCAAAATATGCCAAGAGAAGTTAACGTACAGTAAAAGTAAAGTTGATTCTCCACACATAACTTTCCTCAAACCCATCGAATTTAAGCAGTTAATAGCTAAAAAGAAGGAGCTTGATCCACTGAGTGTTCTTAGACCTATGTCAACAGCCTACGTTAATTAGAACTCTAGTTATAGAGGTTTGAGAGAAGAGAAACATTGAAAAAAATCTTGAATGCAAAGTTTATTCATAAATTCTTTTAATATATAAGATAAGTTACGTCGTTTTTTATAGAAAAAACTCAGAAATGGTCAATATTTTTTTTTTTTTTAAATTTAACACATGTAAAGAGAGTTTAAAATTAATATATTTGGCATCGTTAATTCAAAACTGACAAAAATGGACATACGCGGTTATTCCAGAAAACAACAGAATTAAAAGTGTTCAAATGAAAAGCTGTCCTTTGTTATGAAATGAAAAATCTTTGTTTACTCTTCCAAATCAATTTCATCGCCTTTAAAGTAATGCCACTCCGATGCCAAAGTTTCTTCAATCACAAAAGCAGTTGTTAAACAGTGTTCCCGGTGTGATCTTTTGAGTATGTTTAATAGCCAGAAGTCACTCAGTGTTAAATCAAGCGAATGCAATGGTTGTGTAACTATATGCATCGAATTTTGAGCGAAAATATTTCGAGCGAAATGTCAATGATGTGGTCCGCTGGAAGGAACTCATAATGCACTACACTGTAATAATCGAGAAAACTGTTAATATGACCTTCATATTTGAATGACTTTGCCGTGATCTTTCCGATCTTGCTTAACATTTTGCTAGATATTTGCTTGATTGATCAAGTCTCATCACCTTCAATGACGCGCTTTATTTTGGTCCGATACTCATAAAGAATTGTTAGAGATATTAATCCGATGTTTTGAAAAAAAAAAAATCATGTGATTCCGATCACAGATGTGTAAACATCTAGTAATTAAAGATTTTTTATGGCACTTTTATAAAATCAAACAGAAAGCGTCATCTATGTCTCACTTATAACAGTCAACTAAAAAAAAAAAAAAAAAAAATAAAAAAAATAAAAAATTAAAAATGAAAAACAAAAAAGAAAAATAAAAACTGAAAAATGAAAAACGAAAAATTAAAAATGAACAATAAAAAATGAAAAATAAAAAATGAAAAATAAAAAATGAAAACTGAATAATAAAAAATACAAAAGAAAAATGAAAAATAAAAAAGAAAAATAAAAACTGAAGAATGAAAAACGAAAAATTAAAAATGAACAATAAAAAATGAAAAATAAAAAATGAAAAATAAAAAATAAAAAATGCAAAACGAAAAATGAAAAAAGAAAAATGAAAAATGAAAAATAAAAAAATTAAAAATAAAAAATAAATTAAAAATTAAAAATAAAAAATTAAAAATGAAAAATGAAAAACGAAAAATGAAAAATTAATAATGAAAAATGAAAAATGAAAAATAAAAAATTAAAAATAAAAATGAAAAATAAAAAATTAAAAATAAAAAATGAAAAATGAACAATAAAAAATGAAAAATAAAAATTAAAAAATGAAAAATGAAATCCGATAAATTAAAAATTAAAAATAAAAAATGAAAACTAAAAAATGAAAAATAAAAAATTAAAAATAAAAAATAAAAAATGAAAAATGAAAAACGAAAAATGAAAAATGAAAAATGAAAAATGAGAAACGAAAAATAAAAAATTAAAAATAAAAATGAAAAATAAAAAATGAAAAATAAAAAAATGAAAAATAAAAAATGAAAAATGAACAATAAAAAATGAAAAATAAAAAATAAAAAGTGAAAAATGAAATCCGATAAATTAAAAATAAAAAATGAAAAATGAAAAATAAAAAATGAAAAATAAAAAATGAAAATAAAAAATTAAAAAATAAAAAATTAAAAATTAAAAATTAAAAATTAAAAATTAAAAATTAAAAATTAAAAATTAAAAATTAAAAATTAAAAATTAAAAATTAAAAATTAAAAATTAAAAATTAAAAATTAAAAATTAAAAATTAAAAATTAAAAATTAAAAATTAAAAATTAAAAATTAAAAATTAAAAATTAAAAATTAAAAATTAAAAATTAAAAATTAAAAATTAAAAATTAAAAATTAAAAATTAAAAATTAAAAATTAAAAATTAAAAATTAAAAATTAAAAATTAAAAATTAAAAATTAAAAATTAAAAATTAAAAATTAAAAATTAAAAATTAAAAATTAAAAATTAAAAATGAAAAATGAAAAATTGAAAATTAAAAGTTGAAAATTAAAAATTAAAAATTAAAAATTAAAAATTAAAAATTAAAAATTAAAAATTAAAAATTAAAAATTAAAAATTAAATATTAAAAATTAAAAATTAAAAATTAAAAATTAAAAATTAAAAATTAAAAATTAAAAATTAAAAATTAAAAATTAAAAATTAAAATTTAAAAATTAAAAATTAAAAATTAAAAATTAAAAATTAAAAATTAAAAATTAAAAATTAAAAATTAAAAATTAAAAATTAAAAATTAAAAATTAAAAATTAAAAATTAAAAATTAAAAATTAAAAATTAAAAATTAAAAATTAAAAATTAAAAATTAAAAATTAAAAATTAAAAAATAAAAATTAAAAATTAAAAATTAAAAATTAAAAATTAAAAATTAAAAATTAAAAATTAAAAATTAAAAATTAAAAATTAAAAATTAAAAATTAAAAATTATAAATTAAAAATTAAAAATTAAATTAAAAATTAAAAATTAAAAATTAAAAATTAAAAATTAAAAATTGAAAATTAAAAATTAAAAATAAAAAATTAAAAATTAAAAATTAAAAATTAAAAATTAAAAATTAAAAATTAAAAATTAAAAATTAAAAATTAAAAATTAAAAATTAAAAATTAAAAATTAAAAATTAAAAATTAAAAATTAAAAATTAAAAATTAAAAATTAAAAATTAAAAATTAAAAATTAAAAATTAAAAATTAAAAATTAAAAATTAAAAATTAAAAATTAAAAATTAAAAATTAATAATTAAAAATTAAAAATTAAAAATTAAAAATTAAAATTTAAAAATTAAAAATTAAAAATTAAAAATTAAAAATTAAAAATTAAAAATTAAAAATTAAAAATTAAAAATTAAAAATTAAAAATTAAAAATTAAAAATTAAAAATTAAAAATTAAAAATTAAAAATTAAAAATTAAAAATTAAAAATTAAAAATTAAAAATTAAAAATTAAAAATTAAAAATTAAAAATTAAAAATTAAAAATTAAAAATTAAAAATTAAAAACTAAAAATTAAAAATTAAAAATTATAAATTAAAAATTAAAAATTAAAAATTAAAAATTAAAAATTAAATTAAAAATTAAAAATTGAAAATTAAAAATTAAAAATTAAAAATTAAAAATTAAAAATTAAAAATTAAAAATTAAAAATTAAAAATTAAAAATTAAAAATTAAAAATTAAAAATTAAAAATTAAAAATTAAAAATTAAAAATTAAAAATTAAAAATTAAAAATTAAAAATTAAAAATTAAAAATTAAAAATTAAAAATTAAAAATTAAAAATTAAAAATTAAAAATTAAAAATTAAAAATTAAAAATTAAAAATTAAAAATTAAAAATTAAAAATTAAAAATTAAAAATTAAAAATTAAAAATTAAAAATTAAAAATTAAAAATTAAAAATTAAAAATTAAAAATTAAAAATTAAAAATTAAAAATTAAAAATTAAAAATTAAAAATTAAAAATTAAAAATTAAAAATTAAAAATTAAAAATTAAAAATTAAAAATTAAAAATTAAAAATTAAAAATTAAAAATTAAAAATTAAAAATTAAAAATTAAAAATTAAAAATTAAAAATTAAAAATTAAAAATTAAAAATTAAAAATTAAAAATTAAAAATTAAAAATTAAAAATTAAAAATTAAAAATTAAAAATTAAAAATTAAAAATTAAAAATTAAAAATTAAAAATTAAAAATTAAAAATTAAAAATTAATAATTAAAAATTAAAAATTAAAAATTAGAAACTAAAAATTAAAAATTAAAAATTAACAATTAAAAATTAAAAATTAAAAATTAAAAATTAAAAATTAAAAATTAAAAATTAAAAATTAAAAATTAAAAATTAAAAATTAAAAATTAAAAATTAAAAATTAAAAATTAAAAATTAAAAATTAAAAATTAAAAATGAAAAATGAAAAATTGAAAATTAAAAATTAAAAATTAAAAATTGAAAATTAAAAATTAAAATTTAAAAATTAAAAATTAAAAATTAAAAATTAAAAATTAAAAATTAAAAATTAAAAATTAAAAATTAAAAATTAAAAATTAAAAATTAAAAATTAAAAATTAAAAATTAAAAATTAAAAATTAAAAATTAAAAATTAAAAATTAAAAATTAAAAATTAAAAATTAAAAATTAAAAATTAAAAATTAAAAATTAAAATTTAAAAATTAAAAATTAAAAATTAAAAATTAAAAATTAAAAATTAAAAATTAAAAATTAAAAATTAAAAATTAAAAATTAAAAATTAAAAATTAAAAATTAAAAATTAAAAATTAAAAATTAAAAATTAAAAATTAAAAATTAAAAATTAAAAATTAAAAATTAAAAATTAAAAATTAAAAATTAAAAATTAAAAAATAAAAATTAAAAATTAAAAATTAAAAATTAAAAATTAAAAATTAAAAATTAAAAATTATAAATTAAAAATTAAAAATTAAAAATTAAAAATTAAATTAAAAATTAAAAATTAAAAATTGAAAATTAAAAATTAAAAATTAAAAATTAAAAATTAAAAATTAAAAATTAAAAATTAAAAATTAAAAATTAAAAATTAAAAATTAAAAATTAAAAATTAAAAATTAAAAATTAAAAATTAAAAATTAAAAATTAAAAATTAAAAATTAAAAATTAAAAATTAAAAATTAAAAATTAAAAATTAAAAATTAAAAATTAAAAATTAAAAATTAAAAATTAAAAATTAAAAATTAAAAATTAAAAATTAAAAATTAAAAATTAAAAATTAAAAATTAAAAATTAAAAATTAAAAATTAAAAATTAAAAATTAAAAATTAAAAATTAAAAATTAAAAACTAAAAATTAAAAATTAAAAATTAAAAATTAAAAATTAAAAATTAAAAATTAAAAATTAAAAATTAAAAATTAAAAATTAAAAATTAAAAATTAAAAATTAAAAATTAAAAATTAAAAATTAAAAATTAAAAATTAAAAATTAAAAATTAAAAATTAAAAATTAAAAATTAAAAATTAAAAATTAAAAATTAAAAATTAAAAATTAAAAATTAAAAATTAAAAATTAAAAATTAAAAATTAAAAATTAAAAATTAAAAATTAAAAATTAAAAATTAAAAATTAAAAATTAAAAATTAAAAATTAATAATTAAAAATTAAAAATTAAAAATTAAAAATTAGAAACTAAAAATTAAAAATTAAAAATTAAAAATTAAAAATTAAAAATTAAAAATTAAAAATTAAAAATTAAAAATTAAAAATTAAAAATTAAAAATTAAAAATTAAAAATTAAAAATTAAAAATTAAAAATTAGAAATTAAAAATTAAAAATTAAAAATTAAAAATTAAAAATTAAAAATTAATAATTAAAAATTAAAAATTAAAAATTAAAAATTAAAAATTAAAAATTAAAAATTAAAAATTAAAAATTAAAAATTAAAAATTAAAAATGAAAAATGAGAAATGAAGAATGAAAAATTAAAAATTAAAAATAAAAAATGAGAAGTGAAAAATAAAAAATGAGAAATAAAATAAAAAATGAGAAATAATGAAAAAGATAAATAAAAAATGAAAATGAAAAACGAAAAATTAAAAATAAAAAATTAAAAATTATAAATAAAAAGCGAAAAATTAAAAATTAACCGGTTGAATAATAAATAATAAGAAATATTTTTATATTAGCAGAGCCCCTCCACTTGATTGCTATAAGTGATACATAGATGACGCTTTCTGTTTGATTTTAAAAAAGTGCTATAAAAATATCTTTAATTACTAGATATTTACACATCTCCCCTGTGATCGGACTCACATGATTTTTTTTCCTTGCAAATTTTTTGCATAATCCATCAAGTTTTAGTCTGGCAGAAGCTTTACAGCTCTTAGTTCTAAGCTATATATTTATCTTCTGTTCTCATTCACGAGTCGATGAGCTTCAAAATATGCGCCCCTAAAATTCACCATCACAAAAAATAACTCTTAAATGAAAAAATTCTTAAATTTGAGAGTTTTTCAATAAGAATGTTTTTTTAATTTCACAAAGCCTTTTCTTTGTGAATTAGGCTTTGTGAAATTAAAAATGCTCTTTCTTCTACAACTTTAGCATGTTTTTTATTGATCCTTGTCATTATTTAAAAATATTAGACACTGGTTTTATTAAAAGAAATGATTTTAAAAAACGTCTATATTTTGTGTTGATTTAAAACAAAACTCCTAATTACTGGTCGATGTTAATAAAATACACTTTTAGAGATGATGTTGTTGTTATATAACTATAATAAAAACTTTTTATTTACACAATATATATTCCATTAAAATTTTTTCAATTATAATTTAGATTCATTATGCACTAATTATTACAAATAAAGGAATTTAAAAAAATATTTCACTCAAATCACTTAAATTGGACTGAGCCAATTTATATGAATACCGAATTCTTTTTGGTGATGCCATAATTATTTCAAATAGAGAAATTATTTTTATTTGAATAGAATTGAAGAACAAAAATAATTAAATGAACAAGTAAAATGTTATTTTAAAAGAATAAAATATGGAAACTCGGTTTCAGACATATGGTTCTTAAGCTAAAATATATGTTTCATGTCACAATAAAAAAACTGATTTCGAAAAATAATATAAAATTTGTATTTTCAAGAAACCCCAAATTTCAATTTCATGTTATTTTAAATTCATTCTTATTCAAAATATCAACGTTTCAAGAACAAACGTTTCAAATTCGAATATTCGCAATTTTCTAAACTGGTATTTAAAAAACTATTGTTTAGTATTTTATCCCTTTTTTTACATTAATATCGAAGGCCATTGTTCACTTGGTAAGGAATTCTGTCTACTTGGTTAGTACATAAAGTGAATTGAAATCTTAGATCTAAAATGGTCACTAGAGTGGTCCTTAAAAATTAAAATGCGATTTTGGGGATAGGTGGGGTCCAATTTGTTACCTTTCAATATAAAACAAATAAATGTGAAATACAGTACATATGAAATAAAAAATTAATATAATAATATAAAATTAAAGAAAAGCAATACTTATTGCAAGTCGTAAGTGATTACAGAAAACAATTTTGAATCGCACACTAAATCATCCTTAAATATACCAAAATAAATAGAATTAATTTTATATTTCTTTTATTAGCTTTGGGTCATTTGTGGGTCTTCGTATTTTATTTAGGAAAATATAGATAGTTTTTATACATAAAATAATTTTAGAATAAAATTGGTTAAAAGTTGTTTTAATTTATATTCGCGAGCCATAAGCAGATAATTGCACCAAAGATATATCAAAAAGTATTATTTTGATCCCAGGAGCACTGAAGGGTTAAATAAATAAAATATACCCGAATTATTTTTCTTAAATTGTAAATAGTGCTTTCATCGAGTTTTATAGAAAAACTCGTTTTCGGTATTTTTTATTTAAAAATATCTTAAAATCCAAAGCTGGCCTTGGCAAATAATGGTTTAACGTTCGCGGATTTATCCCAAATTTTAGGAATGGAAGTTCTACATATTTGGTTATTATATTTTAAGCGTCGCATCTAAAAAGTCAACAGCACTTACAAAATATTTGAATTTTTTGAATAAATTGTCTTTTTTTAGTTTGGGTTAATGGGCTCATATTATTTTTTTCCGAAATCCTAGGCTATTAAGATCAAACATAACACTTAAAAGTAGAAAAGTGATGAATTTTTGATACAAAGTATTTAGAAAGAGTACATTTACAGAATATTTTACAAAAATCCCATTTTTCTTGAAATCCGCAGAAATAAAATCCTTGTCAAAAAATTCTGGCATAGGGATTTACTTAAAAACTTACACAGTTAATCTGTGATATGTATTTAAGAAAACTTTAAAGTGCCATTTCAATTTTTTTTTAATTTTGTTTAAGAAAATTTTTTAAAACTTGAAAAAGGAGTTTTCAAAATTTTATCTAAAAATTTCCACATTTTCGGTCTAAATGCGCAATAGGTTAACAACGTGGTAATAAAACAATACTTCATATCTGATTACTTATAAGAATAGAGACAAAAAAAAGATATGGCTTTAATAAATTTCTTAAAGTTGAAAAAAATGCTATCAAATTTCATGACCTAGTTTTTTTTTTGGCACTAAAGTGATCTGGGGCATTTGCTATTTCTTGGCGAATTTTTATTCGATTTTGAATTTTTATAGCTTTTTGAAAAGATAATTTAATACTGAAAATTAAACTATAGAACGAAATTTTCGTAAAATCTCAAAAAAAAAAAGTCATATTTTCCCCATATTAACACACTTGAAATTTTCAGTCGATTTCCGGCGCGACTTTTCTTTATCCGATCGTCCCCAAACTTCACATTTATTAGTTTTATATTGAAAGGTAACAAGCTGGACCCGGCCAATCCCAAAAATCGCAATTTGAAAAATGTCCATATTACGTAGGACCACTCTAGTGGACAGCCGTGGTCACAAAGCTCCGTATTCTCATCGAAAAACTCTCATATAACCTGTGCTGGCTTCCGTGATCTCTGCTATACAGCTGCAAATAATCAAGCGAACTGAAGAGTAGCGTAAATAATATACTCCCAAGCTGGAGAAAAGGAATTTCTGAAGTTAGTAACTCTTAAACTAATATTCTTACAACCTGAATTTGCCCATACAGTTGTCGCTTTAATGTTATATACCAGGGGTGGGAACGTAAATGGCTTGTAACAAAAAAGCAAAAAAAAAACAATTTTTAAACAAATATCAAATTTATTAATTCATTTCATACACATTACAAATAAATTTTATACTGAAATATTATTAGTATTTATAAAAATAATGTGATATTTTAAAATTTTTTGAGATCAAAGAATTTCATTTTAAATAAAATAAAAAAAAGGAATTATATAAAAATAAAATAAAAATATAGGTAACAAAAAATAAAAAAGAAATTAGGAAGAATTTTTCATTATTTCTTTAAAATCAGGTGTGTTGTTTGTCAAAGTTGTCCGAATGAGTTCCGTAAGATGTTGATTTGTTAAACGTGAACGATTTTTGTTTTTAACATTTTTCATGGTGGAGTGTAGAGATTCACAACAATACGTTGTGCCAAACATTGAAAATAAACGAGCAGCACCTGTTTTCAATTGTGGATATTAGGTCTCGTTAACAAGTTTCCAAAATCCAACTAGAGAAGTTGATTTGTGATGCATTTTCAATACAATATCATCCCTCATTTCTAACAACTCCAATTTTCTGACACCTGGTTTTGCAAGAATTATATCGGATAATAAAAATTCATCATTTACGACATCACACAAAAATGGCTTAACAAAAACTGAGAACGTTGCTTGAAGTTGTTTGAGATCCTCAAATCCACATTTAAAATTTTCTTGAAATTGTTTTTAATTATTTATGCATTCTTCCAGCTTATCGTCTTGTATATTATTTACGTTCAATTTTAAAAGAGGAAAAAATTTTAATTTTTTACATTCGAGGTCTTTTATAAACAAAAGAGGTTTAGCTTCGAAGCCTAACAATGATCGTGACTTATCAAGCACTGTTTTGTCTTTGCCTTGTAAGCTCAGATTAAGCGTTCATTCTCCAGATCTGGATATATTTTTCCTTTTTCTTTTATAAACAATTTTATTGTGGGTAACAGCTCAACAAATCGATCCAAAACATTAGAAACGGATAGCCATCGCACTATGGACCAAATGGTGTCATCGCTTGATAACTCATTGTTTTCCTCAACTTCTTGTAACTCCATAATAAAATTTTTAAACTGACGATGAGTTTTAGCGTTTGTTCTGATAAAATTTACAATTTCTACCACAACTTTCCAAACGTTTTCATATTTAAAAAATTTTGAAACAAGATGCTCCCGATGAATAATACAGTGAATTGGTAGATTATGTGGGATATCTGGATCTTTATTTAAAATACCAATCAAACCTTGATTTTTACCCACCTTTGCAGGTGCTCCTTCTGTGGCAACACTAATAAGTTTATCTCGTGGCAATTCAAATTTGTTAATTACTTCGAAAATCGCATTTTTTACATCAATGCCTCGCGTTGTTTCAGAAGGAGCTACAAGGTCTAACATTTCTTCAGTGATATTAAATTCAACTGATACAGACCTAATGAACATCGCCAATTGAGGAACGTCGCTATCATCTGTGGAATCATCAAGAGCTAAAGTAAATGCTGCAGAATTTTTTAGATCGTTTTTTAAACTTATTTCAATAAAAGTGCTGCTTTTTGTTATCAGGGTCGAGAATGCTCATAACCTTCTTCATAGTGTGTTTTCTTAACTCTTCTTCCCCATAAGGACGTTTATCACGGGCAATATCCCAAGCTATTATGTAACTTGCTTCAATTGATCTGTCATTTCTATGGCTAAAAGACGAAATAATGTTCTGTTCCTTTTCAATATTTGACTGCAATGCCTTCAGTTTAGTCTCTCTAAGATTAGTATTAAGGGGATAATCTTTGGCAAATTGTGAGTGAAATTTTTCATGGTGTCTACTCAAATTGTAAAGTTTGTTATGGGTACAGTAATTTCACAAATGAGGCACATAGGTTTGTCCTTATTTTCAACAAATCCGAATTTTTGTGTCCATTCGGACTGGAATTTTCTCTTTTCATCACCTATCTTACGTTTTTTTATTGCTCGTTGATGTCATTTAAATTCTTTGAAATTAATAAGCGGGACCGATATATGTTGAGTATTACCAGCTAATTTCAATAAAATGAACATGAGATATATTTAATTTAAAAATCGTGCAATTTGCCAATTTTAGTTTTTAAATATTTTAAACAAAATTTTAAAGTTCAATTGAATTATTTTTCAAAACATGCTTTTATGAAAAAATGTTTATGAAGTGGTTGGTACAATATGTATGTATAAAAAATTTAATGGTAACTGAAGGTTTACATTTTAACTCTATTTCATGTTTTCAAATTAAAAAGAATAATATATAAAAGCTTACCAACTAAAACTTTAAATTAATAATTTGTAAAATGTGGGGGCACAACTCACATAACACAATAAAACTTTACAATGCAATAATCGTTAAAACACTAAAGAATTTTTTCAGCAAATAAAATCTTAACAAAATCGTATCTAAATGCATAGTGTTCATGTTAAGAAAGTAACCGTTATTTTTTTTTTTTTCAGTTTTCATCTAATAAATTTGCTGCTAGCTTTACAATTTTTAAAAAAACGAAAAAATCAAATACGCACAGTTCTCTTATCCCAACAAGGCAAACAAAAAAGAGAATAAAATTATCAGGGTTGTCAACTTAATGCTTTTAGCACTGTTTTTAATGCTTTTTAAAATTTTTGACGCGAAAATTTTTTCGAGTTAGTGCTTAGTGCTTTTTTTAACATCAATGACACCAAATCCTTAATTGCTGTTAGCATCACAAGTCGAATCTAATTTTGAAATTTTGTCAAGTATTGAAAATGGATAGCAAATAATCCACCTGATGAAATGGCAAACTTATGAATCCACAATTGAATTTTGGAATGAAGTGAAATCACATAAAGATGCCACTGATTTAAATCCATTTGAAGCTGTAGCTAATTTCGATATTAAACTTTTGTCGCTTTCTCGATATTAAACTGTTGTCGCTTTCTTAAACGCTAAAGTTGAGAGGGGTCTTAGCGATATGAACCTTTTCTTATCCAAAATAAGAAATCCATTGCCATTACATTCAGTTAATGCTTTACTTCACATTAAAAATGGATTGATAGAAGAAAATTTCTGCTCCGAAAGATAAAAAATTTCTAGTTTTAATGAAACATTTAATTATCGGGACTGCTCTCATCCCCAAGCATTCAGGACAACAGGGCTTTTACTGAAAAAAGCAAAAAAAAAAAAAAAAAAAAAAAAAAAATGGAAAATATAGCGTTTTTTTTCTTCAAATTGTGCTATTTTTGTCGGTTTAGTGCTTTTTGATATTTTAAAGTTGACAACCCTGAAAATAATGAACTATAAAAAACGAGAGAGAAAAATTATTGCATTTCAAATCGTGAGTGTGTTTTGCAAACATACAATTTTTAAAATGCATTTTTTTTGTACATGCTTCATTGTTTCTAATAGAAAAAACAAGTAAGAAAATTATAGTCGGTCTAGATCGACTATACGATACCCTATACCATGCGTTTAGAAACCCTATCTCTTAGGCCCAACTAACTGGACATTGAAAATAAGCAAAAACCAAATATGAGTGGGATTTTTATTAATTTTTTTGGCTGCAGATATGAAAAAGTTCATATCGGACGCTATATCTATAAAGGGACTAGATCCAAAAATGGACCAATCCTGATCATGTTTGGTAAAGTCTCTTGTATTTTGCAAAAATATGTACAAACAAAATTTGAGAAGAATCAGTGCAATATTTTTGTTTTTTAATAGATTTAAGTGAAGATCGGGAAGCAGCTCTATATGGGGTCAAAGGGATCATTTTTGGACTACTCATTAGTGGATGTAATGAACGCATACAAACCCAATTTGAGTAAGATCTATACGACAATTTGGATCTTATGGCAATTTATGTCGATTTCATATGGGTAATTTGTATGGGGGCTAGGTCTGAACATGGACCGATTCTCACCAATTTCAATAGCGTTCATCCCATGGCCGATAAAAGCTTATATACCAAATTTCATCAAAATATATTCATATTTGCGACCTGCAGTTTGATTACAAGCTTTACATGGACACACAGACGGACGGACGGACATTGTTAAATCAACTCAGAAAGTGATTCTGATTCGATCGGTATAATTAAAGATGGGTCTAGGTCAAATATTTTTGGTTGTTACAAACAGCAGCACAAAGTCATTATACCCAAACCACATAGTGGTATAGGGTATAATAAGCATGCTAACAGACGTTACATTCAAATAATTTGTTTTATTTTTGTGGCCCTATTGAAAATTATACTCGTATTAATGATATTTTGAACAATACTTTGAAATTTTGGTATTAATGTTTTAATTTTTTTTTAATTAAATCTAAATTAAATTTTTTTAATTTTTTTAAAATTTATATGGGGCCGCATACATATATGTTATATACATATATTCAACCATGTTTAAGTGTTTATTAAAGCATTTAAATAATTTTGTGTGATTTAATGCAATTTAGCCTAAGTAGTTATTTAAACAAATGTAATTAATTTAACGAAATTCCCAAAATGCGGAAGTATTTTGTAACTTAACTGAATCAACTTAACCACGATAAAAACTTGTGCACTTTTAAAGTTTCACCAATGAACAATTTGTTTGCTTGTTGGTTGGCAAGAAAAAACAACTAATTTCCGTACACTTGTTTACAATTTGGGAAATCCGCGAGAATCATTAATGCTGAAAGTCTAAATGTTAGTATAGATGTAGTTCAATGTTATGGGTAACGAATTACCTCATTTTTTTTTTTTGGCATTTTAGTCCTTTCTATATTGTGCCCTGTTTTGGAATTATCGAATATTATCGACAAAGTGGCCGGAACTAACTGAGGATATGGTGGACTCAACTAACATCTAGTAGGATATTGCAGCTTCTGCAGACCTTGCCTGATCAAATGGAAACCAAAACGCTTCTTGAATTTGACTAAAAGACTTCCAGTATGCTTATACGAGTAGGAGTGCTCACTGGACACTGTATTATTGGACGTAGGGCTAAATGCTTGGGTGTCTCGGAAGCAGATTCTGTGGGCTGTATGGATGTGAAGGAAATGGAGTCAGTGTTACACCTACTGTTGAAATGACCAGAACGGAAGGAACAGCACCTAAGGTATCTACGGCCAAGATTATTTGTTAATTTTGGCTGCATTGTAAATGTCTCACTGAGAAATCTGGCGGAAAATGAAAAAAACCCAAAAATTTCGTTACTCTTGTATAATACACTAGATATGTAATAATAAAAGCTTACTTTGTGTGGAAGATGCCACGCCTACTTGATTTATGAAAATAAATATAACCTATTGTTCCTGGCAGATATTCAGTAAGTTAAAATTTCAGGAAGATTGGTTTAAAGGTATTGATCGTCCAAATAAGTACTTCCCTAGATAGTAATGAAAAAGTTATTCTTTCAGAATGATTTCACTTTTTTTTTGCTGGGATATAAATATTTTATTTAATAAATTAAAAGAGTCCCCAGCAAATTCATACCCTATACGAAGTTGTATTATGATTAATTTGTGCTGATGTTTGTGACTACCAAATGATCTTTTATATCGCTCAACTCAGAAGAGAAGACATGGGCGCTAGGTCTTAGAATCACCGATTTAAACAGATTTTATAGCGAACGTTCACTAAAAGTTTATATACCAAATTTCAACCAAATATTTTAACATATGCGATTAGTGGTAACTAACTAACGTAAATAACATTTATAGTTTTGATCGTATGAAACTAAAATTTTGTAAGGAAATGATTTTTGATGAAATCTATAATTTTAATAGGCTATGCGCTTTCTTGTGAATGATGTTTTGTTGTACCGTTTTATCCCAATTTTGACCAAACGTATATTATTTGAAAGGTTTTTCGTTTTAGCCGTTTTGCAGATTTACAGATTTTAAAATGTTTTCCTTTATTTTGAGTAAATTGCATTTAAAGTTACTACTAACACAGACATAAAATTATACAATGCTATGTGTGTGTTCATTAAATTTGTTAATGTGTTTGTAATAAAAATGAGTTTGTTTATTGTGTTGATTTGTGAATTGGCTATAATTGATTAGCATACCTTTAAGGTCTTTATTTAATGAAAAAATAAAATTTCCTAGAATTTGCACTCGAATTTCGAGGGCTGGAATCTGCTAGTGTGTCATTATACGAGTAAATCATAAAACATACTTCTGCAACTCAGTGCTATACCGACTTAAAATAGATTCAAAGTCGTTCGCTAGGTAGGTCCATGTTAACTATTTTAGGTAGTTTCTAATTCAAACTCTTAATAGTGTGGTTAGAAACAGTAGTGTAGGGTATAAAATCGTTTAAGTCTCTTTATATTTAATTTAGCTTATCCACTAACCACCAGTTGATTTGTTAAATTTAGTCTATAAAATTCACTAAATGGACGTGGCAAAAATTTTTGCAACACTATTTTGTGTCTGTATCGTATGAGTATGTTGTGAATGTAGGGTATAACCACTTTTTTTTTGTTCATGTAGAAAATTTACCAAACATATTGTCTCAGTTAAATTGTCCAACTATGCGTGCATATAAATGGGTTTAAAGTAGATTCGTTTTAAAAATTGATGAGTGTAAAAAGCAAACGTTTCGTTTCTTTTGGAATTTCTTTTATTTAGCAAAATTTTGCAATTCGTGCATGGTGCTTTCTGTTGGCTGTTGTTGTTGTGCTGCAGCGAAAAGTTTCACATGTTGGTGGTGCCGTTATTGCTGGTGTTATTTCTCGGTTGTTACAGTTAAAAGTAGTATTATGATAGTTAAAAGACTTTAAAGCTATATGTATGTATGTACTCGTATATAACAAACCGATAGTTAGTAGAAGTTTTGTTTTTAAAACACTTAACTGCATAAACTACACCATTTCCATGTTTTTTTATTTCAAAATTTCATGATTTTCTATTTTATGAAAAAATAAGTAATGGACAAACACTCCATAAAAAGGCTGGTATCGATTGTTGCATGGAAACGTTACGAATCATGAATCTATACGAATGATCCTAAAAGTAAGGAGTAGGAATGTGGGAATTGTTAGAGAAATTCCGCTGGGTTATATGAGCTGTTCATTAAATGGGGCTGTTCATTAAATGGATATGTTCACATAATCGAGAGCATATAAAATAAATATTTAATATTTTAACTGTGTACATTAGGGTGGCCCTTCATTATATGGAGAAAAAAAAGTGCTCAAACTCGCGGTCGCACTCCCTAGAAAAATGCGAATAGCAAAAAAAACTGAGAAATACAAAGTTTTGGGCCAATCAAAAAACATTTAGAGATGGCTCCACGCGATTGAAATTTTCAAGAGTGTTTTATATGGGGAAACTATGACCTTCTTTCAGATTTTACTAAAATTTCGTTCTATAGTTTAATTTCTCCGACAAATTATTATATAATTCGGGATCAGTATTAAATTATCTATCCAAAAAGCTATAAAGGGCGAATAAGGACTCGCCAAGAAATAGCAAATGCCCCAGACCACTTTTGTGCCAAAAAAACTAGGTCATGAAATTTGATAGCATTTTTTTCAACTTTAAGAAATTAATTAAAGCCAACATTTTTTTTTAGTCTCTGTACCTGTAAGCACTCAGATATGAAGTATTGTTTTATTACCACCTTGTTAACCTATTAAACATAAAGACCGAAAATGGAAAATTTTTTTGATAAAATTTTGAAAACTCCTTTTTCAAGTTTTGAAAAATTTTCTTAAACAAAATTTTAAAAAATTAATCTAGTTCCCTATGATCTTGTTAAATGCATGTCAGAGATGAACTGTGTGAATTTTTAAGTAAATCCCTAATTCAGAATTTTTTTGACAAGGATTTTACTTTTGCGGATTTCGAGAAAAATGGGATTTTTGTAAAATATTCTGTAAATGTTCCATTTCTAAATACTTTGTATCAAAAATTCATCACTTTTCTACTTTTAAATGTTATATTTGATCTTAATAGTCTAGGTTTTCGGAAGAAAATATTATGACCCCATGGACGCTTTTGGAATTGGGGTCACATATGACCCCAAACTAATAAAAAACAATTTATTCAAAAAATTCAAATATATTGTAAGTGCTATTGAATTTTTAGATGCGATGCTTAAAATATAATAACCAAATGTGTAGAACTTCCATTTCTAAAAGTTGAGAAAAATCCGAGAACGTTAACCCATTATTTGCCAAGGCCAGCTTTGGATTTTAAAATATTTTTAAATAAAAATTACCGAAAACGAGGTTTTGTGTTAAACTCGATGAAACCACTATTTAGATGCGACGCTTAAAATATAATAACCAAATGTGTAGAACTTCCGTTCCTAAAAGTTGAGATAAATCCGAGAACGTTAACCCATTATTTGCCAAGGCCAGCTTTGGATTTAAAGATATTTTTAAATAAAAATTACCGAAAACGAGCTTTTCTGTTAAACTCGATGAAACCACTATTTAGAATTAAAGAAATATAATTCGGTTAATATTTATTTATGTAACCCTTCAGTGCTCCTGGGATCAAAATAATCCATTGTGATATATCTTTGATGCAATTATCTGCTTATTGCTCGCGAATATAAATTAAAACAACTTTTAACCAATTTTGTTCTAAAATTATTTGATGTATAAAAACTATCTATATTTTTTTAAACAAAATAAGAAGATCCACAAATGACCAAAAGCTAATAAAAGATTCTATTCAAAAGAATATAAAATATAAAATTAATTCTATTTTGGTGTATTTAAGGATGATTTAGTGTGCGATTCAAATTGTTTTCTCTAATCACTTACGACTTGCAATAAGTATTGCTTTTCTTTAATTTTATATTCTTATATTAATTTTATATTTCATATTCTTTGCGTCGTTTGTGGGTTTTCTTATTTCTTTTAGAAAAATATAGATGGTTTTTATACATAAAATAATTTTATAACAAAATTGGTAAAAAGTTGTTTTAATTTATATTGGCGAGCAATAAGCAGATAAGCAATAAACCACACAGATTCGAGTTTAGCTTTATTTTTAGTTCGTTTCCTTGCACGTGTACTGCTAAAAAAACAGAACATTATCTTCGACGCGTACATCTAAAAATTAAAACATTATCCACTCGCGATCAAAAAAAAAACGAAATTAAGTCATAAACAACATATAAAATTTCTCTGTTTTTTATTACTATCTTTATACCCCATACCACTATGTGGTTTGGGTATAATGACTTTGTGCTGCTGTTTGTAACAACCAAAAATATTTGACCTAGACCCATCTTTAATTATACCGATCGAATCAGAATCACTTTTTGAGTTGATTTAACAATGTCCGTCCGTCCGTCCGTCTGTGTGTCCATGTAAACTTTGTAATCAAACTGCAGGTCGCAAATATGAATATATTTTGATGAAATTCGGTCTAGACCGACTATAATTTTCTTACTTGTTTTTCATTACTTTTTTGCATATTTCCATTTAGTAGAGAAAGAACTTGACGTAATAATGGTATTAAAAAGGTGTGTTATATATTGCAATATTAATGGAAAAATGATCTTGATAAACTTGGGATGTAAGTTATCGAAACCCACAGTGTTTGATTTTATTAATGACAAGTAAAAAAATTATAGTCGGCTAGACCCTATACGATGGTTTAGAAACCCTATCTCTTCGGTCCAACTAATTGGATATAGAATATGAGAATGAACCAAATTTGAGTGGCATTGTTATTATTTTTTTTGGCTGCAGATATGAAAAAGTTCATATCGGGTGCTATATTTATATGGGGACTAGGACGAAAAATGTACCGATCCTGATCATATTTGGTAAAGTCACTTATATTTAAAAAAAAATATATACAAACCAAATTTGAGGAAAATCTGTGCAACATTTTTGTTTTCTGATAGATTTAAGTGGAGATCGGGAAGCAGCTCTATATGGGGCCTATGACTAAGAATTGTGCTATAGGGATTATTTTTGGGCTACTGATTAATGGATATAGTAAACACATACAAACTCAACTTGACTGAGGTCTATACGATAATTTTGATCTTATGGCAATTTATGTCGATTTCATAGTGGTCATTTGTATGGGGACTAGGTCTGAACATGGACCTAATTTCACCAATTTCAATAGCGTTCATCCTATGGCCGACAAAAGTATATATACCAAATTTCATCAAAATATATTTATATTTGCGACCTGTAGTTTCATTACAAGGTTTACATGGACACACAGACGGACGGACGGACATAGCTTAATCGACTCAGAAAGTAATTCTGAGTCGATCGGTATAATAAAAGATGGGTCTAGGTCAAATATTTTTGGTAGTTACAAACATCAGCACAAATTCATTATAACCAAACCACATATTGGTATAGCCCAGCAAAGCTTTCCATTACATGTAATGAGCTTTATAATAAAAAATTAAAAGTGTTCAGTAGTTACATTTCCATTACGAAACCCATTATTTTAACATGGGGGGTGTCATTGAAGGAAATGACTTACCAGCACCTTACTAGGTACTGATACACATAACTAGTTACTTTATAGATAACAAGAAGGGTTTTGAGTAATTTATTACATGTATGGAGTAAAGTAATTTCTGTAAAAACAACACATTGGCATCGCACAATATGTTGTAAATATTGTGATGTAAAATTTAACAGCTTTTGCTGCATTTTTTGTCCAATGATGACAAATGCCGCGAAATACTTTGTTTCATTAAATATAACTCATTATTTATAGTTTTTACTAATACAAACAGTTGTATTTCCATAAATCATTATCTGGAAGTCCTTACATTTAGCTTGAAATTAATCAAAAGGTATGGGGTTAACAGTACCATGTAATGCAATGGTAACAACTAATCATTACCGAGGTTTTGCTGGGAGGGTATAAAAACTGGATAATTCATCAAGCTGACTAACACAAGAAAACTCGAATGCAGTTTGTTCAAAAGAGAAGCTATTATTTATATTTTTTTTTAAGTGTTTATTTAAAGAAAATTCGTGTACTTAGTATTTATAAATAAACAAATAGTAACTATAAATTATTATTATAAATAGTCTCGTAATCGGGCTCTCAAGTATACTAATTATGTATGTATGAAGTTTTTAATATATTTTTTTATATATCGCACCTGTACCTCTAAAGTGAGTCAACTCAAAATTTACAAATTTTCAGTAGAGGCAAAAAACGGTTTTTTAAATATTTACTATAAAATTTAAAAACAGTTGTTTCATTGTAAAGAATTGCGAATAATAAGTATACAACAGTAGTTGTTTTTGCGATTTTTTCAGTGATCATCAAAAATAACAAGTTTTTTTTGGGTGGAACTCAAAATATGTCTTTTTAGTCGATTCTAAGGAAGCTACTCCTGTAACACAAAGAGGGTTACAAATGTATTTTTATTTTTTTTTTTGCAAAAGACTAGAAAAATCGATGTAAGATTTTTACAGTGGATAGATATGACCACTGTGTATCGTTTTCGTGCAAAAAGTGAAAATTGAAAAAATTTTGAGTTGACTCACTTTAGAAGTACAGGTGCGATATGTACATAAGACTTATTTTATATATGTACATAAGTATAATCGATATGATACAATGTAAATTTCAAAAAAAGTCACTTCTATATTTATATGATAAAAGGTTCTGTCAAGGGGTAAAAGTAGGAAGAGGAGATTTAAGTTAAGCCACCAAAATTTTCTTTTATTATTCATAATATTGTTGTACGAACCTGTCTGTACTGCTTACTATGATCGTCGGAAGATAAGTGAAAATACTATGTTCAATGTTGTTTCGGTATTTTTCTTTTTAAATACTGACAGGAATGTCTTCTTCCGGTTCATTTTCTTTGGCAAAATTCAAAATATTTTTCCAGCTCAGCAACTTTATTCTAGGCCAAACTTGGGTTTAAAACTGCATCTTTTATGCCCAACCTTTTCGAAAGATTCGAAGAATCTTCATTTTCGCTGATACGATGATGTTAGCAAAAACGATCTATAGTAAAGCTTCGTTAGTCTCCGGGCTGTGGAGTCAGAGTCGCTATAAAAACTCGCGACTCTGACTGCAAAAATTTTTCGGTATTGCACGTGCATGACAAATTCATGGAGAATATAGATAAATTTTTGAAACAAATGTGCCAATTTTTTTTTTTGCTTAATTAATTGCTTAATAAATTCAAGGAAATGTTTTACAGATCACTTCAAATAAGTAGAATTTAATTTTTTTATGAGATTAGGTTCACTCAAGCACTTTAATTATACCCTATACCACTATGTGGTATATTTGTAACTCGTTAATTATACCGATCGACTCCGAATCATTTTCTGACTCAGAATCACGTTCTGGAAATTACGAGATTTTCCAGATTATCCCATAAATATTCAATTACGTTAATGTCAAGTTAATGTCTTAACATGTTTATAATTGTACAAAAGCCAGAACCCCACGTTGTAAGTTTGGTCCTTGGGGTCGTTATCTTGATAAAAATACCAATCGTCACCAAGACTAAAGACAAAATATTAATTTCATCCATAAAAATGAGTATGTCGGGTTCTGCTGTCAAAAAACCATTAATGAGCCTCTTCATGTTTAATAGTTGTTTAATAATTCCATCTGACCCGGTAAATAAAAACTTTTGCTAAAATGGAAAATCAATAATCAATGCTCTTTACGAAATTTTCGTTTTGTACCTTATTTCGTATGGTCACCGTAGTCGATCCATTTTAAACATTTAACTCAGGGTTTAATTCAGTTTTGGAATTTTTGTTATTCACGATTTTCGGTTTTTGGCGATTTTCCTTATGGCGTGTTTTTTGTTGCGACTTTTGTTATCCGCAATTTTCGGTTTTGGCAATTTTTAAGGTAGACGATTTTTGATTTTGGCGATTTTGTTATTCGCAATTTTCGGTTTTTAGCGATTTTTGGTTTCTGCTTTTAGCGATTTTTGATTTTGGCGATTTTCAATTTTGCCCTTTCTTGTTTATGGTGATTTTTATTTTTCACGATTTTGTGTTTTGGCGATTTTTGATTTTGGCGATTTTTGATTTTGGCGATTTTTGATTTTGGCGATTTTTGAATTTGGCGATTCCACCCATATTTATCTATTTGTCAAAAGTTTCCTTACTGTCGCTTTCATAGTACTTCCCATAGTATAGGAGGTGCGACGCCTACAAATCCTATCCCGCTCATTTTTTATCTGAGAATTGATATTTGGCTTGATATATTGGCTTGTCCAAGGTGTCAAGGCTTTTTCTTTCATAGTACTCCAGTTATGTATGTGATATTATATATTTGCTTTGTATGGGCCACTCTCATTGGTCCGATCCCGCCCATTTTTCGTCCGACAACTCACATTAATAATAGATGACCTCAGACAAATTTCCAAAGCTGCTGGAGATATATAATATTGAATAATTACTTTGTATGTGAGGTGGTTCGCCCACTTATCCGTTCTCGCCCCTTTTCGTTTTCCAAGTTTCATCGCAATCTGTGATTGCCCCCCTATTGTCGAACTATTTTCTTTGAAACTTTGTTATCAAATATTTTTTTTTAATATATTATTATTGACTATTTTCTTCAATACAATATTTCCTTTTAGGACATTATTATCAACTATTTTCTTTAATACATATTTATGATATTATTATCATTATTTCTAATATAAAAGATCAAAATTGTGAAAGAAAAGGTCAGTTAATATTTATAATTAAATAACTGAAAAATATTTCAAAGACACAATCGCAAATTTTCAGAGTATTCTGAAAATTATCGATGATTTCGTGTATAATTTTGTATTACTTCATCAATAACTTTGAAAGTAGGAGATGGATATTAAGTATAAATTTAAAATTATTTTAATAACAATGGTAAAAATTTAAAAAATAATACCTTCAACGTATATTACATTATAAGCAGAATTCGGAAGAGGCATCATAAGAAATAAAATCTATAATTAATTAAATATACAACATAGAAAACTTTGTAAGCAGGTGAATGGAAATATATTGGAAAATATGTATCTAAAATTACAACTTACAACTGGGATTAAATACGGAATTAGAAAATTGTTTTAAACAATTTTCCGATTACAATGTCAAAGACGTGGTAAATGAAAAACTTTTCTACAAAGTTATTTTTTGAGTAATAACTAATTAAAAAAAAGTAAATAGTATATACACAAAATCCAAAATGTGTAGCTGTTCGAATATTTTATATTAGATTTTAATGAATTTATGTTTACTAGCAGAGCCCAGCAATCGAAATTCGAGTGCAATTATCTTTTATGTTTTAAATTATGCTGCAAAAGAAGAAAAAAAATATATAAATGGGTTTGTTAATAAATATTTTCATAAGAGCCTAAAGGTATGCTGATTAATTTTAGCCAATTGGCAATTCAAATTAACAAATTTAATAAACATATACACACAGCATTGTATAGTTTAAATATGTGTTTTATGTATGTATGTGTTGGTCGCTTAAATTTTTGCAGCCACCCATCACTTGCACTAAATGCATTTTTTCTTTCAGTTGCTCATTAAAATATTTTGCTTTTGTTTTGATTAGTTCAGTTCTAAAAGTAAAATTTTTAAGTCTTTGCTTATTGAACCAATGATATAGATTTTCCTTCACCTTCGGCATTTCTCCCAATATCAGTGTTTTCCTTTCGATTCTGCCTTGACATTTTGTAGTCATTTCCAAAATTCAGTTTGTATTTTCTTAACAGCACAGATTTTGCCTCTTCATAGAATTGATGCATAAACCTTTACCCAAGCTTGATAAAATGTCATTTTTTCCACATAAAGTAAACACTTTCCGCTTCATTTTTAATGCGTAACGAATACCAATATCACGGTGGAACAAAATGATGGTTACGGTCTTGGGGGTGGATGATTCATATACCGAATTAGGTTATTATAGTTAAACCCCCAAAGCATTTGGTTCACAGCTAAATTTTATATACGTTTAAAGTTTTCATTTTTTCGTCAATGCTGTATTGAATAAGACTCAAAAAGTAGTAAAATAGTTCTTTTGAACGAAATTCTGAGTTCGTATGTCTGCAACAGAATTTTAAGAGGAATTTTTCATAGAACATTTTACCACTATATCTGCAATTGTCGTGGCTAGCTTAAGTCACTTCTTCAATAAATACCAAAAAAGTATGGTGAAACGTGAGTTTAATAAAAATTCACGATTGGAGGGTGAAATTCGCGTGACTGCTGATGCCGTAGGTATATCATACAGCTCTGTGATCTCGATTTTAAATAATCAGTTGACAAATCTTGTGTAGTTCAACCACAATACGGACGAGTTTTTTTTTACCGTTTTATAATGATAGATATTTCCAAGGCGTTCGATCGCGTGTGGAATGGACATTATTACCAAACCTTATTGCATTCGAGATCGGCATTGACTTTTCTCGATTTATATCGAGTTTTCTCAGAGACCGCACAATATGTGTTGTTGTTGATGGGGTCTTATCCAATGAGTTTCAGCTTAGGTAATTCAAGCTTCTGTTCTTTCTCCTTCTCTTTTTCAAATCTTTCTGAATGACATTCTTGGTCAAAACTATAATCCTATCTTCTCTTTCACAGATGACAGCAGAATTTGTCATTCATTTTTCTTCAATTGTAGGTAGAGGCTTTTTGAGGTTGTGGGCAAAAGGATGACACACTCAATCAAGTCCTATTGACAATCTCCGAGTGGGAAAAGCGAATAGGAATGATTTCCATGCGAACAAGTAAGAGCTTTAAATTCGGCTGTGCTGAATCTTTGGTACCCTCCACATCGGTTTTACGTTTATATTAATATCTGGACTTATTGCACTATTTGTAACAAACATAAACAAAATATTTTAAAAAGCATAAATTTCATAATTTGATAAACTTAATACTAACTCATTACAACAAACACACTGCATTTTTAAAATTTTTTAGAGGTGTCTTCTTTTTTTTGGACATATCTCGGCCCGGTTTACCCCATTTTATCATATCAACCTGCCCGAAATAAGGACAAACAATATTAGTATAACTAGGTGAATGGTTTATTTTATGAAAGAACCTGATTTCCTGAGACAGACGGACAGACAAACATCGCTATATGGACTCGAGTTGTTATAAGGATAAAGAATATACTTTATCGGATCGCAAATGTATTTTTCGATGCGTTACACTCGGAATGGTAAACTGATATATACACTCTGCACAGTGGTGTGGAGGGTATAAAAATCTCAATGTTGTTTGTTGACCCACAGGGCCTTGAATTCAACAATTTCATCTGTATATGGTTTTTGTAGGTATTGAAGAATTGGATACTCTTGATGTTCTGGGCATGAGAATTCAATGCGATTTCCGTTGGAACGAACATGTTTCTCAAATGTCGAAAGAAGCCAAAAAATGTGTTTGTTTTCTAAAACGGTGCAAAAATTACTTCACTCCTTCCGATCTCCTTAAAATCTATACCACTTACAGCAATGGGTATCTCCTGGTGAACTGATACCAAAGAAGACAAAGGTGGACTTATTGGCCAACGAGATCATGGGGACAGAGTTTTGGAATGTATGCCGCGGTATTATACACGTATATTGCCTTCAAAAGGGAAAACAAACGGTGATTATTATGCCAACTAATTGCATTCACTGAACTACGATTAAAAAAATGTCCGCATTTGGTTAGGAAGAAAGTCCTTTTATAAAGACAATGCACGATTGCAGAAGTGTGTAGTCACCATGACAAAATTCCACGAATTGGGCTAATAATTGCTACCTTATGCACCTTATTCCGGGATTTAGCCCCCTAGAGATTTAGAGATTTGGAGTGGAAAGAGATTTAGCTCTAACGATAAAATCATTGAACAAACAATTGGCTATTTTTAGGTTCTTGAGAAATCCCGTATTCTTGAGAAAAAAGTGTATTGAGCTTGAAGGAGATTATGTTAAGAAGTGCAATTTTTTAATTGATCCTCTTTTGCATAAAATATGATGAAGAATATTTTGTCAGCCATCTTAATATATAGTTACGCACATTACTGATTTGCTGATTCGATGAAGGTGTAACGCTGTACCCATACATGTACTTATGATTGATATATAATTAATTATCAATCATAAGTTTACATATTAGTTTTGTCGGGTAACATAAATCGCTTACATCTCGAAAACTACATTTCGAATAGCAAAATGGTTGAAATATTGCACCCAACTGCTACGACCCATGTGAATTGGTAATTATTTTTAGGGTGGCCAGATCTAAAAACGCTTATAGCTCAAAAATTAAGCTTTGAAGAGAAAAATGGTTGAAATTTATATATCTCGAAAACTAAGCCTTGTAGAGCCAACAGAGCAGCCTTGTAGAGCGAAATTGTTGAATTCTTTTGAAAGACCACATCCGAATTGTAGACTAACTGTTTTTAGGGTTGCTCGATCGAAAATCGTATAATATTCGGGAGGAACTTAAATCGTTAATATCTCGAAAACTTAGCATGGTAAAGTAAAATGACTTAAAGATATAACTTTTTATAAAAAAAATATAATTTTCCTAAAAAAGTGCCTTTACGTAAAAATGTGTTTTCACCATTTTGCAATGGACATCTAAGGCAAATAACAGCTAACTAGTTTCAATATTTTTCTATTTATTTGTCATTTAAAATCGAACGACAAGAAATGGTGCAGTTTATTGGGTGGGTGTTATTATGGCGCAATATCTTTCTGGTGCCATTTCTATGTCATATGCTACAAAAACAAGCAAGCATTATAACAACGTTCATGCGGAGCAATTTTTTGTTTTCAACTGCAGCAATAATAGTGAAAGTGTTGACGTTATGAAAAAATGTTGTTTGTTTTTTTCCTGAAACACTTCTACTTATGTCTGTGTGTACATAAGTCTGTGTGTATTTCCTTCTGCATAGTTTGTCTTATTTATTCTTTAAACTGTCAAAGAGCATAATTTCAGTGTATGCGGGGGGTTTTTTTGTAGCAATGGCGGAAACGGAAATGAGAGCAAGAAATATGAAATTAACATTTTAAATGAATGAATGTAGTACAACCACACACACACACACACACACGCAAATACACGTTTTTATATTAGAATAACACAGAAGAAGTCAGTACAGTAATAATAATAATAAAAAAAAATACAAAAAAAAAATAAAAAATGAAACAAACAATCAAATGAAATTTTTTTCTGTCATTCTCCGGATGTTTAATTTCATTTTTATGTTAGAAGTATTTAATTCAAAATGATGAAATTTAAGATAATTTTAAAATAAATTTGAGTTAATATTCTTTGCTTGAATTAAACTATCGTAGGGTTTTAGGTCTTTTTTTTATAACTTAGATTAACTCTAAAGGATTGCGACAAACGCAATATATTTGAGTCGTTAATTTCGAAAAGACCTTATTGCCTTAATTCAAGTATTCCAAAAAAAAAAAAACAAAATATCTCTAAAACCATTTGATTTTTTGAAGTTGATTTTTTTTCTAAAAGTATTAGAGCCTCTGTTTATATATAAGAGTTGAAATCAAAAATATATTTTAAAGTCTTATTTCATTGAGAAAATGTCCTGTAACTGTAATTTCCACAGAAATTTGAATTAGAGAATTCGGGAACTTTTACGAAAGTATTTTATTTTAAAGGAGCTTAAATAACAATTTCTTTAATTTCGATACATTTATATTCACTCAAGATTTAAATTAAACAGAAAACACGTTTGTTTTTCTTTACATTGTTTTTTTTATTTAATCGTAGAGCACAAAACATCTCCAAATGGCCTCCACGACTAATCTGGCACATACTTTTTTCCGAAATTTTCGATGACCCATTTTTTTATAAATGTGCCTTAATTTCGCTTATGCAGAGTTGAATTTCCTCTTTCAATACACTCGAAGTTAAAGCCTTGTTTGCGTAGACCTTTAACTTAAAAAATAAACCCATAAAAACCAAGTAAGACCGACTATGCAATACCCTATACCATATATGCCCACTTCCTGTGTACTCAATACGCAAAGCACATAGGCATATAGAGTGTATTATAATACACTCACACAGAACTCAGCACCAAGCAATACAAAATACAGGAACAAGTTTGTCTTTTTCGTGTTTTGTTGTTTTTTTTTTTGCTTTATCTAAACAGCAAAGCAAGAACACTTTGGTATGCTTTGTTGGTATACATTAGCGACCGAGATATTCAATGTAGATTTTGTTGTTGTTTAACGTATGATTCCATTTAAAAAATAGTTTGCAGCTCTGAATTGAAAAAAAAACTTGGAAAAAATCAGTGTAAGTCTTAAATGCCTGATTCACAACATCAAACTGCCGTAAAAATATTTGATTGTGTGCGTGTTTTAGTTTGATGGATGTGATAGACGCTGTCAAACTCGCTCGTCAATATTCATTTTTAATCGGTCTTCGAAGTGTCAACACGCGGAAGAAAGAGAAAAATAATGAATAATAAAAAAAAATGTTGTGTTGCTATTGCCTTAGCAAATTTGTATTGCTCATTTTTCACATATTTGTTAGCATATTTCTAACATTCTATATCCCACAATGCCGGTAAAGAACGATAAACTTCCAGCTGTTCTAAAATAAAATGCTGCTTCTCCATTTTTCCGTGCGATGTTCACGCCACGCCACGCAACACAAAATGAATATTGCCGACTTTTGGTGATAGACGACATCAAACCGCATCAAATTTTGACGATAATCAAAATGATTTTGATTTTCATCAAACTCACACACAACGTGTACGTGTAACCAAAAGACGCACACAATCAAATTTATTGATGGCAGTTTGATGTCGTGTATCAGCCACTTTAAGTTTAAAATTCAAATTATTACTTTAAAATGAGCTACATGTATTCCGACGAGAAGTGGGAAAATTATTTTTTTTTCACTTATAACTTAATGCCTGGTTTTCAATATGTCATATAAACTGACAACATACAATTGCCTCAACTGACATCTCGTAATTTTCTATTAATTACGCTTGCATTACATCTTATATAAACTAACAAAAAAATCCGGTTGTCAAACAAAAAAAAATTACCAACATGTTGGCAATTTCATGTTAGATGTCAAGTGTTGCCAGGGGTTACAAATGACAAGACATTACAATCCGTTTTCATACAACTGACAATAATTTACAACAATTGGCATTAAAAATGACATAGTGAAAACCAGGCATAAGGCTGAAGCAGAATGTTTGATATGCTTTCAAAATTTTCAGACTAACACAAAATATCATATTGAATAAAGCATTTGAAGACATTTAATTTCAGATAAAATTATTTATTTTTTTTTAGTGCTACGTGGAATAAAAATATGAAAAAAAATTGTCTTCTTTATAGTTATTAGTGTTTGCACTTTCATAAGAAACTTGTGGACATCCCTGTCCTATACCATGGGGAAGCTGTAATGTTCTGCATTATTACATAATAACTACTAAATAGATAATGTGCTTTCAGCTAGTTTGTAGCTGTTTTAATAAAGGTTCATCAAATCAAAATCAGCGTATGTATACTTTTGTAACTTTGCATCAATGCATTTACATTGCTTTTCTGTTGTAGTACATAAACATAAACAAAAATACTATTTTGACTATTTGTCATTTAAGGTAAATTTATGATATAAAATACAAAAAAATAAAATAAATAATTTTTCGCAAAAGAAAATAAGAAATCGCAGATCGCATGTATACAAAAGTGTGTCCCAAAACAATTTTTTTTTAGAATTTCATGGGTGCCCCAGCATTTTTTGAAAGCCTTTAGGGTAAAGAATTTTTGTGATTTTTTTCAGATTTTTCGGAAGAGTTTTAGAGGTTGCTAAAATCGAATTTTACCCAAAAATCGAGTTTTCTGGACATTTTTTGAGTTTTACTTATTACTTGGCCAATAGCCACGATTTTCTTTGTTACAAAGTCAATATTTTCAAAAAAAAATGTTCAAACTTTACTTTTCTACGTAGAAATCATAAGTTCCGGAAAATTTTTTGCTTTTTTGGTTACCCTCAATGACATTTTTTCGTAAATTTTGTATAAATTTTGAAAGCAATGCTTTGCAACTTTTAAAATTTCTATTAAAGTTAAAATAAAACTAATGATGGAGTTAAACAGGTGGATAAATTCTGAGTCATAAAAAAAATATTGAATTTGATTTTACCGTTCCAAAGTTACATCCTTTTTAAGTTTTGTACTCATTTTGTGAAATTAAAAATATTCTAAGGTATTTGCCAGTTTTGCATCGGATTTGTTTAAATGTTAGAAATATGAGATTTTTCACGTTTAGTTTTTATTTTTTCTTTTAAAATATTAAGTATGGGTGGTTTTTTGTTCTGTTGCGTAGACTTCGTTGTTAATGGTGACATTTTTTGAAAATCTTCCAAAACTCAAGGCAGCTTACTTCTCCTACCCAAAAAGAAAAATTAAAAAAATAATTTAAAGAAATAATTACAAAAAATTTTTTTTGCTCTACAATTATTTATTAGAGCTTTTACGATGTATCTCTTGCCTCACAATAAGTTCTGAAAGTCTGTTGCAGAAGTTGTTACATTAATGTAAGTAATATCCAAGGCCACGCAGCGGTCTGTGACATCATTTACCATGTGCAATTGCTGAACTTTGGTCTTTGCTTCATTAAATGATTCGTTTGTATGCCATTTTTCGAGATCTGTTTGTAAAAAATCAACAGAAATTTTGCAGGTTGGAAAAATTGCTAGGCTGGCTTTGGATATTAAATCTTGGTTTTGTTTGTTTTTAAGTATGTTTTCGGATAATTCTTCTTTTACTAATTCTTTGCCGTTACTTGGTAGATGTAAATTTTGGACCATTAAACTTAAAGTTTTGGTGTCGATACGCTAAGGCAGCCAACATCTCGGATATGTACCACTGATGCCCCAGAAAAGTTTTCACCGTAGCGCGTGTGATTGATTCGTTAAGTGGGGTAAGGTTTTAAAAGCGAAAAAAGGCGAATTTTCATAACACTTTTTTGAAGATATGAAAAATGTTGGATTATTTATTAATATACACGTTATAGCATAACATTTGAAGTATCTTTGAAAAAATTTTCAATTAATAATAATAATAAATAAGTCTGTGACAGCGAATCTCCGGAGGCGTTGTTGTTTTGCGGTGATAATCATAACTCGTTACCGGATCATGTGAAATAAAAAAATCTAAATGCGTTAAAAGGTGACATGTTTCCCGTGGTAATCAGGAAGAGTTTTTAAAATTTTTTTTTTTTTTTGGCAGCATTTTGTGTGAAAAACACGATTTTTGCTATAAAATTTCGGTGAATTTGTGTTAAAAAATGGGGAAGAAAACGGAAAATAAAAAAAAAAACTTCGTGATTACCTGGTGATTTATATGTAGAAATATTGTGTAAAATTCAAAAGAATCGGACAAGTAGGTTTTGAGTTATGATGTTCACTGGTTTATATACGACAAGCAGACTCCAGCGCTCGAAATTCGAGTGCAATTTCTAGGTAGCTTTATTTTTTAACTTAGCCAATTCACAAACCAACACTTTTATGGTTTATGATTATTTTGAATGAAGATAACAAACTCAGTAACAAACACATTAACAAATTTAATAAAACACACATAGCACATGTGTAATTTTATGTATGTGTTAGTAGCAACTTTAAATGCAATTTACGCAAAATATAGTAGAAAATTTAAAAATCTGTAAATCTTCAAAACAGCTAAAAAGAAATACCTTTCAAATAATATACGTTTGGGCACAATCGGGATAAAACGGTAGAACAAAACATCGGTCACAAGAAATCGTCTAGCCTATTAATATTATAGATATACCGTATGAGGCCGGTCGTAGGAAAACCCGATATCTTCTTTAGTATTGCTCCGATTTACTTGAAATTTTGACATAACACTCTCGACATGTTGTATATTCAGAAAAAAATGCTAAAAAAAAGTTTTTAAAACCTTACCCCCCTTAAAGCTTTTATAGTTATCCAATTGTTTCAATAAACTTAAATCATTGATGTATGTTCCCAATTTTTGATGTTTATTCTCAAAAAATAAATGAATTAAATTCAGGCGAAGCACCAATTTTTGAAGCTCTAAGAAGGATTGCAGTTGGTTTTGAAAAATGCTTATTTTAATATTTTTATTTTCATTTTAATATTCAATTTTAATTTTTTCTTACGAACCTGGTTTGAGCTTGGAGATTATGCAGAAGGTTGAATAAACTATTTTGCCAAATACGCTTCTCAAGTCGAGCATGATGTTTATACCCTATACCACTATGTGGTTTGGGTATAATGACTTTGTGCTGCTGTTTGTAACAACCAAAAATATTTGACCTAGACCCATCTTTAATTATACCGATCGAATCAGAATCACTTTCTGAGTTGATTTAACAATGTCCGTCCGTCCGTCCGTCCGTCTGTGTGTCCATGTAAAGCTTGTAATCAAACTGCAGGTCGCAAATATGAATATATATTGATGAAATTTGGTATATAAGCTTTTATCGGCCATGGGATGAACGCTATTGAAATTGGTGAGAATCGGTCCATGTTCAGACCTAGCCCCCATACAAATTACCCCTATGAAATCGACATAAATTGCCATAAGATCCAAATTGTCACATAGATCTTACTGAAATTGGGTTTGTATGCGTTCATTACATCCCTTAATGAGTAGTCCAAAAATGATCCCTTTGACCCCATACAGAGCTGCTTCCCGATCTTCACTTAAATCTATTAAAAAACAAAAATATTGCACTGATTCTTCTCAAATTTTGTTTGTATATATTTTTGCAAAATACAAGAGACTTTACCAAACATGATCAGGATCGGTCCATTTTTGGACCTAGTCCCTATATAGATATAGCATCCGATATGAACTTTTTCATATCTGCAGCCAAAAAAATTAATAAAAATCCCACTCAAATTTGGTTTTTGCTTATTTTCTATGTCCAGTTAGTTGTGCCTAAGAGATAGGGTTTCTAAATGCATGGTATAGGGTATCGTATAGTCGGTCTAGACCGACTATAATTGTCTTACTTGTTTCTTTTTCAATTTGTCGTTTATTTTTGAAAGATTTATTCTTATATAACGATCACCAGTACATTTTTATTACATCGCCTGCAATATATTGAACCTTTCGATTCGTTTTCCACAAATCCTTAAAATTGTTTGGAAAATTGTTTTTTGTATAGGAGGTGCCACGCCCATTAGTCTGATCCCCCCCATTTTTTGGGCAACTACTCACATTAATAACTTATGAACTCAAACAAAGTCTCAAGACTTTGTATATTACAGTACTCTAGATATATGACATTTAATATTTACTTTGTATGGTGGGTACCACGCCCATTGGTCCGATCCCGCCCATTTTTTCGCAACTCTTTGAGTTATGTTAATATGTACATGTTAAAATTAGATGTTAGAAATTCACTTTGTTTGGGAGGTGCCACGCCCACTTGAAAAATCAAAAAATATAGCCTATTTTTCCTTCCGGATAGGCAGTTACATACTGTAAAAATTTCCAGACTCTCCTATAAACCACAAACAAACAATAACAGACAAACAAACAAACATTCACAGCTCCATTTTTATAAAGGGTGATTTTTTAGCTATTATCTTTTTGGCAACACTGGTTTAAACAGCTGACGCACGTTTCGTGTTTTGTTTCATTGTCAAACATCTTCAGTTGGTCTATAATTTAACCATGAATCGTTTTACCAACGAACAACGCTTGCAAGTTATTGAATTTTATTATCAAAATCGTTCTCTGTTAAGAAAGTTCATCGCGCGCTATTTCTATTTTATGGTCAGTTTAATCGATCCACTGAAGCGGCTATTCGGGCTATTGTGACTAAATTTCGCACCAAATTTACATTGTTGGACATTAAACCACCAACACGCTTACGTAGAGTGCGAACTGAAGAAAATATCGCAGCTGTATCGGCCAGTGTTAATGATGACCATCAATTATCGATTCGTCGCCGTTCGCAGCAATTGGGCCTCTTTTACTCAACAACGTGGAAAATTTTGCGGAAGGATTTAGGTGTGAAGCCTTTCAAAATACGGCTGGTGCAAGAATTGAAGCCGAACGACCTACAGCAACGTAGAATTTTTGGTGAATGGGCTCTTGGAAAGTTGGCCGAAGATCCACTTTTTTACCGAAAAATTGTGTTCAGCGACGAAGCTCATTTTTGGCTCAATGGGTACGAAAATAAGCAGAATTGTCGATTTTGGAGTGAATATCAGCCAGAAGCATTGGAAGAGCTACCAATGCATCAAGAAAAAGTCACAGTTTGGTGCGGTTTATGGCCTGGTGGCATCATTGGACCGTACTTCTTCAAAGATGATGCGAATCGTAACGTAACTGTGAATGGTGAGCGCTCCGAGAGATGATATCCAACTTTTTTTTGCCCAAAATGCAAGAGCTTGACTTGCATGACATGTGGATTCAACAAGACGGTGCCACATGCCACACATCACGCGCAACAATGGACTTATTGAGAGGCGAGTTCGGTGAATATTTTATTTCACGTTCGGGACCGGTCAATTGGCCGCCTAGATCGTGCGATTTAACGCCTTTAGACTATTTTTTGTGGGGCTATGTTAAAGCTCATGTCTATACAGACAATCTCGCTTCAATTGACGCATTGGAAGACAACATTGAAGCATTTATTCGTGAGATACCGGCCGAAATGTTGGAAAGAGTATGCCAAAATTGGACTAAGCGGATGGACCATTTGAGGCGCAGTCACGGTCAACATTTGCATGAAATAATCTTCAAACATTAAATTATATGGACCGTACTATCCATTCAAATAGAGATTTCATGCATTTTTCTGAATTGTATGTGTTTTTTTTTTGAAAAACTTTCCTATAGCTCTTAAAAAATCACCCTTTATATAAGATTTATAAATATTAGCGCGATTTGTTGCAATTTTGAGAAAAACTTTTTGTACACAGAAAACTTTTATGCTTTTTCTTTTCTCGGTTAGTTGATAAAAAAAATATAAAGTTTACACTATACTTTCTTTATACCAGCTGATTGAAGGAGCTAGTGTACACAAAGAATGCTTGCATAATATTTTTCCAATATATTTTTAATTTCACAACATATGTAAAAAAAAAATTAATAATATTATATCTTCGGAACGTTAAGAGCAAATTAAATTTTTTTTTTGATGACTCAGAATTTATCCACCTATTAAACTGCATCATTAGTCATTTTTAACTTTAATAGAAATTTTAAAAGTTTCAAAGCATTACTTTCAAAATTTATTCAAAATTTACGAAAAAATGTCATAAAAGGAACCCAAAATGGACAAGAAAAAAAAAAAAAAATTACCGAAACTTATGATTTTTATACAGAAAAGTAAAGTTGGAACACTTTTCTTTTAAAATATTAACTTAATAACAAAGAAAATAGTGGTTAAGGGCCAAGTAATAAGTACGACCCAAAAATGTTCCGAAAACCCAATTTTTGGGTAAAATCCGACTTTAGCGACCTTTAAACCTCTTTCGAAAATTCTGAAAAAAAAATCTCACAAATACTTCACACTATTAGCTTTCAAAAAAAAAAATGGGGTAACATTTTTTTTTTGGGACACAGTAGTATATTAATGAATGTGTGTAGAAAAAAAATTTCATAACAAATGCGACGATTAGACTCTTGATGTCAGAGTTAATGTATGCAAAATGCACTATTGCAACTTTAAATGAAGGCAGCGGAAGACAGATAGATTTATTTGTTTAATTTTCCATTTTTTATTTTTTTATTTTAGTCTACGTACTTATAATTAATATAATTACGTCACTCCTATTGGAGCTTCTAGCCACATTAATCCATTAATCAGCTCTTAAAAAAGCAAGTTTTACATAATGTAAAGACTATTATAATTATTCAGATCATTTTTGTAATAATTTTTTTTTATATATTCCAAGAAAAATGTTTTTTCTAATATATTCTAACATGTATTTAAATTCCCTTATCCACCAGAATTGTTTAACCCACAATCGAAGTATCTGCTGAAGAGGGAGTTCTGAATCTAGTTCTACATATAACTAATTCTGACTCAAAAGAACCTTAAAATTTTGCTGGGTTTTTTGCTTGGCGTTTTTTGGCTAACTAAAATTAATGATACGCTTTTATTGTGATATATTAATAAAGTCTCAAACCAATTTTTTTTCTTTTCGTTAGCCTTATCACGCCCCCCCAAAAAGAAATCCTTTTTCCTTAGTTGTATGAAATTGTAAAACCAGCCCAGTGCCGGCATATCATTTGACTGCTTGGCAAGTAAGAGGTGTGAACTTTCCAATTTTAATGTTTTTTTTTTTGTTAGCTACTATTTTTTTTGTGTGCTTGTTTGAATTTAACTTTGGCAAATCTTTCAAATCAACACACATTTAAGGTCAAACAAATAATACTCGTAATATGGCTTTATTTTGATTGATTGTTGTTATTTAAGGCGGCGGGTGTGCTACTCACGATATTTATACATTCATTGCATTCATTCGGCAATCCATCTTTGGATTTATTTTCTTTTATATTTGTAGCATTATTTTTTTGGTGGTGGCTTTGTTTGATTGTTCCTGCATGTATTTCATTATATTATTTTGATTTGAAAATGTTATTTTCTGATTTAAATCAAATCTTTTTCAAATTTAACTGTAATTTATTATAAAATTTTTTTTCTACAATATATTCATATATTGTATTATATGTATTATGAAATGAAAATAAATGTGCTTTAAGCATTAGGTGGCAAATAATTGGTTTATTTTACATAGATACAATTTTTGGTAGTATTAAATCGAATTTATAAAGACTATTAATATGTAGACACTATTTCACTTTTGTCTAGAGAGTAAATATAGTATGGCTTAAGTGATGTATATTTCAAGGTCAGATCATTAAGGATGTATAATTTGTGTCAATATGAGCACATATTGAGTTGGTACTTATTAATTATGAGTTAGTAGTAATGCGCCCGTTGAAAAATGATGATAAACCTCTTTCATGAGTTTTTTCGTTGAAAATGTCATAAGTTTTGAACCGATTGAGATAATCAAATAAGTTAAAAGGCATTTGATAGATAATTGTCCAAACTATGAATGTCCTTTCTAGACGCTTATTTATGGGTTATCAAAGTTGATATTTGTTAACGGCATGAAAAAAATCATGTTTGTGTTAATTAAAATGCATGATTTTTAACAATTGTATATTTTTATGTTTCTTTTTCAAGATTTTTATGTTTTAAAATTATTATCCATAAATAAAAATTTTTTGAAAAATATTGAAAAAATAGACCGTTGGTAAATAGCGATTTATTTAGAGAAACACAAAGCAAACAGTAAATTTTATTTTTCTATGATATACTGAATAAATATGTACATAAATCATTAGAAATAAAAACAAGTAAGAGTGTTAAATTCGGCTGTGCCGAATTTTTTGATACCCTCCACCTGAGTCTTAAACTTTATATTACACCCAATGTTGAGTACGACTACAGTTTAAAACTTTTGTCGATACTGAAACAATAATTAAATAACAAAATTCAAATGATTCTTGGCTAAAAATTATTATTAATAAAAGTAAGCTAATTTTAAAATATTTTTATCTGAATTATTTTTTATTTTTATCTGCATTACATTCAATACAAAAAAAAAAAAAAATACATAATAATAACAGGTAAGAAACTCAATATAGAAATTTAAACTTATCATATTTATTTATTTCATTTTCCATTTTTCATTTTCCATTTTCCGTTTTTCATTTTTCAATTTTCATTTAACATTTTTCAATTTTCATTTTCCATTTTACATTTTCAATTTTCATTTTTCAATTTTCATTTTCCATTTTCCATTTTTCAATTTTTCAATTTTCATTTTCCATTTTTCGATTTTCATTTTCGATTTTGCATTTTCCATTTTTCAATTATCCTTTTCCATTTTTCATTTTCCATTTTTAATTTTTCAATTATCATTTTTCATATTCCATTTTTCAATTTTCATTTTCCATTTTCCATTTTGCGTTTTCCATTTTCCATTTTAAATTTTTCAAATTTAATTTTTCAATTTTCAATTTTCATTTTCCATTTTCCATTTCTCATTTTTAAATTTTCATTTTCCATTTTTCATTTTTCAATTTTTAATTTTCATTTTCCATTATTCATTTTTCAATTTTCCATTATCCATTTTTCAATTTTCATTTTCCATTCTTCATTTTTCAATTTTCCGTTTTTCAATTCTCATTTTCCATTTTCCATTTTGCATTGCCATATTCCATTTTTTAACTTTCATTTTCCATTGTCCATTTTTCAATTTTCGTTTTCCATTTAACATTTTACATTTTTCATTTTTCAATTTTCATTTTCCATTTTCCATTTTTCAGTTTTCATTTTCCATTTTCCATTTTTCATTTTTCATTTTTCATTTTTCATTTTTAATTTTTAATTTTTCATTTTTAATTTTTCATTTTTCATTTTTCATTTTCCATTTTCAATTTTTCAATTTTCAATTCCCCTTTTTCTATTTTCATTTTCAATTTTCCATTTTGCATTTTCCATTTTTGAATTTTCATTTTTAATTTTCCATTTTTAATTTTTAAATTTTCAGTTTCCATTTTTCATTTTCTATTTTTCAATTTTCATTTTCCATTTCCCATTTTCCATTTTCCATCTATCCATCTATCCATTTTGCGTTTTCCATTTTCCATTTCTCATTTTTCATTTTTCAATTTTCATTTTCAATTTTAATTTTCCATTTTCCATTTCTCATTTTTCATTTTTCATTTTTCAATTTTCATTTTCCATTTTTCATTTTTCATTTTCCATTTTCCATTTTTAATTTTTCAATTTTCAATTTTCATTTCCCATTTTCCATTTTCCATTTTCCGTTTTTCATTTTATATTTTTAATTTTTCAATTTTCATTTTCCATTTTTCATTTTTCATTTTTAATTTTCATTTTCCATTATTCATTTTTCAATTTTCCATTTTCCATTTTTCATTTTTCAATTTTCATTTTCCATTCTTCATTTTTCAATTTTCCATTTTTCAATTCTCATTTTCCATTTTCCATTTTGCATTGCCATTTTCCATTTTTTAACTTTCATTTTCCATTGTCCATTTTTCAATTTTCGTTTTCCATTTAACATTTTACATTTTTCATTTTCCATTTTACAATTTTCATTTTCCATTTTCCATTTTTCATTTTTCATTTTTCATTTTTCATTTTTCAATTTTAATTTTCCATTTTCCATTTTTCAAATTGTCATTTTCCATTGTCTATTTTTCAATTTTCATTTTCCATTTTCCGTTTTTCATTTTTCAATTTTCATTTTCCATTTTTCAATTTTCATTTTCCATTTTACATTTTTCATTTTTAAATTTTCATTTTGCATTTTCCATTTTTCAATTTTTCAATTTTCATTTTCAATTTTTCGAATTTCATTTTCGATTTTCCACTTTGCATTTTCCATTTTTCATTTTTCATTTCCCATTTTCAATTTCAATTTTTCAATTTTCATTTTCCGCTTTTTCTATTTTCATTTTCAATTTTCCATTTTGCATTTTCCATTTTTCAATTTTCATTTTCCATTTTCCATTTTGCGTTTTCCATTTTCCATTTTTAATTTTTCAAATTTAGTTTTTCAATTTTCAATTTTCATTTTCCATTTTCCATTTCTCATTTTTAAATTTTCATTTTCCATTTTTCATTTTTCAATTTTTAATTTTCATTTTCCATTATTCATTTTTCAATTTTCCATTTTCCATTTTTCATTTTTCAATTTTCATTTTCCATTCTTCATTTTTCAATTTTCCATTTTTCAATTCTCATTTTCCATTTTCCATTTTGCATTGCCATTTTCCATTTTTTAACTTTCATTTTCCATTGTCCATTTTTCAATTTTCGTTTTCCATTTAACATTTTACATTTTTCATTTTTCAATTTTCATTTTCCATTTTACAATTTTCATTTTCCATTTTTCATTTTTCATTTTTCCATTTTCATTTTCAATTTTCCATTTTTCAAATTGTCATTTTCCATTGTCTATTTTTCAATTTTCATTTTCCATTTTCCATTTTCCGTTTTTCATTTTTCATTTTCCATTTTTCAATTTTCATTTTCCATTTTACATTTTTCATTTTTAAATTTTCATTTTGCATTTTCCATTTTTCAATTTTTCAATTTTCATTTTTAATTTTTCGAATTTCATTTTCGATTTTCCATTTTGCTTTTTCCATTTTTCATTTTTCAGTTTCCATTTTCCATTTTCAATTTTTTAATTTTCATTTCCCCTTTTTCTATTTTCATTTTCAATTTTCCATTTTGCATTTTCCATTCTTGAATTTTCATTTTTAATTTTCCATTTTTAATTTTTCAATTTTCAGTTTCCATTTTTCATTTTCTATTTTTCAATTTTCATTTTCCATTTCCCATTTTCCATTTTCCATCTATCCATTTTGCGTTTTCCATTTCTCATTTTTCATTTTTCAATTTTCATTTTCAATTTTAATTTTCCATGTTCCATTTCTCATTTTTCATTTTTCAATTTTCATTTTCCATTTTGCATTTTCCATTTTTAATTTTTCAATTTTCAATTTTCATTTCCCATTTGCCATTTTCCATTTTCCGTTTTCCATTTTCCGTTTTCCATTTTATATTTTTAATTTTTCAATTTTCATTTTCCATTTTTCATTTTTAATTTTTCAATTTTCAATTTTCAATTTTCATTTTCCATTTTTCATTTTCATTTTCCATTTTCCATTTTTCAATTTTCATTTTTCATTTTCCATTTTCAATTTTCATTTGCCATTTTTGAATTTCATTTTCCATTTTCCATTTTGCGTTTTTAATTTTTTAATTTTCTTTTTCATTTTCCATTATTCATTTTGCAATTTTCATTTTCCATTTTCCATTTTCCATTTTTCATTTTACATTTTTCATATTTCAGTTTTCGTTTTCCATTTCCCACTTTCCATTTTTCACTTTTCAATTTTAATTTTTCACATTCCATTTTCCATTCTTCATTTTCCATTCTCCATTTTTCATTTTCTATTTTCCATTTTACATTTTACATTTTCCATTTTCCGTTTTTCATTTTCCTTTTTTCATTTTCCGTTTTCCATTTTCCATTTTTCAATTTGCATTTTTCATTTTCCTTTTTTAATTTTAATTTTCCATTTTTGAATTTCATTTTCCATTTTGCATTTTTAATTTTTAAATTTTATTTTTCCATTTTCCATTATTCATTTTGCAATTTTCGTTTTCCATTTTCCATTTTTCAAATTTCAGTTTTTGTTTCCCATTTTCCTCTTTCCATTTTCCATTTTTCAATTTTCTTTTTTCATTTTCCATTTTTCATTTTCCATTTCCCATTCTCCATTTTTCATCTTCTCATTTTCATTTTACATTTTTCATTTTCCATTTTCCGTTTTTCATTTTCCCTTTTTCAATTTCCATTTTCCATTCTTCATTTTTCATATTCTATTTTCCATTTTTAATTTTTCATTTTCCATTTTCCATTTTTCATTTTACATTTTCCATATTCCATTTTCCATTTTCTGTTTTTCATTTTCCATTTTCCATTCTCCATTTTCCAGTTTCATTTTCCATTTTTCATCTACCATTTTTCATTTTCCATTTTTCGTTTTCATTTTTTCTTTCATATTGGCGATTTTTTTTATTATAACGGGATAACGATAAAAATATATGTGGCAATAGTACTAACAAGAGGTATGTTATTGTGTTCTTGGTATTGTTAATATATATGCATAATTTTTTGTGGCGTTTTTTTTTATGTTGTTGTACAATTATTATGTTCAACCACTAAACTGTTACAACAAACACACTGGGTTTTATGTTTTTTTTTTAGAGGTATCTACATATTTTTGCTCGTTTCTAATCACGATGATGCCCGATTTAACCCATTTTCAATACCAACCTACTGGGAAATGATATTATTGTAGCCTTATTCAGTTAGATGGCTTTTTTTGTGAATGAGCGTGATTTCAACAGACAGACGGACAGACGGACATCGCTATATCGACTCGAGCTGTGATAAGGATCAGGAATATACATACTTTATGGGGTTGGAAATTAGTTTTTCGATGCGTTACAAACGGAATGACAAACCTATATATACCCTCTGCCACTGAAGTGTGGAGGGTATAAAAATGCGATTAGTTACTTAGTTTTTTAAAACTCTTTCTTTTAACTCATACTCTCTGTCTGTCTGTCTGTCGTGGGTCAACCCCATTCCCCCATATCTAATTGATCTGAAACTTGGCCCATAGTCTTGTTGTGACTACAGATTAATTTTGGGGTAGTCACGCACAGTCATGCATAGTCACGCACTGTCACGGAGTGATCTAAATGTCATTCCCCTCAACCGATAGATCTGAAACTTGGTCCATACACTTGCTGTGAAAAAAAGATTAACTTTGATTTAGTCACGCACAATCACGCATGGTCACGCACAGTCACATAGAGATTTAAAACGGATTTCCGCTCATCCACTCAATCTGAAACTTGGTCGATATATTTGCTGTAAAAAATGATTAACTTCGACATAGTCACGCACAGTTACGCATAGTCACGCACACTCACGGTGTGATTCAAACCCATTTCCCCTTATCCGATCGATCTGAAACTGGGTCGATAGACTTGCTGTGAAAAAAGATTAACTTTGACATAATCACGCACAGTCAGTAAAACCTCACATCCCCCATCGTATGGATCTAAAACTTTGTCCATAGACTTGTTGTGGTCAAAGATTCATTTTAAAATAGTCACGCAAAGTTACGTACTGAGATTCAAAACTCATATGCATAAGCAAAGAAAGAGTTTTAGTAAAAACTTTGTTTTTATGGGTTAGATTATTTATATTCTACCTGAAACTGGACCAAATTGACTAAAGATTGTATGTTTTTTGAAAACTGAAAATCGGTCAACTTTGTCATCTTTGAATAATTTCCTATAAGATGAGTTTATGCAAAATATCGTAAGCGCACTTTTGTTCTAAGAGCGCCACTGTGAGATGTTCAGTTTTCGAGATATAAGCGATTTTATGGAAATAAATACACCAATATTTGAACAAATTTAATATATTTTTAATAAAAATTCATCATGATTAATTAAAAGTTTCCCGCGGGACTAGAAAATTAATAGAGGAAGTGAAATTTTAATAAACGGATATAAATTTTGAGAATTATTGACTAAATTGATTAAAATTGATTTAGTCTTTGCTGTCACTAAATATTTTATTCATAAACAAAAAATAACAACTTCAGATTTTAAAACTAAATACAACAAGTGCTAAATTCAGCTGTACCGAATCTTTGATACTCTCTACCCGTTATCTTAACACAATAATAAGAAGAAACAAAAAATAAGTAAAAAAATTTTGACATGAAAATATGCGTTTTTTTAATCTTTCTTATCTACTATATTAATAGGCTAGGCGATTTCTTGTGACCGATGTTTTGTTCTACCATTTTATCCCGATTTTGACCAAGCGTATATTATTTGAAAGCCGTTTTTTTAGCCGTTTTGCAAACTTACAGATTTTTTAATTTTTTCCTTTATTTTGAATAAATTGCATTTAAAGTTGGTACTAACACATACAAAAAATTATATATATGATATGTGTGTTTTATTAAATTTGTTAATGGGTTTGTTAATGAGTTTGTTATCCTCATTCACAATAACAATAAACCATAAAATTGGTGGTTTGTGAATTGGCTAAGCTGAAAAATTAATCTGCCTAGAAATTGCACTTGAATTTCGAGCGCTGGAATCTGCTAGTGTACAGTAAAAGCCTCATTATTTGGTATCCAATTTGTACATTTTTATGAATTTTTTTCTTATTTTTTATTATTCGGGGATTTCCTGATATATATAAAAATATTTTTTTTAGTATATAATTTGAAAATAAATAAACGAGAATCATAAACAATATCCGGAATTTTCAAGGCTTTTATCGTACATCTTATACACCACTGGACCAATTGTCTTGATATTTTTACAGTAGGTAATTATCTATCCCGACGGAAAAATAGGCTACATTTTTTGGATTTTTTCAAGTGGGCGTAGCACCTCCCATATAAGGTGAATTTTTAACATTTAATTTTAACATATAATACGGGAGTACTACGACAGCAAGATTTCTGAAACTATGTGCATGTACATATTAAACTAATTTAAAGAGTTGCGAAAAAATGGGAGGGATCGGACCAATAGGCGTGGCACACACTATACAAAGAGAATGTTTAATATCATATATGTATATAGAGTACAGTAATAGAGAAAGGCTTGGTACTTTCTGTGAGTTAATAAGCTATTAATGTTAGTCGGACAAAAAATGGGTGGGATCTGTTCAGTGCGCGTGGCATCCCCCATACAAAGCAAATATTTAATGTCATACATGTACAGTATTGTAATAGTGAAAGTCTTGGGACTTTGTCCGAGTTCATGGGTTCTTAATGTTAGTAGTCGGGAAAAATGGGCGGGAGCGCACTAATGGGTGTAGCAACACCCATAAAAATTAAATATTTAATGGCATATATCTGGAGTACTGTAGCTTCTAAAGCCTTGGGACTTTGTGTGAGTTCATAAGTTATTAATGTGAATAGTCGGACAAGAAATGGGCGGGATCGGACTAATGGGCGCATCACCCACATACAAAAGAAATATTTAATATCATATAACTAGAGTATTATAATAGAAAAACCTTGGGACTTTACCTAAGTTCATGAATAATTAATGAGAGTAGTTGCACAAAAAATCGGCGGGATCAAAAAATATGAAGTACTATGAAAATGACAGTCTTGAAACCTTTGACAAGTGCATTAATTATCAATGTGAGAAGTCGCGGAAAATATGGGCGTAATCGCCAATATCAAAAATCGCGAATAACAAAAATGGTCAAAAAATAAAAATCGCCAAAATCAAAATTCGCAAAAAACAAAAACCGCCAAAATCAATAATCACAAAAAACAAAAATAGTCTAATTAAAAAATCGCCTAAATCGAAAATCGGGAATAACAGAAATCGCCAAAAACAAAAATTGCCAGAAGCGCAAATCGAGAATAACAAAAATTGCAAAAAACAAAAATAGCCAAAATCAAGAATCGGCAAAACAGAACAATAACAAAAATCGGCGAATCATAAATCGCTAAAGCCAAAAATCCCCAAAATCAAAAATCGCTAAAAGCAAAAATCAAAAATCGCAAAAAAAAACAAAAATCGCTATAATCAAAAATAGCAAAACCCGAAAATTGCGAATAACAAAAATCACCAAAATCGTCTAAATCAAAAATTGCCAAAACTGGAAATTGTGGATAACAAAAATCGCAACAAATAACAGGCCATTATGAAAAATCGCCAAAACCGAAAAACGCGAATAACAAAAATTACAAAACTGAATTAAACCATGATCTAAATGTTTAAAATGGGTCGACAATGGTGACAAACTCCAATAGACATTCGTGAGTTTATAATAAACCACCATAAAGTTTAAAAACGATAAGAGAAGTTCGAAGACTGGCAAACAGAAGTCAATCCACCGTTTACAATATCGTTAAACGCTACAAAGTAACAACTAAAATATTTGCTGAAGCTCAGGTGCGGTATTTAGTAAGAAAAATCAAATAGCACCTTTCTAAGTGCTCCATATTTAACAGAAATAGTTGAGACAGATTTAGGAACACGACCCACTGTTTCCACTCTGCAAAATATGGTACGAAACGAAAATTTTGGAAGAAGAAGATGCAGAAAAACCATTTTTGTAGTACACTAAGGAGTACAGATTATTGATTTTGCATTTTGGCAAAAGCTTTTATTTACTGATGAGAACAACTTTCACCTTTTTTGGTCACTATTAAATAACTATTGAATATGAAGGAGGCTCAGTAATGGTTTGGAGCCTTTTTTGGCAGCAGAACCCGACATAGTCTTTTTTACTGATGAAATTGTGAATGGAAAGGTATATCTTAATATTTTGTCTTTAGTATTGGTGACTATTGGTATTTTTATCAAGACAACGGCCCCAAGGACCAAACGTAAAATGTAAGATCCTGGCATTTGTACAATTGTCAAAGCCTCAAAGCCTGACATTAATGTAATATTTATGGGATACTTAGGAAAATCATATAATTTAAAAAAATTGATCTAGAAAGGCTTTACTTGTAAAATGACAAAATACCGGTCCTGAGTATTGGAAAAAGTTAGTACAATCAATGCAAATACGTGTTAAGATGGTGATCTTAAATAAAGGAATATATAGAAATTACTAAAATCTTAAATTATGTTTGGTTTGCTCAAGTTTTTTTATTGTATTAGTCTTAATTATTATTTTTTTAATGTTCCTACTAAATGGAATTAAGATTTATTTATACGAATAAAAAGGTATTAACAAAATCTACCATCTACAATAAAAAAAATTATGGTTTTTAATTTATTATACATTTTTTCTTAATTCAAAAAATACTTATGCCTTGTACTATTTTCGATTACGCCAACTGTACTCATATAATATTAAAAGAAATATAATTAATTATTTCAAATATTCATGTATACAGTAAGCGACATTTTAATAGACGTCTTTATATTTTTTACTTTTACAGTAATAAATTTTCATTCTTTTTGTATTTTAGTAATAATAAAACACAAAACTTTAAAAATTTCATTAAAAAAATTTCCTAACCTTATTCTATAAAAAATAGCCAGTTGCTTTTCTTTGAGAAAATTCAAATTTGTGTGAAATTTTAATGGACGAAAGTTGTAAATTATTTTATTTACACTTATAAAAGTTGGTGTAAAGATAAAGTTTGAAGGTTCTCTTAATGTTGATATTGTGGGAAACAAAAAACGTAAATAAGAATTTGAATTTTAAATACTAACAAAAATTGGGTAAAAGGCAGCCAAAAAATTAGGTTAAACTAATGCTTATTGTGGGCGTGGCATGCTGTCAAACCAACTGTTTTTGTAATTTCAGAAAAAGGTGTTTTGTTTTGTTTTGTTTTATATCAAAAATAAGTGGTTACTAATCGCCAGTTATCATCGATAATGACCTGCGGTCCTTTTTACAAGGTTGGTAAGATTGTGGTTTTTAGTTGTTGCAAGTGGTCATAGCCCTACCGTTTAATATTAGGGGTGTTCTGAAATATTTATTACACAGATCCGATCATCTCCAGTATTCGAAATTAATGGAAAGTAGAACATCAGGATTTAGATGAAGAAGTCAAAAAAGTACTAAAGAACAGAATATGGAATATTTGCAATCAATATTTGAATCAAATGAATAATCTATAATATTAATAGGCTAGGCGATTTCTTGTTACCGAGGTTTAGTTCTACCGTTTTATACCGATTTTGACCAAACGTATATTATTTGAAAGGTATTTCTTTTTAGCCGTTTTGCAGATTTACAGATTTTTAATTTTTGTCCTTTATTTTGAGTAAATTACATTTAAAGTTGATACTAACACATACATAAAATTATACAATGCTATGTGTGAGTTTATTTAATTTGTTAATGTGTTTGTAATAAAAATTAGTTTTTTTTTTTGTTTTGGCTATAATTGATTAGCATTACCTTTAGGGTCTTTATTTAATGTAGAAATAAAATTTCCTAGAATTTCCACTCGAATTTCGAGGGCTGGAATCTGCTAGTTATTATTAAAACATTTCATACATACGTGGATAAAAAAAACCTTTTAAAAATAAATACTGCAAGATATTTTATTAGCTTGTGTAACAATGGGAGGTTCTGTTTATTATTATTTTTTACTAATACTATGTTTTTCGTACTTAAATCACAATGAAAGGCAATTATTATTACTAGTAAATTCCAGCGCTCGAAATTCGATTGCGATTTCTAGGCAACTTTTTTTTTATCTAGTTATCCCATTCACAAATTAACACTATTTTGGTTTATTATTATTGTGAATGAAGAAAACAATCTCATTAACAAACACATTAACAAAGTTAATAAACACATACATAGCATATGTATAATTTTATGTATGTGTTAGTAGCCACTTTAAATGAAATTTACTCAAAGTAAAAAAAAAAATTAAAAATCTGTAAATCTGGTGAACAGCCAAAAAGAAATACCTTTCAAATAATATACGTTTGGTCAAAATCGGTATAAAACGGTAGAACTAAACCTCGGTAACAAGAAATCGCCTAGCCCATTAATATTATAGATTATTCATTTGATTCAAATATTGATTGCAAATATTCCATATTCTTTTCTTTAGTACTTTTTTGACTTCTTCTTCTAAATCCTGATGTTCTACTTTCCATTAATTGGAGATGAACAGATCTGTTTAATAAATACTTCAGAACACCCTTAATATTAAATGGTAGGGCTATGACCACTTGCAACAACTAAAGACTACAATCTTACCAACCTTGTAAAAAGGACAGCAGGTCATTATCGATGATAACTGGCGATTAGTAACCATTTATTTTTGATATAAAACAAAACAAAACACCTTTTTCTGAAATCAAAAAACAGTTGCCACGCCCACAATAAGCATTAGTTTAACCTAATTTGTTGGCTGCCTTTTACCCAATTTTTGTTAGTATTTAAAATTCAAATTTTTATTTACGTTTTTTGTTTCCCACAATATCAACATTAAGAGAACCTTCAAACTTTATCTTTACACCAACTTTTATAAGTGTAAATAAAATAATTTACAACTTTCGTCCATTAAAATTTCACTCAAATTTTAATTTTTTCAAAGAAAAGCAACTGGCTATTTTTTATAGAATAAGGTTAGGAAATTTTTTTAATGAAATTTTTTAAAGTTTTGTGTTTTATTATTACTAAAATACAAAAAGAATGGAAATTTATTACTGTAAAAGTAAAAAATATAAAGACGTCTATTAAAATGTCGCTTACTGTATACATGAATATTTGAAATAATTAATTATATTTCTTTTAATATTATATGAGTACAGTTGGCGTAATCGAAAATAGTACAAGGCATAAGTATTTTTTGAATTAAGAAAAAATGTATAATAAATTAAAAACCATAATTTTTTTTATTGTAGATGGTAGATTTTGTTAATACCTTTTTATTCGTGTAAATAAATCTTAATTCCATTTAGTAGGAACATTAAAAAAATAATAATTAAGACTAATACAATAAAAAAACTTGAGCAAACCAAACATAATTTAAGATTTTAGTAATTTCTATATATTCCTTTATTTAAGATCACCATCTTAACACGTATTTGCATTGATTGTACTAACTTTTTCCAATACTCAGGACCGGTATTTTGTCATTTTACAAGTAAAGCCTTTCTAGATCAATTTTTTTAAATTATATGATTTTCCTAAGTATCCCATAAATATTACATTAATGTCAGGTTTTGAGGAGTCGTTTTTCTTAACATGTTGACAATTGTACAAATGCCAGGATCTTACATTTTACGTTTGGTCCTTGGGGCCGTTGTCTTGATAAAAATACCAATAGTCACCAATACTAAAGACAAAATATTAGGACATACCTTCTCATTCATAATTTCATCAGTAGAAAAGACTATGTAGGGTTCTGCTGCCAAAAAGGCCCCAAACCATTACTGAGCCTCCTTCATATTCAATAGTTATTTAATAGTGACTAAAAAAGGTGAAAGTTGTTCTCATCAGTAAATAAAAGCTTTTGCCAAAATGCAAAATCAATAATCTGTACTCCTTAGTGTACTACAAAAATGTTTTTTCTGCATCTTCTTCTTCCAAAATTTTCGTTTCGTGCCATATTTTGCATAGTGGAAGCAGTGGATCGTGTTCCTAAGTCTGTCTCAACTATTTCTTTTAAATATGGAGCACTTAGAAAGGGGCTATTTGATTTTTCTTACTAAATACCGCACCTGAGCTTCAGCAAATATTTTAGTTGTTACTTTGTAGCGTTTAACGATATTGTAAACGGTGGATTGACTTCTGTTCGCCAGTCTTCGAACTTCTCTTATCGTTTTTAAACTTTATGGTGGTTTATTATAAACTCACGAATGTCTATTGGTGTTTGTCACCATTGTCGACCCATTTTAAACATTTAGATCATGGTTTAATTCAGTTTTGTAATTTTTGTTATTCGGTTTTGACGATTTTTCATAATGGCCTGTTATTTGTTGCGATTTTAGTTATCCACAATTTCCAGTTTTGGCAATTTTTGATTTAGACGATTTTGGTGATTTTTGTTATTCGCAATTTTCGGGTTTTGCTATTTTTGATTATAGCGATTTTTGTTTTTTTTTTTGCGATTTTTGATTTTTGCTTTTAGCGATTTTTGATTTTGGGGATTTTTGGCTTTAGCGATTTTTGATTCGCCGATTTTTGTTATTCGCGATGTTCTGTTTTGCCGATTTTTGATTTTGGCTATTTTTGTTTTTTGCAATGTTTGTTATTCTCGATTTGCGCTTCTGGCAATTTTTGTTTTTGGCGATTTCTGTTATTCTCGATTTTCGATTTAGGCGATTTTTTAATTAGACTATTTTTGTTTTTTGTGATTATTGATTTTGGCGGTTTTTGTTTTTTGCGAATTTTGATTTTGGCGATTTTTATTTTTTGACCATTTTTGTTATTCGCGATTTTTGATCTTGGTGATTACGCCCATATTTTTGGCGATTCCGCCCATTTTTTTGATCCCGCCGATTTTTTGTGCAACTACTCTCATTAATTATTCATGAACTTAGGTAAAGTCCCAAGGTTTTTCTATTATAATACTCTAGTTATATGATATTAAATATTTCCTTTGTATGTGGGTGATGCGCCCATTAGTCCGATCCCGCCCATTTCTTGTCCGACTATTCACATTAATAACTTATGAACTCACACAAAGTCCCAAGGCTTTAGAAGCTACATTACTCCAGATATATGCCATTAAATATTTAATTTTTATGGGTGTTGCTACACCCATTAGTGCGCTCCCGCCCTTTTTTGCCGACTACTAGCATTAATAACCCATGAACTCGGACAAAGTCCCAAGACTTTCACTATTACAGTACTCTACATGTATGACATTAAATATTTGCTTTGTATGGGGGATGCCACGCGCACTGAACAAATCCCACCCATTTTTTGTCCGACTAACATTAATAGCTTATTAACTCACAGAAAGTACCAAGCCTTTCTCTATTACTGTACTCTACTCTACATATATGATATTAAACATTCTCTTTGTATAGTGTGTGCCACGCCTATTGGTCCGATCCCTCCCATTTTTTCGCAACTCTTTAAATTAGTTTAATATGTACATGCACATAGTTTCAGAAATCTTGCTGTCGTAGTACTCCCGTATTATATGTTAAAATTAAATGTTAAAAATTCACCTTATATGGGAGGTGCTACGCCCACTTGAAAAAATCCAAAAAATGTATCCTATTTTTCCGTCGGGATAGATAATTACCTACTGTAAAAATATCAAGACAATTGGTCCAGTGGTGTATAAGATGTACGATAAAAGCCTTGAAAATTCCGGATATTGTTTATGATTCTCGTTTATTTATTTTCAAATTATATACTAAAAAAAAATTTTTTATATATATCAGGAAATCCCCGAATAATAAAAAATAAGAAAAAAATTCATAAAAATGTACAAATTGGATACCAAATAATGAGGCTTTTACTGTATGCTAGCAGATTCCAGCGCTCGAAATTCGAGTGCAATTTCTAGGCAGATTAATTTTTCAGCTTAGCCAATTCACAAACTACCAATTTTATGGTTTATTGTTATTGTGAATGAGGATAACAAACTCATTAACAACCCCTTTAACAAATTTAATAAAACACACATAACATATATATAATTTTTTGTATGTGTTAGTAGCAACATTAAATGCAATTTATTCAAAATAAAGGAAAAAATTTAAAAATCTGTAAGTTTGCAAAACGGCTTTCAAATAATATACGCTTGGTCAAAATCGGGATAAAATGGTAGAACAAAACATCGGTCTCAAGAAATCGCCTAGCCTATTAATATTATAGATATACTTATATGATAAAAATAATATTTGACTAATAAATTTTTTCTAATGAAGAGCGTATTGTAAAAGTACATTGCGTGTGAATTGCCTGGTCATTCAATAATTTTTCTTCCTCTGGATTCGATTTAATTTATGAATCTATACTGATTGAACGAAAATTGTTGTATCCGTTGTAGCAAGATGAATCCTGGGATTTAGAACTATATCGTTCTGATTGCATGTTGAAATGATTTTTGCTCTTATAAGATTTCGTTCAGGCTCTGTCACAATCAATCAAGTTCCATTTGAAAGCCAATTGTTCGAGGTTTGCGTTTTTGAAATTTTGCCATTTTTCGTTTTTATGATTTTTCGATTTTTGCAATTTAAAATTTTTTCGATTTTGCCATTTTGGTGTTTTTGGGATTTTCCATTCTTGTGATTCGTGTTGTTACGATTTTGAGTTTTTGATACTTTTACGTTCTTGCGATTTTGCATTTTTTCGATTTGACGTTTTTGCGTTTTTGAGATTTTCAATTTTTGCGATTTTTTGTGTTTGCGATTTATGTCTTTGCTAATTTGCGTTTGGCATTTTTTCGATTTCCGATTTGACGATTTTGCGACCTGCGATTTTGCTATTTTGCGGTTTTGTGTTTTTACGATTTTGGTGTTTTTGATTTGACGTTTTTGCGATCTGCTTTATTGCATTTTTGCGTTTTGGGGTTTTCCGTTTTTGCGAATTTGTGATTTTTTGTTTCGTGTTTAGCATTTTTTCGATTTTGAGATTTGAGGTTTTTTAAGTTTTTGCGATTCACGTTTTTGTTATTTTGCGTTTTTGCGATTTTGCATTTTTCGATTTTGCGTTTTTGCACTTTTGCATTTTTACGATTATGAATTTTTTCCATTTTATGTGATTTTGCGATTTTTTTTGCGATTCATACTTTTGCTATTTAGCGTCTTTAATTTTTTCGATTTTGAGATTGGAGGTTTTTGCGTTTTTGCGATTAACGTTATTGCTATTTTGCGTTATTGCGATTTTGCATTTTTGCGATTTTGCGTTTTTCGATTTTGCCATTTTCCTATTTTTAGGATTTTCCGTTCTTGTGATTCGTGTTTTTACGATTTTGAGTTTTTGATACTTTTGCGTTCTTGCGATTTTGCATTTTTTCGATTTGACGATTTTGAGATTTTCAATTTTTGCAATTTTTTGTTTTTGCGATTTGTGTCTTTGCTAATTTGCGTTTGGCATTTTTTCGATTTCCGATTTGACGTTTTTGCGACCTGCGATTTTGCTATTTTGCGGTTTTGTGGTTTTACGATTTTTGTGTTTTTGATTTGACGTTTTTGCGATCTGCGTTTTTGCATTTTTGCGTTTTGGGGTTTTCCGTTTTTGCGAATTATTGATTTTTTGTTTCGTGTTTTGCATTTTTTCGATTTTGAGATTGGAGGTTTTTGCGTTTTTGCATTTCACGTTTTTGTTTTTTTCGTTTTTGCGATTTTGCATTCTTGCGATTTTGCATTTTTGGACTTTTGAATTTTTACGATTATGAATTTTTTCCATTTTGCGATTTGATGTTTTTGCGTTTTGGGATTTTTCTTTTCTGCGATTTTTTTGCGATTCATATTTTTTCATTTTGCTAATTTTCGTTTGGCATTTTTTCGATTTTCCGATTTGACGTTTTTGCGATCGGGGTTTTTGCTATTTTGCGGTTTTGCGTTTTTACGATTTTGGTGTTTTTGATTTGACGTTTTTGCGATCTACGTTTTTGCATTTTCCATTTTGGGATTTTCCGTTTTTGCGATCTTGAGTTTTTTGCGATTTGAGTTTTTTGCGTTTTTGATTTTGCGTTTTTGAGACTTTTGCATTTTTACGATTATGCATTTTTTCCGTTTTGCGATTTGATGTTTTTGCGTTTTGGGATTTTTCGTTGTTGCGATTTTGCGATTTTTTTGCGATTCACGTTTTTGCTATTTTTCGTCTTACATTTTTTCGATTTTTAGATTTGAGGTTTTTGCATTTTTGCGATTAACGTTATTGCTATTTTGCGTTATTGCGATTTTGCATTTTTGCGATTTTGCGTTTTTGAGACTTGAATTTTTGCGATTATCCATTTTATGCAATTCGTGTTTTGCGATTTTGCGAATAGCAATTTTGGTATTTCAAGTTTTATAGTTTTTCGATTTTGCTATTTCCGTATTGCTATTTTAGGCTTTTTCGATTTTGCGTTTTTTAGATTTTGGGATTTTACGTTTTTGGGGTTTTTTTGTATACATACTTAAATTAAAATATACGTACAGTGTTACACATGCAACGAATAAGTGATGAGTGTAACTATATCTTAAGATGAAAATTATCATGTTGATGCGTATTACATTACCACAGCCACATGCTTATTTGGCGAAGCTAAGGCTTTTTAATTTTAATAGTTTAGAGTTAATGAGTAATGAGTAAACAATGAGTAATAATATGAAATTAAAGACTTTTAGTTTATAAATAATAGTCTTTTTTTACATATTTTTATTTTGAATAAAAATTGTAGTTTATACCTTAAAATAACAATCTTGCAACTGACCTCCAAGGTGCTGAGCAACTCACGCTTTTCATGAAATTGGGGTTAATTGTTGTGTTGTGTCATTGAACTTATTGAAGAAGAGACGGTTTTTTTGATTACTTATGAATTTTTTTCTAGTTTCCAATGTTTCAACCATGCCGATCAACAATTTTCAGAGCATTCTGAAAATACTCTTTGTTAAAAAATTCTTTAATAACAGAGATGCCTTCAGAGGATATATCGCTTTTTCAGAATATTTGTACATAAGTGAGTCTTTTTTAGGAGAAAGTTAGAACTTTTTTTGCTCATGTTAGGAGTACCACTGTAAGTGTTTGCTTATAATGTCACTGTGCGCTTTTTCAACTGACTTCTAAATGGTTCATTAATTAATAATAAAATTTAATTACAATTGAATTAGCTCAAACATATAAACATTAATTCATTAATACAAATTAATTAAATAACAAATATATATGTACGCGATTTCCTAAAAGTCTAACAAACCTGTTTATATACCCTATACCACTATGTGGTCAGGGTATAATGACCATGACGATGTTTGTAACTACCAAAAATATTTGACTTCAACCCATCTCTTATTATACCGAATCAGAATCACTTTCTGAGTCGATTTAATGATGTCCGTCCATCCGTCCGTCTGTTTATGAGCTTATATCGGTCATTGGATTAAAGCTGTTGAAATTTGTGAAAATCGGTTCATGTTCAGACCTGGTCCCCATACAAATTACCCCTATGATATGATTTAAATTGCCATAATATCCAAATTATCATGTCGATCTCGGTCAAATTGGGTTTGTTTATGTTTATTATATCCATTTATCAGTAGTCCAAAAGTAAACCCTATAGGACAATTCTTAGTCATAGTTCCGACATGAAACTAATTCCCGATCTTAACTTAAATCTATCAAAAATCGCAAATATTGCACAGATTTTTCTCAAATTTGGTTTGTATATGTTTTTACAAAAAATAAGTGACCCTGCCACATATGATCAGGATCGGTCTATTTTTTGACCTAGTCCCCCTATAAATATAGCATGCGATATGAACTTTTTCATGTCCGAAGGCAAAAACTTAATTTCAATGCCACTCAAATTTGGATTATGCTTATTTTCCATATCTAAGTTAAATATGATCTAAAAACTCTTGGTATAGGGCATCGTACTGTCGGTCTAGACCGACAATAATTTCCTTACTTGTTTAAATTAAATAAGTTTGCACTTTCATAGATAAAACTAACTGCAAAGAAGGGCAATAACCAAACCATAGGCAAAGTTAGTAGCATCCATAGTAAAATCAAGATTTTACTACCTATCGTCTCACAAACACACATACAAGGAGTCGTGACTTAATATCATAAATCATTTAGCAAAGTTAATTGTTACAAAATGAACAAAACGTCTGTTGGATGGTCTGTTTGTAACTCCAACACATCAAAACTGAATGCAATTTAATATGTTTACGAAATATTATTTATTTTCAAATACCGTTTAACTCGAATTTTGTAAAATGTACATGAATGTATAATTTACACTTGAATGTTTAAAACTGAGGTACGAAACAAATGCTGTACAAATGAACAGTACTCTGGCAATTATCCAACGTGGGACAGAAAGTGTAAGCGCTGCAATATTTTCTCATTGTATGATGAGGTGGTGGTAAATGATAATGGTGTTGTGGTTTTATTCACATAATAAAGTAATTTACTCTTCTATTGAGGGTCATTTGAATAGGGAGTGGGTATAAGTCTAGCGGATCGCTAATTATTTCTTTCTTTTGCTGTAAAAACACAAGAGCTCACATCAACGGCTTAAAAAAGTTTCAAAGAGAACTCAAGTTGGCCATAAGTGATTAATTTTTCGAAAGATTTGCTTGTTTCAACATTTATAAGGGTAATTGTTAACAATTGGGTATACTATTCAGGTCTGTGGCACAAAACATCCAGTACCGGCCACTGGATCATATTTTAACCTTTAATCTATAATATTAATAGGCTAGGCGATTTCTTGTGACCGATGTTTTGTTCTACCGTTTTATCTCGATTTTGGCCAAACGTATATTATTTGAATGGTATTTCTTTTTAGCTATTTTCCAGATTTCCAGATTTTTAAATTTTTTCCTGTATTTTCAGTAAATTGCATTTAAAGTTGCTACTAACACATACATAAAATTATTCATATGCTATGTGTGTGCTTATTAAATTTGTTAATGTGCTTGTTTGTTAATGAGTTTGTTATCTTCATTCACAATAATAATAAAAAATAAAAGTGTTGGTTTGTGAATTGGCTAAGTTGAAAAATAAAGCTGCCTAGAAATTGCACTCTAATTTCGAGCGCTGGAATTTGCTGGTTACAATAAATCTAGGTATTTCAAAGATTTTCTTTCGTATAACCAATGAAAATAAGTAAGAAAATTATAGTTGGCTTAGAGCACTATATAATACCCTATACCATGCGTTTCGTGCGAAGCTCTTGGACATACTTTTGCTGAGGAAATAATTTTGCTGAGGCATAAACCAAAAATTAGTGCCATTGTTATTAATGTGTGCCATGCAGAGATGCACAAGTTATTTTTGGAAAAGTTAGTTAAAGGCGTTAAATTTAGCGTGCTATTGTGATAAATTTGAATTTCCAGAGAATGCTTTCTTATAAAGATTTATTTTCAACTTGCTCACTTGCTTACTTAACTGCACATTTTTGATTCATTTTCCCATTCAAAGACTTCAAAATATCTAAAAATTATATCCTCGTGGGAATTTATATCATGGAATTATTTTTGTTCTGGATGTTTATAACACCGCATACAACACTAATAACAATTTTGAGGTTTGTAGAACAAAGACAGGGCTTGGTCTTAGGCAACAATCCCCAATCGCTTTTATATATGTATATATAATATATGAATGCATAAATAACATATATAAATTTTTCGTAGAATATTAGTATAATATATCTTGACCAACAGTTTACATCATGCAAATATTGTTTACTGTGGTTTTAGTCCTTAAATTAACACATCATTCAGTTTCTGAGAGTTAAACCACAAACCCATAAAGCAAATTTCTTTTAGTAGCAATAACAAATATGATTAAAACATAAGCAGAGTGTGTCAATAAGAAAGATATTTTCTTAATTTGAAATAGGGCTGTACTTATATATAACTGGTCTACAAATTAAAAAAAAATTGACTGCAGAAACGAAGCATGTTTTTTAACTAATCCGGGTGCGCTGAATACGAATCTGGCATAAAAATGGGGCTATAACGTCTTGTTAATTTTTTATCGCATGCTGGCAATACTGTAAAACAGTCAATACTGACACTACAATTTCACAATTATTAATTTGACGAAAGCTCACATTCGTTCTAAATCTTTTTAATAGTAGTGTTTAAGCATGCCAGGGAGATCGTGTGTTACTGATTCAAGCTATTTTTGCTTTGTGTGTGAATATTTGGTTGGAAAAAAGGATATGCAATATCAGTATCATTAAAATATTCATATTTACCAGACTTCAGAAAAAAAACACACACTGAATAAAAAACTCGTACATATATGTAAACAAACACATATTTTTTCATATCAATTATGTGTGTTTCTAAATTTCGTACGGTGCTTAACACAATCATGACTGTGTTTCGTTTTAATATTTCATTATCTTAACGAACATTTTTTTATCACGTTTTTTTGTTTCGAACATACATAAACCACACAGATTCGAGTGTAGCTTTATTTTAAGTTCGTTTTCTTGAACGTGTACTGCGAAAAAACAGAACATGAACAATAAACAGGTTCGAGTTCAGTTATATTTTAAGTTCGTGTTCTGGTACGTGTACTGCGAAAACACGGAACATGAACAATAAACAGGTTCGACTTCAGTTATGTTCAGTTATATTTTAGTTCAGTTATATTTTAAGTTCATGTTCAGACTCGTGTACTGAGAAAAATTAAAACATCAATTCGTGATCTGATACACCCTGATGAAAACGACGATAATTGTTTCAACCAAATTTATTCAAATTTTATTGACCCTTTTTTATGACACGTTCAAATTGTTTACAATTGTCAAATATTTTCAAATTTTATTGAATAAAAGATGGTAATAAAAGATTTAAGACACAAACGCTATTTAGCATCATAAAAGTTACACTTGTTGGATCAGATCCATTACTAACCGGAAAAAGGAAAAGTTATAAGAAAAAAATTCATCATATACCACAGATGGAATGACACTATATTTAATAATTTTGTCAAACACAACAGGCGAAGAAAATGTTAATGATGATGAATATGAAGATGATTACTATGAAAGTGATGATGATTACGATGAGTGTGAAATACTGTTTTTTTTAATGGAGCATTAAGTACACCATAGTTTGCAATTTGATTCATTAATTTATCTCTTTAGAATCCAAAGTTACATCAAAAATGGTGAAAGAAGATAATTTTTTCCCAAAAATAAAAAAACGCTTGACAGGTTTAAAAAAATTTAAAAAAATTATTTTTGATGCACTAATAATAATTTGTAAAAAAATGTATTTTTTTTTTAAATACGGCTTCCCTGAATTAATCCTCATTTTGACTAAAATTCAACCCACTGTGCGCTGGCTGCGTTAAATAATGAATTTCATTGGACGTCTATGAAGTACTAAGTACTGTTCTAGTAAAAGAAAAATAATGCCATTTTTTAAATCGTAACTAATTCTTTCTATAGAAGACACGATCATTGTTTTATGCCGTTTTCTTTTCTTACAAAAAATGTCGCATTTTATTTGCACTTCTTTCGAAAAGTGTATTTTTTATTTATATGGGGGATTTCATGTCAAGTGGACCAACTTTTGAAACCGATGTCTTCCGATCGGGATGAAATTTGCACCAAGGTTAGTCCTATTGGATAGTAGTTTAGACACAATTTTTCAATAAGATCGGTCCAGATCTCTCTGAGTTAGAGGGGATCAAAATTTGACATTTTGGCCAAACAGGTGTTTCTTCTCATCCATGTAACTTATTACCTATTGTTCTTAGAAAATTTTCTCCTAAAGAGTTTAGATAGCTATTTATTCAATATTTCGGAAAAAAATACTTAAAAAAAAAAAATTTTTTTTAGACTTTTTTTTTGCTAAATTAAAGCATTCTTTGCCTTTTTTTCAAAAAGGGAATTTTTTTTTTTTTTTTCATAAGAAAGCTTAGGATTTTTCCTTTAAGAGCTTTTTGGTCGCTTAGTGGGATGGGAGTGGGATATCTATCAAAATAAATGTTTTGTAACTCAAGACGACGGTTTTTCAATTTTTCACAAATGCACTATTTTGAATTTTTTCCTATTTGTGTGTAAAACCTTACAAATAAAACTTATACTGAGAAACTAGACAAATTAACCTTTCCGAAGGTATGTAACATAACTTCATAACATAACAGAAGAGAATGGTTATCTGTAACCTGAAACAGTTATTTGGAACATTTCAATCTGGCTTCACGAAATTAACCCAAATTTACCATGAAAATGTTAAACTGATGTGGAAGGAAATCAACTTAAAGTCTTTAACAGATGATTCGGCAGAATATTTACACGATTACCGCGATTGCCTTAAATTGGCTTAATGTGTCCTAATGCAACAACTTATTGCCACTTAGGTGAATGTACCAATTGCCCGAAAAACACATTCATCAAAGAAAATTTAATCAACTCTTTAGATCGAGAATATATAGAGGGGTCAAATTTGATTTTGGATTCAGACTGACAGATGCACGTTGAAAACAATCATTTTAAATGTGGATGATTTTGTGGAAAAAATGTGTACAGGATTGCTAAACTTGAGAAACCATGACTTTTTAGTCAAAGAGCAATGGTCATTATTCAAGGATTTGAAGATACATTTGAAGTCTGGTGAATTCGTTATTTCATATGATTTCGCAGAAAACTATAAATATGTTCTTCAGGATGCCATACAAGCATTCCACTTCAATAACGACCAAGCAACTATATTCACAGTAGTTATTTACAACATGAAAGATGAAAAACTGGAACACAAAAGTATGGCAATCATATCCGACGATTTAAAACATGATACCGTTGCAGTTTATGAATACCAGAAGAGAATACTAAAATTTCTAAAATCTAAATTTACAGTAAAGAAGGTATACTACGTTTCGGACGGAGCTCGTCAACATTTTAAAAACAAAAGTAGCTTGGCAAATCTTATGGCCCATGAAAAAATTTTGGAATGCCAGCTGAGTGGCATTTTTATCCTACTGCTCATGGTAAAGGAGCATGTGATGGTATTGGAGCAAACCTTAAAAGAAATGCAGCGAAGTATAGCCTCCAGTGCTCTCATCAAGATCGCATCTTAGATGCGACTGCTTTATTCCATTAGGCAAAAAGTTATTGTAAAGAAACTAAAATAGTTTTTAGTAGCAAAGAGGATCATCAGGAAACATTGAAAACACTGAAGATCAGATTCGATGCTGCGGTAACAATCGATGGCACCGCTGAATACCATGCTTTTATACCGCTTGTCGATGGAAGACTCAAGTTGAAAAAGTGTTCTGCCTCTATTCAATGCGATTTCTTTCCAAAGACAACAAATAAACCAGCAGCGAAATCAACAGCTGAACCTAGTAACGCCAATAAAGGATTGACAAAAAAATGCAGTAAATAAAGGCGACAAAAAAGCTGGATGAAGGACTGGGTATTTAAAAATTTACAAGACTTAAATACTTCATCAGCTACAATAAATTAAGTATAAAAATAGTTATGATATAAATGGATCTAATGCAATAAAGATTAAATTTTAATAAATTATTTATCTTTTTATTTTTAATATTATTATTATTATACATTAATTTAATTATTATTAAAAATAAAAAATAATAATTTTTCATCATTTCTATAGAAAAAAAGCGATTTTTTTTCCTGAGGTTAACATATTCTGGGTATTACAGTATCGAGGGTATAAAATTTTAGTTAGGTATGTTATATACCTTCGGAAAGGTTAATTTGTCTAATTTGTTAATTTGTCTAAGTTTTATTTGTAAGGTTTTACACACAAATAGGAAAAAATTCAAAATAGTGCATTTGTGAAAAATTGAAAAACCGTTGTCTTGAATTACAAAACATTTATTTTGATAGATATCTTATGAAAAAAAAAAAAAAAAAAATGCCCTTTTTGAAAAAAAGGCAAAAAATGCTTTAATTTAGCAAAAAAAAAAGTCTACAAATTTTTTGCCTAGAAATTGCACTCTAATTTCGAGCGCTGGAATTTGCTGGTTACAATAAATCTAGGTATTTCAAAGATTTTCTTTCGTATAACCAATGAAAATAAGTAAGAAAATTATAGTTGGCTTAGAGCACTATATAATACCCTATACCATGCGTTTCGTGCGAAGCTCTTGGACATACTTTTGCTGAGGAAATAATTTTGCTGAGGCATAAACCAAAAATTAGTGCCATTGTTATTAATGTGTGCCATGCAGAGATGCACAAGTTATTTTTGGAAAAGTTAGTTAAAGGCGTTAAATTTAGCGTGCTATTGTGATAAATTTGAATTTCCAGAGAATGCTTTCTTATAAAGATTTATTTTCAACTTGCTCACTTGCTTACTTAACTGCACATTTTTGATTCATTTTCCCATTCAAAGACTTCAAAATATCTAAAAATTATATCCTCGTGGGAATTTATATCATGGAATTATTTTTGTTCTGGATGTTTATAACACCGCATACAACACTAATAACAATTTTGAGGTTTGTAGAACAAAGACAGGGCTTGGTCTGAGGCAACAATCCCCAATCTCTTTTATATATGTATATATAATATATGAATGCATAAATAACATATATACATTTTTCGTAGAATATTAGTATAATATATCTTGACCAACAGTTTACATCATACAAATATTGTTTACTGTGGTTTTAGTCCTTAAATTAACACATCATTCAGATTCTGAGAGTTAAACCACAAACCCATAAAGCAAATTTCTTTTAGTAGCAATAACAAATATGATTAAAACATAAGCAGAGTGTGACAATAAGAATGATATTTTCTTAATATGAAATAGGTCTGTACTTATATAACACTTGTATACAAATTAAAAAAATACGAATACGAATCTTGCATAAAAATTTGGCTATCACGTCTTGTTCATTTTTTATCGCATGCTGGCAATACTGTAAAACAGTCAATGACACTACAATATCACAATTATTAATTTGACAGAAACCCACATTCATTATTAATCTTCATAATAGTAGCGTTTAAGCATGTCAGGGAGATCATGTGTTACTGATTCAAGCTATTTTTGCTTTGTGTGTGGTGAATATTTGGTTGGAAAAAAAGGATATGCAATATCAGTATCATTAAAATATGCATATTTACCAGAGTTCAGAAAAAAAACACACACTGAATAAAAAACTCGTACATATATGTAAAGAAAACATAGCTCAGACCAACAAACACATATTTTTTCATATCAATTATGTGTGTTTCTAAATTTCGTACGGTGCTTAACACAATCATGACTGTGTTTCGTTTTAATATTTCGTTATCTTAACGAACATTTTTTTATCACGTATTTTTGTTTCGAACATACATAAACCACACAGATTCGAGTGTAGCTTTATTTTAAGTTCGTTTTCTTGAACGTGTACTGCGAAAAAACAGAACATAAACAATAAACAGGTTCGAGTTCAGTTATATTTTAAGTTCGTGTTCTGGTACGTGTACTGCGAAAAAACAGAACATGAACAATAAACAGGTTCGACTTCAGTTATGTTTTAAGTTCGTGTTCTGGCTCGTGTACTGCGAAAAAAACAGAACATGAACAATAAACAGGTTCGAGTTCAGTTATATTTTAAGTTCATGTTCAGACTCGTGTACTGAGAAAAATTAAAACATCAATTCGTGATCTGATACACCCTGATGAAAACGACGATAGTTTCAACCAAATTTATTCAAATTTTATTGACGCTTTTTTATGACACGTTCAAATTGTTTACAATTGTCAAATATTTTCAAATTTTATTGAATAAAAGATGGTAATAAAAGATTTAGATTTGGGTTAATTTCGTGAAGCCAGATTGAAATGTTGCAAATAACTGTTTCAGGTTACAGATAACCATTCTCTTCTGTTATGTTATGAAGTTATGTTACATACCTTCGGAAAGGTTAATTTGTCTAGTTTCTCAGTATAAGTTTTATTTGTAAGGTTTTAGACACAAATAGGAAAAAATTCAAAATAGTCCATTTGTGAAAAATTGAAAAACCGTTGTCTTGAGTTACAAAACATTTATTTTGATAGATATCCCACTCCCATCCCACTAAGCGACCAAAAAGCTCTTAAAGTAAAAATCCTAAGCTTTCTTATGAAAAAAAAAAAAAAATGCCCTTTTTGAAAAAAAAGGCAAAAAATGCTTTAATTTAGCAAAAAAAAAAGTCTAAAATTTTTTTTTTTTTTTAAAGTACTTTTTTTCCGAAATATTGAATAAATAGCTATCTAAACTCTTTAGGAGAAAATTTTCTAAGAACAATAGGTAATAAGTTACATGGATGAGAAGAAACACCTGTTTGGCCAAAATGTCAAATTTTGATCCCCTCTAACTCAGAGAGATCTGGACCGATCTTATTGAAAAATTGTGTCTAAACTACTATCCAATAGGACTAACCTTGGTGCAAATTTCATCCCGATCGGAAGACATCGGTTTCAAAAGTTGGTGCACTTGACATGAAATCCCCCATATTCTAAATGAAGGGCAACCTTATTTTATACATCACTCGAAAGACCTTAAAGTCGAGCGCTCGTAAATCGCAAAAAATTGTAGCCATTGACTTCCTTCAGGTCAAAGTGTGAGAATATTTCCACATTGTTCCCCTTTTTTGAATATTTTCACCCCATGACTTCAAAGAGGATAATAATCCAAATTTTTTGCATTTTATAAACACAGCACTTTGAGACCTTTCGATTGATGTATAAAATTAGGTTACTCTTAATTTAGAATATATAAAAAAATACACTTTTCGAAAAAAATTCAAACAAAATGCGACATTTTTTGTCAGAAAAGAAAACGGCATTAGATACTGGCCAACAAGAAAAGCAATTTACTTTAAATTTAATTGGTATTCGAAATTAAAATTCAACCGTTTTAAAGTGGTACCCAATATTGGTTGTAATATTAAGTTTAAGATCAGATCCAAGATTTTTAGTATGACTGTTTTCATTTTAGGTGTACGGATACCTTCTCCAGCAAGTGTACAAACCCAATGTGATTAAAAAACATTATACTTGTAAGTCTGTAGATATATATAAGTGAATATGGGTAGGTTGTTTTATATGGGGACTAGGACTAAAACCATTAATTTTTGAGGAATGATTTATGAATTTAAGAAACATACACAGACCAAATTTGATCATGATATATATGAAAATCTGGATCCCTAGACAATTTTAATCGATCTCATAGGGGGTATTTTTTATGACAGCTAGGTTTGAACATGAACCGATTTTCACCAAATAAGCGTTTGTGTTTTGGTTGACAAAAACGTATGTACCAAATTTCATAAAAATATATTATAATTTGCTAACAATAGTTTGCGTACAAGGTTGACATGGACAGTCAGAGAGACGGACGGATATCGTTATATCATTATAATATAAGGTGGTTTTATTTTTGATAGCTACAAACAGCAGCACAACTAAAAATAATAGAAAATATTTTTGTTAGAGGCTTCTTGCTCCAAAGTCCTAAAAAGTTTCCATCACTAAAAAAACGATTATCATTAAGTCTTTTCAATTAGCTTAATTTTAATTTAGAATTAATTAATGTTATTTCATTTCATTCCGGTAGGCAATTAGTACAGGCAGCATCACTTGAACAGCTGGACCTTACACGACATGTGTTAGTCAGATTGAAAATACCTACATGTCGTGTGATCCCGTTGTAATGAAATTTCATGTCAGGTTATAAATACATGTCGTGTAGGGCCACATATACTTATTTACTATTCCAATCTCAAAAATAACCCAGTGAGGTAACACTAGGTTGTTTTTGAGATTGTGTGTATGTGTATTAGTTTGTGTATGTGTACACACACATACTGGTGTTTAATTAAAACAATGAACATTTGTTTTACTCTCCAGTAATGATTGTGTTATACTAATCAAGTTATAATTTTCCTTATGACATAATGAGTAAAATAAATAATTAATGTATGTCTTTCATGAATTTACAATTCAAATATATTCATATAATCGTACATACATACACAGAGATACTCATAATAACTATACTCGTATCGTGTTTGGGAATGACTGAATGATGATGTTGCTGATGTGATGTTGAATTGGGTTATGAATAAGAGTTCATAAGTACGAGTACGAATAAGTATTGATATTGTTTAAGGAAATATACATACTTGACGGGTGTTTTTTTTTTTAGTATGTCACGTCTACATTTATTTGAAATTCATTAACAATGAAAATTCAAATTAAAGAGAAGTACTTGTTAGACTATATCCTATATTTTCATATAATGTTTGTGGGTTCATTATTTATGTGTAAATTGAATCTTTTGTCATAAGAGTATAAACTTTTTTTTAAATGAAATTGCCAACATAATATTTCACAGTTAAGAGATATTTGTTTTTTTAATGTAATAAAATGTTTTCAATAGATGTGGAAATATTCCCCAAATTTGGTGACTTGGAATTATTTATTTTTTGTAGATACTGGAAAACTTTAGGGTACGAAATTATATAATAAATCTTTTTTTTAGTTATTAATTTTTATACAATATGTAAAAATGCGTCTCGAGGTACGCAAGCATTTCATAAAAAATAAAAAAATCCTGATTTATTATTTTGTACATTATTTTGAAGTGTAAAATTATTAATACAATCGACTTTTTAGTGGACATTAAGTTTTAATTACACTATGAAACATTTTCGGTGTAATTTTCTCAGGGGTAAGAAATTCCAAGTCAGGGTGAAAGTTCTCGGCCAGTATAATAAAACCTCCAAAGGGTTTGGTGTTCTCAGGCCAAATGAGAAATCATCAATGGTTCTTGAGTTATAGCTGAAAAACTAAGCAAACAAACATCAATATAAGAAAAATTATAAATGGCCTTAAAAAAATTTGGCCTGAGAAGGTGAAACCCTTTGGAAGTTTTACTATACAGGCCTAATACTTTCACCCTGACTTGGAATTTCTCACCCCCAGAATGGCTGTTGTACAGTATTATAACTGTTAACTCTTTGATGGCTGAACTTAAATCGCTGGAAAATGTTTTTTTTTGGTTTATTGACCCAAGGTTTCTAATAAAAATGTCGTTAAAAGAATTTTTTCCAACTACTAATATGAAAAAATGCCCATTTGTCGCCAAAGGTCCTTATTTGTCAACAAGTAATTTACTTTGATCACATCGAGTAGAGTATTTTTGTGTTAATTCTTGTGTAAACAACTAAACTTTTATATTATTATTGTTGTATATTGTTTTCAATTCTTATACATGCCGAGAATTTCAAAACAGTTCAAGATTGTGGTCCCAAACATGAAATAAAGTCAGTTATTGGTCCTTTAAATGTATATTAGCTCACTAGAATGAAATATGTATCAGAAAACAATGTGTTGCGTATAAAAAACACGTCAGTCCCAAAAACACTTTTGTTTAACAGAAGGCTGCAACTGCTTTGAAACTTACCAATTCCGCTATAATCATAAATAAATGCAAATTCAACGTTTCAGGATTATGAGCTAGAGTCAAACAAGGACGGGGATCAATTATGATTTGCGCTGTATGTCCGCATATGGTGTAGGCATTTTAAAGTTTATTACAGGAAAACTATTTTATTAATTTTTATCGATTTTTGGTTTTGTCGATTTCTGTTTTTAAGATTTTAGATTTTGGCGATTTTTGATTATGGCGCTTTTTGCCTTTGGCGATTACTGTTTTTTTTTTTTGCGATTATTGTTTTTTGCGATATTTGATTTTTCCGGTTTTTGTTATTCGCGATTTTTGGTTGTGGAAATTTTTGATTTTGGCGTTTTGAGATTTTTGTTATTAGCGACTTTGTTTTTGACATTTTTTGATTTTGGCGTTTTTTTGTTACGATTTTTGTTATTAGCGACTTTGTTTTTGGCATTTTTTGATTTAGAAGATTTTTGATTTTGGCGTTTTGAGATTTTTGTTATTAGCGACTTTGTTTTTGACATTTTTTGATTTTGGCGTTTTTTTGTTACGATTTTTGTTATTAGCGACTTTGTTTTTGGCATTTTTTGATATAGAAGATTTTTGATTTTGGCGATCTTTGATATTCTTGATTTTTTGTTTTGGCGATTTTTGACTTTAGCGATTTTTACTTTTTGGGATTTTTGTTATTCGCGATTTTCGGTTCTGGCGATTTTTGACTTTGACGATTTTTTTTTTGTGATTTTGGCATTTTTATTTTTTGCGATTTTTGATTTTGACGATTTTTGTTATTCGTTGTTTTCTGTTTTGGGGATTTTCGATTTAGGCGATTCCGCCCATATTTTCCACAACTATTCACATTGGTAATTAATGAACTTGTCAAAAGTTTCATGACTGTCATTTTCATAGCACTTCATATTTTTTTGAATAGGTCTGGCTACGGTCCGATCCCACCCATTTTTTGTCCGACTACTCACATTCATAACTCATGAACTTAGACATAGTTCCATTATTACAGTTCTCCAGATGTATGACATTTAATATTTACTGTGTATTGGGGGTGCCACGCCACTGACTTGATCGCACCCATTTTTTTCCGAGTACTCAAACAAAGTCCCAAGGCTTTTGAAACTACAATACTCCAGATATAGGACATTGAATATTTTCATTGTATGGTGGGCGTGGCGGGGGGGGGGGGGTGGGTGGTACTCATATTAATAACCCATGAACTCGGACAAAGTTCCAAGGTTTTCACTATTACATACTTCACATATATGACATTAAATATTTACTTTGTATGCGGGTTCCACGTCCACTCACACAAAGTCCCAAGGATTTCAGTATAGTACTCCAGTTATATGATATTAAATACTAACTTTGTATGCAGGGTGCCACGCCCACTGATCTGATCCCGACCATTTTTTGTCCAACTAATCACATTAATAACTTATGAGCTTATACTTCATCTGTTACAGTACTCTAGAAATATGACATTGAATATTTACCTTGTATGGTAGGTGCCACGCCCATTATTCCTATCTCGGCCATTTTTTTTTCGCAACTCTTCAAATTGGTTTAGTATGTAAATATACATAGTTTCAAACTATTGCTTTCGTAGTACTCCAGATGTTATATGTTAAAAATTCGTTTTGTATGTGAGGTGCTACGCCCATTTGAAGAATCAGTACCTACTCTAAAAAAATTCGAGATGATCGTTACAGTGGTGTAGCCACCTATAAAACAACAAGCAAACAAACAAACAAAACTTAATTTTTACTTGATATATAAAAGAATTCTTAAAAATATTCTTATCAAAAAAAAAAAAAAAAAATAATAATAAATTCGAAAAAAGTGGCATGTGCATACTTTTGTAGCATAGTGTTTGTTGTCATAGTTTGGTTTGCTCATGTTTCTTTTATGGATTTAACATTTCTATTTAAATGGTATATTTTAGAGGTTCATAACTTTGAGTTAGTAACACTGCAGGGTTGCGAAGTCTCATCGTGTTTGGGCCATTTTCAAAAGAGCTATAGGCTCAAAATGGGGTTTAAACCCGAGGATGACACATTGGCTATACACAAGCGTCGTTAGACCTATTCTAACATACGCATCCATAGTCATATGGACGTCAATGAGCAGGAAATGCTACATTAAACCATTCAGTGGTGCAATAAAGACTACATCTACCAGGGCTTTAGAGAATATTCTATCTATACACCCAATCGAGATTAGAATTAAATATGAGGCAGCTCGCCATGTTACGATTAAGAGTAACAGGGGAATATATCACCGACCACATGACCAGACACCAGACAATTTTAGACCAAATTCCGGGACTCAACACAGTGAATATTAGCTGTGATAGAATCGCGGAAGTGTCAACAGGTATACCCTGCAGTATACGGATACCAGACAGGGAAAGTTGGATGAACGGAAATATTGTACAAAACCTTCCAGGGTCACACTACTATACGGACGCATCTAGTCTGCATGGTAAGACTGGCGTAGGTTTCTGTGATGAAGACCGTTCTACAGGGATATACCTCCGTCTACCGGACCACAACGCTGTCTTTCAGGCTGAATTGATCGCGATAACGGAATGTATTAGGTCTATTAACGCACAGGATTCCCAATTCCCGAAGACGTAAAAATATTTACGGACAGTCTAGCGGCCATAAAAGTGATATTCGCGGACAAAACTAGATCAAGGACTATCCTCGAGTGTAAGGAAGAGATTGCAAACTTCTCCAGAAGAGGCAGACTTGAAATCGTTTGGATCCCAGGACACAGTGGTATAATGGGAAACGAGATTGCTGGCGAACTGGCCAAGGAGGGTTCTTTCCTGGAAAGAGTCAATTTGGAAAACCTTTCAAGTCTCTCAAATTGGAACTGGCAGAATGGGCGACCAGTTCGCATGAATCAATTTGGGAAGAGAATGACGTGGGTAAGGTTACAAAGATACTATGGGATACTCCCAACACTACGAAAACTAAGTAAATCCTTAATCTGAGTAGGCGAGAACTTAGTAGTATAAGTGGCATCCTCAGGTCTCACCTATACCGTATAGGACGGGCGGAGTCGGCCACTAGTAGAGCTTGCGGAGAGGATGACGAAACCCTAGAACACTACCCCTGTTACTGTCCTCCATTTGAGAGAACAAGGGTCAGATATCTATCCAACGACATCCTACCAGGCCTGACGGGTCTTAGGGGTGATAAGCTGGAAAACACTCAGGAAATTTGCTGATGAAACCGAATTTCTAAGTTAGTAGAGGGGTAGATAACCAGATGAATGTAGAGATGTAGACCGCACAACAAGGCGACCTACTGGCTTAGGTGTATATCCGGACACAACGGATATGAGCTATGTATTTACATAGCTCCTCTTATCAACCTAACCCAACCTAACCTAACACTGCTTTGTTTGACAACCGATTTCCCAGCTGATAGTTGCTTTTTGCTTAGTTTGTTGAAATTGTTAAAATCTTCTTTGAAAATAATGGTTCTGTTCGTCAAACTTATCGTGCATTTCATCTATTTTATGCTAGTCATTATCGTCTAAAAGAGCGGTTAATTCGAATAATTTTGGATCGTCTTTGTACGACGTTTACTCTTAATGATAATGATAACAGTGGGCACTGAACAAGCTTTAGCCACTTTTTCTAAAGGATTTTGGTTTACGAGTTTTTAAAATTCAACTTGTGGAAGAACTAAACTCAAGCGACCATCGTATGTGCCACCAATTAAGCCAATGCACAGTGGCCGATTTGGCTTCGCTAGCGGCATTTAATTCAAATTTCCAAATTTGAAAAACCGTTAATTTTTTTTTAACAATCGATAACAAATACATTCACTAGATTTGTATCGATTTTTAAAAGCTCAGCTTATAGCTGATGAACAGCTGTGAGCTGTCAAAGTCAGCATATGTTTCTGCAAGTGTTGTGCAAAATATTTCCGCCTTTTTGATCATCGTTTTGCTATTCGTGTTAAACTTGCAAATTTTATTATTTTCATTAAAAGTTTTGTTATATACTAACGCCAAGGTATGTATTTTATAAAAAAAACTGTGGTTGTGATCTGTGTATACTTATGTTATTTATAAAACGTAATCGTGTTTAAGTGTATTAGCAACTCGCCCATTGTAACGTACACGTGTCTTTCGTGGAGTAGAACTTACAAAATTCACCTGCATTCAGTGTAATTGTAAATTTTCCTATATGTGTAAACCATTGTGTGTCCAAAATGTCCAAAATTAACTGCGAGTACCTGCGAGCCTTCAATTTATTGTACTTTTTAGGCAAAATGTCAGTGTCAAAACGCACCCTTTTTTTAATATGGCATGAAGAAGCGATCCCCACCAAGAAGTTTCTCGCCGTGGAAAATTATGTTTTTGGTACCGTTTTGAGCAAAATAACCTATACTCAGAAGGAGCAGTGCGAAATTGGAAGGAAACTGCGAAATTTTGCTAGTAGGCTTATTCAAAAGTGGAAGGCCTGTGGCAGAAGTAAGGTGTTTTTCGAAAAAATTAACCAAGAATGGCTAGATACACCATTGGTATTATTGGGAAAAAAAGCAAATGAAAATATTGGACGACCGCTTCCGAGTGCTGCAGAAAAATGCAAGTCAATAAGATGTCAGGGCTTATAGAGGAAGTGTTATGTGAAGGATTGTTGGTAGCTGCAAGCTGCAGTTTATATAAAGCTGGAAAGCGCAGTGCTTCCAAAGTTGTAGAAATGGTAAATGGCGATGAGGAGTTTAGCGGGAAGGTAATAAAAAATATAAACAAACCAAAGCCCCTTCCATCAAAATTTTCGGACGATAAAGCGCTTGCGCTATTTGTAGATCTTGGACATACCAGATACACTTGGAACTTGAACAAGAAATCAGCAAGAAACCAAAACGCCGATATATATCCATGCTACGAAAAATTACGCTTCGCCAAAAAAAGTGCTCTCCTAGTGACATTACAGTCACTGATTATTATGCTGAAGTGCCACTACAAAGTCTTGTGGACCATACAATAATTAGGATCATGAGAGACCAATATTTATTTTCAATTTGTATTGTACCACTGCAAGTGCAGAACGGACCGACAGTTTTATGGAAAAACAATCGACCTTCTTCTACACGATACTGTCGACCAATCAAAATACTTTGCGCGAAGGAAACGGCGGACCTGAGTCACAGGGAAATTGAAAATATTAAGAGCCAAATATTAAATATTGTACCAACATATGTAAACTCATTGATTATTGATCACCAATTTCACATGACCATGCTTGATGGTAAAACTTTCAGCGTCATTTCAGAATCTTCTTCGCAAATATGCGGAATCTTAACGCTCTTTTTGTTTCTTCTGATCCCTTAATATCTTCATTGTCCAACGGCTCATCAATTTCCTATTCCAGAAATATTAGTTTCGATAAGGAAGTTGAAAGCTTGCTTATAATGCATCATTTTGAAGATGATTTGTCTGAATCTGAAGAATCTGATTAATATTTCTTTTATAATATTTCTTTTATATATTTGCGACCTGCAGTTTGATTACAAGGTTTACATGGACACACAGACGGACGGACGGACGGACGGACATTGTTAAATCAACTCAAAAAGTGATTCTGATTCGATCGGTATAATTAAAGATGGGTCTGGGTCAAATATTTTTGGTTGTTACAAACAGCAGCACAAAGTCATTATACCCAAACCACATAGTGGTATAGGGTATAAAAAAAATTAAAAATTAAAAAAAAAAAAATTTAATTTTTTTTTCCAAAAATTGTTTGATTTTTTTTCTGAATTGAGAAAAAAATTTTTTTTGAAGATATCTTCTTTACTTTGGAAGCTATGAATAAAATGCCGCTAGCGAAGCCAAATTGGCCACTGTGCAATGGGCTGAATCACAAATTGATATTGATTTTCCATATAAAATTTTCTTCAGCATTGAGCTCATTTTTGGGTGACTGGGTACGTAATTAAGCAATTTTGTCGCATTTGGGGTAAAGCTTTTGTGCAAACACCTACACATCCACAGAAAATTAGTGTTTGGTTCGCTGCATAGGCCGAAAGATCCATTGGTCCCTATGTCTTCAAAAACGATGATGGCAGAATGCTACTGTCAACGGTGAATGGTATAGAGAAATGATTACAAGTTTTTTCCTTTCTCATTTAGTTGCCTCTAATCTTGCTGACAGGACGAAGCCAGATGCCACACAATGCACGCTACAATTAATTTACTCAAATCAACGAATAATTTCACGCAATGGTCCTGTTAATTGGATTATTTTCTTTGGGGTTGTGTAGAGTCACTCGTCTACGCCGATAAACCAGAGACAATTGAAACTTGGAAATCAACATTCGATGAGTTATTGGCGATATACGGCCGCAAATCTGTCAAAAGTGTGTGAAATTTGGAGTGTACACGCCAGCCGTGGCGGCCGCATGGCTCAAATCATTTTTAAACATTAATAGCATAATATTATCTATGTATTTAATAAAATAAAACTAGCAGATTCCACCGCTTGAAATTCGAGTGCAATTTCTAGGCAACTTTATTTTTCAACTTAGCCAATTCACAAACCAACACTTTTGTGGTTTATTATTATTATGAATGAAGATAACAAACTCATTAACAAACACATTAACAAATTTAATAAATACACACATAGCATACGTATAAGTTTATATATGTGTTAGTAGCAACTTTAAATGCAATTTACTCAAAATAAAGGAAAAAAAATTAAAAATCTGTAAATCTGCAAAACCGCTAAAAAGAAATACCTTTCAAATAATATACGTTTGGTCAAAATCGGGATTAAACGGTAGAACAAAACATCGGTCACAAGAAATCGCCTAGTCTATTAATATTATAGATTTTTTATTTTATTATAGATAATAAAAAATAATTTACATGGAAGATATATTTATTTTCTTTATTTTAAATGAAATTTCCATAACTATAAAAAAATCACCCGATATTAATAAGAAGGTATTAAAAGGTACAATAAAAAAAATTTGTGGTTTTTAAGTTTTGTATATCTTATTTTCTTAGTTGGATTACAGTTTGAATTACACCGACTGTATATATATTATAAATGATTACAAAACTCCATATTGGTTTTGTTTTGTTTTCGTCGAACATTATTACTCTCAGTGTATTATTCAAATGATACTATGCCAGCATGCGCTCTATTATATCCTTGTTCTCTTATAACAGAATTTAAAAAGTTTTTTTCATATGACTTTAAACTGACATTTCAAGTGTCAAGTGTTAAGGGTGGAAATAACACAACAGTGAAAAAAGGGGCAATTAAGAAACATGATAGAAGACAGAGAACATCAAATAAAAACAGTTGTAAATTTGAAGGTGCTTTAACTGTACGCGAAAGTGTTAAAAAAACAAAATTATATATTTTTTAAAAAAACATTGACAAAAAAATATATATTTAAATATATTTTGTATTCTTTAATAGCAATAATAAAGTTTAACATACAATAAAAGTGTTTGTGAAATTAAAAAAAAATTGCTTAGTAAAATAATTTAATCTTAGTCTCAAGGTGCCTCCAATGCTAATGGTTTAAAATGTTAAGTGTTAGTATTTACAAGTTAAAAATCAATAATATTGTAAAAATGTTACTTTTTTAACTAAAAATAATACTTTTGAATACGATTTTAAAGGATTACATAAGATTTCTTTATTTTAATTTCCTATAATTATTAAATGTTTCCGGCTTTTTCCATTTTTTTTAACAAAAAAGAACTTAAAGATATATGTATAACTATCAAATGTTTGTCTGGCTCAAATGTCACAAAGAATCTATAAAAAAAGATAACAAAAAAAGAAGAAAAAAATAGCCAAAGTTTGACAGTTGTAATTGCAACCCTTATACGGAAGTGTATGTTTGCTTTATTGTGGTTGTTGGCTTTTTTGTTACTCTTGCTGTTGTTGTTATCGGCAGTATAAGTACAAGAGCACAAGTATAAGCCTATCTCTCAACACTCTCTTTCTAAAGTTAGGGACACTTAGAAAAATTGTATGGCTAGTGTGGCAATAAATTTTAGATAAATTATGACAATTTCGAAATTAAGAATAAAATTTTACAAAGACGAGTTTTATAAATGTTTTTTTTTTATAATAGTTATAACATCAAGATAAAGAGTATCAGACCAAGTGTGTCTAGGTTTTCTACTCTGCTATTTCTAACGAAGTCCCTTTTATATGCATTATTTTATCATAGTGCATTTTCTGAAGCAGCCTAAATCATCGTGGGCACATTGCTTTATTATTAAAAGCAAAACATCTCGCCTGCCAATTATACCTTGTGAGTTTGGGCTGATTATTGTAACTACCAAAAGTAGTTGAGCAAGACCCACCTTTTATTATACCGATCGACTCAGAATCATTTTCTGAATCATTCTCAGAATCATTTTCTGAGTCGATTTGGCGATGTCCGTCCGTATGTCTTTCTGTCTGTGCGCCTTTGTGTAATCAAATTACAGGTCGCAAATATGAAATTTTTATGAAATTTTGAATACATTTTTATGAAACTGGTTATGCGGTGCATGTTCAAAGCTGGTCCACGTACAAACGAACTTTATGAGATCGACTTAAATTGCGGTAAGGTCCAAAGTAACATATAAATCTCGATTAAATTTTGTTTGAATGTGTTCATTACAACCTTTAATTAGTACCCCAAAAATAAATCCTATAAGACCATTTTTAGTTATAGTCCCCATATAAAGCTGAATCTCGATATACACTAAAATGTATCTAAAAACAAATGTATTGCAAACATTTGTATGTTTGTATGTATATTTTCGAAAAATAAGTGACTTCGGCAAATAATTTCACGATCGGTCCATTTTCCCACCTAGTCCCCATATAAAAATAGCATTCGTTATAATATTTTTCATATCCGCAGGCAACAAATTTATAATGACACACAGATTTGGTTTATACTTATTTTCTATGTCCAATTGGTATGAGGTATCAGATAGTCTATCTATACCGACTATAATTTTCTTGCTTGTTTCCTTTGTTTTTCTTTTGGCTAATTTAACAATTTTCGTTTAGTGCAACTTCTTTCATGTTCATCAATTCCACTTAGTCCCATATAAACTTCGATTCCTATGCGAGAATTGTGTCGCATCGCAGATCTTCCTTCTATTTCGCATGGTATCCGACACACACAGAAAATACACACATGAATCACACTATGTTCTGTTCCAAAGCAGCCAACACATATTTTTATTTTCATATCATACGGTGCCGAACACAATCATGACTGTGTTTCGTTTTTATATTTAGTTATGTACACGAACATGTTTCTATCACGTATTTTTTGTTTCGAACACACATAAACCACACAGATCCGAGTGTAGCTTTATTTTAAGTTCGTTTTCTTGCACGTGTACTGCTAAAAAAAACCGAACATATTCTTTAACGCGTACATCTAAAAATTAAAACATTATCCACTCGCGATCGAAAAAAAAAGAAATTGAGTCATAAACAACTTATAAAATTTCTCTGTTTTATATTTTATTATTATCTTTTTATTTTTATTTTTTATTTTTATTATCTTTTTATTTTTATTTTTTTTTATAACTGCTAATGAATTATTTTAGATTTTTTTTGGTTGAAACAATTGTTGTCGTTATTATAGGGGTGTTTCAGATAAAGGATAAAGGATAAAGTTTTAATTTTTAGATGTTTGTTTACATATATGTACGAGTTTTTTATTCAGTGTGTGTTTTTTTCTGAACTCTGATTGCATCACAATCTTATATATTAAAAGAATTTATGAACAAACTTTGCATTCAAGATTTTTATACCCTATAGATTTTTATACCCTATACCCTATATACCGATCGAATCAGAATCATTTTCTGAGTTGATTTAACAATGTCCGTCCGTCCGTCCGTCCGTCCGTCTGTGTGTCCATGTAAACCTTGTAATCAAACTGCAGGTCGCAAATATGAATATATTTTGACGAAATTTGGTACGTAAGCTTTTATCGGCCATGGGATGAATGCTATTGAAATTGGTGAGAATCGGTCCATGTTCAGACCTAGCCCCCATACAAATTACCCATATGAAATCGACATAAATTGCCATAAGATCCAAATTGTCATATAGATCTTACTCAAATTGGGTTTGTATGCGTTCATTACATCCATTAATGAGTAGTCCAAAAATGATCCCTTTGACCCCATATAGAGCTGCTTCCCGATCTTCACTTAAATCTATTAAAAAACCAAAATATTGCACTGATTCTTCTCAAATTTTGTTTGTATATATTTTTGCAAAATACAAGAGACTTTACCAAACAAGATCAGGATCGGTCCATTTTTGGACCTAGTCCCTATATGGATATAGCATCCGATATGAACTTTTTCATATCTGCAGCCAAAAAAATTAATAAAAATCCCACTCAAATTTGGTTTTTGCTTACTGTCTATGTCCAGTTAAGTGGGCCTAAGAGATAGGGTTTCGTAACGCATTATAGGGTCTAGACCGACTATAATTTTCTTACTTGTTTTCAATATTTTTCTTCTCTCAAACCTCTATAACTAGAGTTCTAATTAACGTAGGCTGTTGACATAGGTCTAAGAACACTCAGTGGATCAAGCTCCTTCTTTTGAGCTATTAACTGCTTAAATTCGTTGGGTTTGAGGAAAGTTATGCGTGGAGAATCAACTTCACTTTTACTGTACGTTAACTTATCTTGGCATATTTTGGCATTACTGTACGTTAACTTCTCTTGGCAAATTCGTTGGGTTTGAGGAAAGTTATGCGTGGACAATCAACTTTACTTTTACTGTACGTTAACTTCTCTTGGCATATTTTGGCATTACTGTACGTTAACTTCTCTTGGCAAATTTTGGTATTATATTATAAAAATTAATATAATATAATGCTGCGGAGCAGCAGGGGTCATACTGAAGCAGTCGGCCTTTCGTCCACGGCCATACAGCTTCAACAGAACTCGGCTTGGCCACCATTGTCCAATGAGTACTCCTGTATGTAGGCTGATTGTCTCTTTGGTTTGTGCAAGGGCCCTAAAATATAAAATATAAATCTATAAACTATAAATATAATAAAAGATGAGTCTAGCTCAAATATGTTTGCTAGTTGCAAACACATCAGCACAAACTCATTATATCCTCACCACATAGTGGTATAGGGTATAAAAATAGCATACTCGTTACGCCATTGTAACACAAGTAAGAAAATTATTGTCGGTCTAGACCGAGATCTATATGACAATTTGGATCTTATGGCAATTTATGTAGATTTCATAGGGGTCGTTTGTATGGGACTAGGTTTGAATATGGACCGAATTTCACCAATTTCCTATGGCCAAATTTCAAAAAAATATATTCATATTTGCGACCTGTAGTTTGATTACAAGGTTTCCATGGACACACAGACGGACATCGCTAAATCGATTCAGAAAGTGATTCTGAGAAAATGATTCTGAGTCGATCGGTATAATAAAAGATCGGTCTAGGTCAAATATTTTTGGTAGTTACAAACAGCAGCACAAAGTCATTATACCCAAACCACATAGTGGTATAGGGTATAAAAACAGAAATAATTTCACTTTGACATTCTTCTCTCCCCTCTCACCTATAAAAACTTTCAGAAAGAAAAATTTCATAGTATGAAGCGGGACATAGCAATCAGCGGGTAACCATTTTCGCGAAAAATAATTTATTTGTTCTGCGACATTTTCTAGTTTTTATAAAAAAAACTATAAATTTTGACCACGAATTTTTAAATATCTTCTTTAAAACTAAAAATATCATAGTCGTAAAATTGCCATTTATGCATCTAAATCAAACTTTTTCATCCATCGGATCCTCCGTTTGTATACCCTATACCACCATGCGGTTTGGGTGTAATGACTTTGTGCTGCTGTTTGTAACTACCAAAAATATTTGACCGATCGTCTCAGAATCACTTTCTGAGTCCGTCCGCCCGTCCCTCCGTCCGTCCTTCTGTGTGTCTGTGTGTCCATGTAAACTTTGTATTCAAACTACAGGTCGCAAATATGAATATATTTTTATGAAATTTCGTATATAAGCTTCCATTGGCCATAGAATGAACGCTATTGAAATTGGTGAGAATCGGTCCATGTTCAGACATAGTCCACATACAAATGACACCTATTAAATCGACTTAAATTGCCATATGATCCAAATTATCATATAGATCTCAGTCAAATTGGGTTTGTATATGTTTATTATGTCCATTAATCAGTAGTCCAAAAATAATCCCTATAGGACAATTCTTAGTCATAGGTCCCATATAAGCTGCTTCCCGATCTTCACTTAAATCTATCAAAAAACAAAAATATTGCACAGATTTTTCTCAAATTTGGTTTGTATATAATTTTTCAAAATATAAGTGACTTTGCCAAATATGGTCAAGATCGGTCCATTTTTCGACCTAGTCCCCATATAAATATAGCATTCGATATGGACTTTGCATACCTGCAGCCAAAAAAATTAATAAAAATGCCACCCAAATTTGTCTGATGCTTATTTTCTATATCGAATTAGTTGAATCGAAGAGATAGGGTTTTTAAACCATGGTATAGGGCGTATATTCGGTCTAGACCGACTATAATTTCTTACTTGTTTAAACAAAAATTGTTGGTCACGTTTATTAAAAAGCAAAATCTAAATTTAACATTATCAATTTTATAAATAAAATAAAAAAATTATTGCACTTGGCACCTAGAGGCCACATAAAACCAAAAACTAAGAACATATAAATTACACTGTACAAAAAAAGCAATTTTTTCCCAAAATTACAAGGTCCGGCCTATTAATTTTGATAGAGGAGACAAAAAAAAGACACGTGTATCGGCGTTTTGAAAGTTTACATATGAATTTCATTTGAGGGGGGGTTAAAATATCCCAGCTCTAGAAAGAGCAAAAAACACCATTAAAACTGGCATTTAAAGGGTTAAAATGTTCCACAAAAATATTCGCCGTGAAATTTTACTATAAGTCCCTGAATACACCAAAGTACCCCAAAATAAATTAAAATAAAATTCTTAATAAATGCGAAATTAACCCTAAACTCTCTTTTGTTGTGTCTTATTTCTGCCTTTCTGGTTGAATTTTCCGTTTTGGTGCATTCAGGGACTTATAGCAAAATTTCACGGTGAATATTTTTTCGAAACATTTTAATCCCTTAAATCCCTGTTTTAATGGTGTTTTTGGCTCTTTTAAGAATGTGCCAGAGCTGGGAAACTTTAACCCTTCCCCCCAATCATATTCAGATGTAAACTTTTAAAACGCCGATACACGCGTCTTTTTTTTCTGTCTCCTCTATCAAAATTTATAGGCCGGACCTTGTAATTTTTTTGTGTTGTTCAGTGTTATTAAAAAACAAAATCGCCAAATTAAAAATCTTGTAAAAGTTTACAATCTATTGTCACCAGTGTTACCGTTGAGAATTTTCAGAATGTAATACAAAAAGTCGTTTTTGCAATATAAACTCGCACACTTTTTTTAAAGCATTTTTTATATAAACAAAATACATAAATAACAAAAACAAACTAACACAATTCAAACAAAATTAACAACTAATATAATATATTTTTAAAATGTAGTTAAACTATCCTTTTCTATATAATATAATGTTTATATACATTATATTATAGTAATTTTTATATTATATATACATATATAATTTTTTTTCGGAACTTAGTTTCTATATTTTTGTACAAGTTCATTCTTGGAATCCCATCATCAATATATGAATCTAGAAAATTTAGAGCTTATAGCATGGAAGCAAAAACACTTACTTTTAACTTATTGTGGTTATTTTATTTTTAATAAATCCTAATTTAAAAAAATTCTTTCCGCAAACGCAATGTTAATACATGACCGGCCAATTTATATAAATTTAACTACAATTATAACAACTAGCGAATTCCAGCCCTCGAAATTCGAGTGCAAATTCTAGGAAATTTTAAAAAACAAACTCATTTTTATTACAAACACATTAACAAATTTAATAAAAACACACACAACCATTGTATAATTTTATGTATGTGTTAGTAGCAACTTTAAATGCAATTTACTCAAAATAAAGGAAAAAATTTAAAAATCTGTAAATCTGCAAAACGGCCAAAAAGAAATACCTTTCAAATAGTATACGTTTGGTCAAATAGTATACGTTTGGTCAAAATCGGGATAAAACGGTAGAACAAAAGATCGGTCACAAAAAATCGCCTAGCCTATTAATATTATAGATTATAGCAATTATTACATAATTTAATTCTGATATTAGATCAATATAGTTATTGTTAGAAGTAAAAATATATCGTTGTAAAATGCTCAGTTTTTTATTCACGATAAAATTTCTTCTTAAAAGCATTTTGTTTGATCGCTAAGCGATCAAAATTAGGCACATTTTCAGCATTTATTGCAGTTTAAACTTAATAGACTATATATTTATAATATCCTTGATTTGGAGTATAATCTCTAATAGATTACAGTAGGGTAATTCCATAGTAACTTACGTTACATTTACACATATTTTTTGGTATTCGGTGCCTCATTGCAAACAAACATTGTTATATAAATATTGTATGGAACTGATTTCTTAGAATTATTTTCAAAAGAAAGTTGATGTATTTACATTTTAATAAAATTTACAGCTAAAAATAATGTGGTAACTTACGTTAAAAAAGAAGGGAAAGACATACATGTACATATTTGAAATTGCCTTGAAGGCAAAATTCTGTTTTATTGAAACTTATAAGTACATGCATCATTTTTGCTATGTTCAGCAATTTCTTTTAATAGATATAAAGATTGTATATTTTTATGTAATATTTATTTAATATTGTTTTGATGGGTAACTTACGTTACAGTAACTTACATAACAAAATTCACCTTGAATTTTTTTTATACCCTATACCACCATGTGGTCAGGGTATAATGACTTTGTACTGATGTTTGTAACTACCAAAAATATTTGACCTAGACCCATCTTTTATTATACCGATCGACTCAGAATCACTTTCCGAGTCGATTTAGCAATGTTCGTCCGTCCGTCCGTCTGTCTGTGTGTTCATGTAAACCTTGTAATCACACTACAGGTCGCAAATATGAATATATTTTGAAGAAATTTGGTATATAAGCTTCTATCGGCCATAGCATGAACGCTATTGAAAATGGTGAAAATCGGTCATGAAAACGACTTAAATTTTCATAAAATCCTAATTATCCTATAGATGTCGGTCAAATTGGGTTTGTTTATGTTTATTACTTCCATTAATCAGTGGTCCAAAAATAAACCCCATAGGACAATTCTTAGTCACAGCCTCCATAGAAAGCTGCTTCCCGATCTTTACCTCAATCTATAAAAAAACAAGAATACTACATAGATTTTTCTCAAATTTGGTATTTATATATTTTTGCAAAAAATAAGTGACCTTACCAAATATGGTCAGGATCGGTTAATTGTTCGACCTAGTCTCCATATAAATATTGCATCCGATATGAACTTTTTCATATTCGAAGGCAAACGAATTAATAATAATGCCACTCAAATTTGGTTTATGCTTATTTCTATAACCAATTAGTTGGGCCTAAGAGATAGGGTCTCTAAACGCATGGTATAGGGTATCGTATCATAATTTTTTTACTTGTTTTGTTGTAATTAAGTACAAATGAAAATAAAGATTATTTTAATCAATATAATGCGTGCAAGCAAAATGAAACATTGTTGCATTCAAAGATTAATCAGAAAATAATTAATTAATTAATTATGTAGCCTCATAATGGTCCCTGTTATTAATAAATACAGAGGGTTCAAAAAATATGTAAACTAATTGATTCTAAACAATTCTAAGCACAAAATCTTACATTTTGCTTAGGTAACTTATATTCCACATACACCCCGTTTCACATGAATAGCACACTTGGCAAGGTGCACTTCATTTCACGATAGCTTTTAAACAAATGAAAATAAAGAATAATTCTTGACTTGAATATATAGTTAAAGTATTTAGTTTGTATTAGCAATACCAAAACCAAAATTTATTGATTATTTTTCAAGTTAAGGGGTTAAAAATTAAATAGCCTAAAAATAGCGAGTACATTTTGTTTCATTTGAATAGCACACTTTGTTTTAAACTATATTAAATATTACTAGCAGGTTCCGGCGCTCGAAATTCGAGTCCAATTTCTACTCAGCTTTATTTTTCAACATAGCCAATTCACAAACCAACACTTTTATGGTTTATTATTATTGTGAATGAAGATAACAAACTCATTAACAAACACCTTAACAAATTTAATAAAACACACATAGCATATGTATAATTTTATGTATGTGTTAGTAGCAACTTTAAAAGCAATTTACTCAAAATAAAGGAAAATGTTTAAAAATCTGTAAATCTGCAAAACGGTTAAAACTAAATACCTTTCAAATAATATACGTTTGGCCAAAATCTGGATAAAACGGTAGAACAAAACATCGGTCACAAGAAATCACCTAGCCTATTACTATTATAGATATAATTAATTTTAAGCAACTTGTTTTGGGTTAATTGTATAAATTAATAATTTATAAATCTAATTTAATAATGGGTAGAACCTCCTTTGTTTAGAATAACGTCATAAATCCTATTTGGTAAGGTATCATAAAGTTTTTTAATATAGTCAAGGGAAGTTAAAGCCCATGCTTCCCGAATATCGTGAATTAGCTCAGCTTTGGTAGAAACTGTATCTCTGACTCATAAACTTTTCTGGCTAACCACCATCAAACATTTTCAATAATAAACATTTTTAGTTTTGTTCGACCACCATTTTATTGAATATTATTAAAATATATTTTAAATATTCAAAATAATGGTTTACTTTATATTGCCGATGATCTGCTCGACGTAAATCAAACTTAAACGCAAATGTGTTATTCAAGTGAAACAGAAAATACATTAGAATTTGAAGCAAACGAAAATGAAATGTACAGAAAAATGTAACGGTAAATTCTCAGAGCTTCAATTTTGAGGCAGAGAATGTGGATAGGAAGACGAATAAAATAGTACAACAATAAGTAAAGTTCAGTCAATGATGGTAGATAATCAAATAGAAACAAAACAAAAAAATCATGTCAGTCCGATCACAGGGTAGATGTGTAAACACCTAGTAATTAAAGATGCTTTTGTGGCACTTTTTGAAAATCAAACAGAAAGCGTCATCTATGTATCAGCTGCAGAGGCTCTGCTAATATAAAAATATTTATTATTATTTCAACTGGTTAGTTTTTCGTTTTTCATTTTTTATTTTCCATTTTTTATTTCTAATTTTTTATTTTTCAATTTTTATTTTTCAATTTTCATTTTTCATTTTTTATTTTTCATTCAAAATTTTTAATTTTTTTTTTTTAATTTTTTGTTTTTCATTTAAAATTTTTCATTTTTAATTTTTTATTTTTCATTTTTTATTTTTCATATTTTGTATTTTTCATTTTAATTTTTCAATTTTCAATTTTCATTTTCATTTCCCATTTTTCATTTTTCATTTTTTATTTTTCATTTTTAATTTTTTGTTTTTCATTTAAAATTTTTCATTTTTCATTTTTTATTTTTTATTTTTTAATTTTCATTTTCTATTTTCCATTTTTTATTTTTCATTTTTCATTTTTGATGTTTAATTTTTTATTTTTCATTTCTCATTTTTCATTTTTTATTTTTAATTTTTAATTTTTCATATTTCAAAACGTTTTTATAACGCTATTCGCTCCCTCGTTTTATCTCCAAACACTTCCTAATGAAATCGTGCCTTCATTTTTTCTCCAAACACTTTCCAATGAATTGTCCCTCCATTTTATCTCCGAACACTTCCTTTTTACTGTAATTCGTTTATTTTTTATTTTTATTTATTGTTTATTTATGTTTGATTAGCATTAATATTAAATGCAGTGATAATTGTGTTATTTATATGGAATAAATTAAAACGTTAAAAATACTTCTAAATGATTGAGGAAATTAATTATAAATGTTTATAAAAAGTGAAGAAATATACTGCAGAAAACAGAGACAAAAAGTTATTACATGTCATAATATTTTCACCAATGCAATCTTAAGTCAACCGATATAGTCTTACGTCTTACATCTTACACTGTTTTTGTGACTGTATTGTGAAAGAGATTTTCAACCCCTGCGTGTATAGATGATTACACATCAAAAATTGGTGCATGCTATTTAAGCGAAACGGAGTGTTAACTTTCGTTACATATTTTAATTATCACAGATAGAAAAAATTATTAAGTAACTAGCTGTTTTTACCCGGTCTTGTCCGGGATAAAAAGGCCTTTGACTTTCGTTAACTTTCGTTACATATTTTAATTATCACAGATAGAAAAAATTATTAAGTAACTAGCTGTTTTTACCCGGTCTTGTCCGGGATAAAAAGGCCTTTGACTTGAAAAATGGTTCACTATGCTTACCAGGCGCTGAGTACTTATTTCCCAATTAACAAATTCCCCAATAAAATGAACTTTCTCCCCAAAAATTTTTATGGGCAGTAAATTCATTTTTTATTTCAATTAAAAATTTTTTGATTTTTTAATTTAGAAGATTTTTATAAGCAAAAATGCTTCAAAAATAAGCTGCGAAACCGCTTAAAGTTTTTTTCAGTTTATTTATAAACATCAAATATAACGGAATGGTTCGCAAATTAAAGGAATCAGAACTTTTAAAAATTGAATTACTTCATTCAATAAGTAATCATCATTGAGCAGAGACGTCAAATTCAAGTTTCAGAAATGAAAGACTAATGCAACGTTTAATATTGTCTCCGCAAGGTTTCTTTAAGCAACTGCTTATAGTATATATATATATATATATATATATATATGTTGCTCTAACTCCCACTGGAGCATAGGGCATAGGTAATTATTTCACATACGTAGATAAAATTTATCATACGACATTTCACTAAGCTGTGTTCCGCGAGCGAGTCGCGCCCGATTCCGCGCGTCTGGCAGCCAGACCTGTGCTGCCGCGCAGTTGTTGTCAACTTATTTTAATCGCCAAAATATATTTTTCAGATCATTGCGATATTTTTGCTGAGCTGTGTTCCGCGAGCGAGTCGCGCCCGCATCCGTCGCGTGCGCGCCGCTTCCTCGCAGCTACTACCCGTGCTGCCGCTTAGTTCTCGTTAACTTATTTTAATTCCTAAAACATATTTTTTAGAGCATTGCGATATTTTAGTTGAGCTGTGTTCCGAGAGCGCGTCGCGTCCGCAACCGTCGAGTCTGCGTCCGCGTTCGCGCGCCGCGCGCCGCTTCCGCGCGTTTGGCAGCCACACCTGTGCTGCCGTGCAGCTGTTGCCAACTTATTTTAATTGTCAAAATATATTTGTTAGATCATTCCGATATTCTAGCTAAGCTGTATTCCCCGTGCGCGTAGCTTCCGCGTAACGAAATGGGGCTATTGAAAAGAATACTCATTTTAAATGCATCTATTGTAGGACATATATTGAGAGCAGTATGCAAATGTTCACTAAAATAAATATTTAACAAAATTCATTAAATAAAAATATGTAAAAATTTAAGAATGAATTTGGGGAGTAACTTCATTTTTTATTTCGATTAAAAAAAAAAATGGGGAATTTGTTCATTTCTTTTGGGTACCTTTTTTAAGTTTGGGGAATTTGTTTACCGTGGACTTATTTCCGTGTTAACCAAGTTTCAGAGAAATACGTTGAAAAGTACAAATTTGTATAGGGAAGAAATATACCACACAACAAAATATGAATTTTATATGAAAATTGGGCATAAAAGTAGGGGTGGCCGGTAAAAATCATTTCGGAGAAAGCCATTGAAAAATAAAAGTTTGTATAGCAATCAAATAAAGAAACAAATAAAAGGAAAAAAATAAGTTTTGTATACATAGAAGTTGGCGCAAAGTAGGCATGGCCTGTAAGAAGCATATGGTGACCTTCCCTGTATTATAGAAATCGTGTGACCAAATTTTAGACATCCATTGAAAAATAAAAATTTCTATAGTGAACAAATATACCAAAAAACAGAAAATTAGTTTTATATAAAAAGTGGGCGTGGAAGTAGGCGTGGCCGCAAGAATCACACGGTGACCTGGCCTGGGGCACAAAGATCATGTGTACCAAATTTCAGAGAAATGCGTTGAAAAATAAAAATTTGAATAGCGAACAAATATAGCAAAAAACAGAAAATGAATTGTATACAAAAAGTGGGCGCATAAGTAGGCGTGGCCGGTAAGAATCATATGGCAACCTTTCCTGTAGTACGGAGATCGTGTGTAGCAAAATTCAGAGAAATCCGTTGAAAAATAATAATTTGTATAGCGAACAAATAAACCAAAAAGCAGAAAATGAATTGTATATAAAAATTGGGCGTAAAAGTAGGCGTGGTCGATAAAAAGTACATGGTGACCTTAGCTGGAGTACAGCGATCGTGTGCACCGAATATCAGAGAAATCTGTTAACAAATAAAAATTTGTATAGTGAACATATATGAATAAAACAGAAAATGAATTTTACATAAAAAGTGGGCGTAAAAGTAGGCGTGGCCGGTAAAAAGTATATGGCGACCTTTCCTGGGGTATAGAGATCGTGTGTACAAAATTTCAGGAAAATCCGTTGAAAAATAAAAATTTGTATAGCGGTCAAACAAACAAATAAACAAATAAACAAACAAACAAACAAACAAACAGAAAATGAATTTTATATATATAGATTTTTCATTTTTTCGTTTTAAATTTTTTATTTTTCATTTTTCTTTTTTCATTTTTTATTATTTTATTTTTTATTTTCTATTTTTAATTTTTCATTTTTCGTTTTTAATTTTTTATTTTTCATTTTCCATTTTCTATTTTTCATTTTTCGTTTCTCATTTTTCATTTTTATTTTTCATTTATTATTTTTCATTTTTCAACTTTTATTTTTAATTTTTTATTTTTTTATTTTCTTATTTTTCATTTTCTATTTTTTTTTTTTTTTTTTTTTTTTTTTTTTTTTTTTTTTTTTTTTTTTTTTTTTTTTAGCCTAGTTCCGCGAAGCCTAGTGGCTTGTCTGCAGATTCTAAGTTTGGCTAGTTTTTTTTTTTTTTTTTTTTTTTTTTTTTTTTTTTTTTTTTTTTTTTTTTTTTTTTTTTTTTTTTTTTGCAGCGACACACCAAAGCCTCTGGTGGGAATCGAACCCACGACCCCCGCATGATAGGCGAGCACGCTACCTACTCACCTACCTCGTTTTTCGTTTTTCATTTCTCGTATTTTATTTTTCACTTTTAATTTTTCATTTTTCATTTTTTATTTTTCATATTTCATATTTCATTTGTCATTTTTCATTTTTCATTTTTCATTTTTCATTTTTCATTTTTCATTTTTCATTTTCAAACCGGTTATTACATATTATATTTTTTTCACCAATACAATGATAAGTGACACCGATTTTATCTTACATCTAACATGTTACGCTGTTTTTGTGATTGTATTGTGAAATAGAAATTTACCCCACTGCGCGTATAGATGTTTACACATCAAAAACTATGAATTTTGCCTACGAATTTTTTAAAATATTTTTTTTTTTAAATTTCAAAAAAAAAATATTTATAGTTTTTCGACGCAGTCATTGCAAACCTACATATATATAAATCACCCTTTTTTCATCTTAATACGATTTTTTCATTCTTCGGAATCCGGTTTCTGAACAAAAACTGTTGGTCACATTTATTAACTATAACATGTTTCCTAAATAAATTTCGAATGTAAGGACTTTCTCAACTTCAAATAGGCTGTCATAAATTCGTTTTAGGGCACCTATAAATCAAAATCTAAATTTAACGCGTAACAAATTTATAAATAAATAAAAAAATTTATTACACATGGCCTCTAGGGTCATATAAAACAAACGAACGTATTACACAAGAATTATTAACATTGGCTACTGGCTGACAGACCAACAGCATTCTGTTCGCAACTTAGCACGTGTTAGCACGAACAAGAAAACATAATTACATAAACAAAACAAAAAACTAAAAATATCTCAGCAACAACAAACCACACTATAACGAGAAAAAAGCTTCCTCCAACACTATTTTTTTTTTTGCCAAAACGAACAAAACACAACTTGTTTGAAGTTGAAAACATGTTCGAGTGCGAGAGCAAGAGAACAACCACAAGACAACAACTCTTATACGCAGCTAAAAGCAAACCAACCAACCAATTCATTCATATCTTGCAATGAAAAAAAAAAAATATATTTATTAGATACTTTTTATTGTTTTTGCCGAGGTACATGCATATTGAAAGTGTACTAGCAGCAGATAAAACATATGTAAACTTTAAATTTTTGGCTATTTGTACGGTAGTATTTGTCGTGTACGTTACTATTTTTCAAAACGAAAATCGTCTTCACAAATAAAGCGCGCATGAAATTAACAATCACAGTAGACAACAACAGTGGTGGCCGTGACTAGCAAAAGCAACTGTTGTATGTTGAATAAAAAACGCGGTGGCATCTATTTTCTACTGTAAAAAATCGATTAAAATTTGGTAAAAAAAAATATTAAAATTAAAAAAAAAAACGAAATACAAAAAAAAAAAAAATCATGTGTGACTAAAAAAAAACCAATTACAATTTTAAATAGAATTATATCTAACGATGTGCTGGTTCAAATTAATTATGGAAAAAAAAATAAATAAATAAAAACAACATATTGGTGGAGCCTAATATTAAAAAAAAAAAAATTAAAAATTATCTAATCTTATCAAGAAAACAGAATTAAATTTTTAGTGCGGTATATATTTGTGAAAGCGCATCAAATTGTTTACCCTTATTTTGGTTTTTAATTATATTTTTTTTTTTTTTTGGAAACATAATATAAGCACATGCCTGCCAACATGTTACATTTCAAAATCATGTTCAAGAATTCTTAAAAAAAAAAATAATATTAAAAAACAAACATTCCAATTACTGACAAGTGGTGTTTTTTGTTCATCTGCTTTATACAACTAGACAATTGAAAAAAAAATTGTTTATTTTATTAAAATTTTGTTTATATTGAAAAATAAACGATTTGACAGCATCCCATAAGAGGAACTGTATAAAAATTTCAATATCAAGAAAATAAAAACAAAATAAATAAGTTAAAAAAAAAAATACTAAAAATTATACCACAGAGAATTTAATAATACTCCCAGCTAATAAATATGTGCGTCCTTGAATCTTAACAGTTTATTAAAAATATTTAAATTAAAGTCATAAATTTATTCTGGTTTTATGAGCGTTTTAAACTTTTAATTTTTATGATGAACATTCTTCAATGTCTTTAACCGGTTTGTCAGCGTTTTTTTTGCTGGTTTTCATGGGCTGAAAAATTAAAAAGAAAAAAAATTATATTTAAGGGACTGACTAAGAATTTCAGAAATTTTAAATACTATTTTCTCACTGTAAATGTTTATTGGATTTACTGAATACAATCTTGATGCTTGAAAATTAGTTTATTCTTCCGAAAATTGTAATTATTTTTCTTCTTTTTAATCCAAAAAAATTTAAAAACATATGGAATGCAAAATGTTTATGTTTGATTCTAGAGGATGCCCTACTCCTATTAATATTGCGAAGAGGTCTTAGATCTTTAACAGTTCAGACGGCAACAATTCTGGTGTAAATTACCGCTTATAATAAAAATTTTTTTGTATATGATATCTGACATATATGTTTAACCCTTTGGGGCCCTAATTTGGGTTTCTAATGTTATACGGGCCTAAGAAGGATAAATTGAAGTTTAATCAAAAAAGGCCCAAATGAAACGGATTTAAGAAGACTAATAGCACAGGGCAACACTGATTACTGATTTTAGAATCTGTTAGCTGATTATAAATAACTGGTTCAACGCTGATTTGAAATCTTGTAATCATTTGGCTCAATTTCGAGTTTTCAAGATAAAGCATAAGAAAACTTCAAAAAGTGCCTTTATTTTTATTTTGTTTTTTTTATTTTTATTTTGTTTTTTTATTTTTATTTATTTTATTTTTGTCTATGGAAAATATAATATAAAAAAATTTACCATATGAAATGACTAATTTGTAAATTTAAGGGTTTAAATACAGAATAATGTTACGTTTTACAATATTAGTGGTTGGAGAATAATCAAAAAATTGATATAAATCATTAAAGTTAGTACATAGTCTTCTTAACGGATCGGCGTTGGCATAGTTGGTACGGAAAACTGGAATTGAAAGTGGATGAAAGTAACGTGCAGGTCGCAGAGGAACATTAAATGAAATATTTCGTAACAAGAATTCTGACGATACATCACCATTAACCGGATTAAGCAAAAACGACACGTTCAGCATGGTTCTACGGCTCTTAAGTGTTGGCAATTTATTTAACGCTAATCTACCTTATTTACCAATACTGGTCTTGCTTCCAGAAAATAAAATAGATTTTGTATATGTCAGGAATCCTTATCTCAAAATTGCTATTTTTTTCCCGAATCCATATCAGGAATCCTTATCTCAAAATTGCTATTAGTTTTTCCCGTGTCATATTTAGTTTACGAGATATGGCTGATATATGAAAGTCATTATTTCGAATTCGTATTTAGTTTATGAGATATCGCTGATATTTCGAAACTATCATTAGGACCTTATAAGATCTCATCACTAAGCAGCATTTCCATTTTGCTAATGTTTGAAGACATGATTTAGAATAAGCAAGGCACGCAGATATAGCAGTAACCACCCCTACAATAGCAAAAATAGTTGACTCTATACCTGACCTAAAAAACCACAAAGCTCCAGGACCTGACAACATCAATCCTGAGCTGTTAAAAGCAGACCCCATACAAGTGCCTTCCTGCTCCAGAATGTGTTAAAAAGATTGTGGGAAAAAATGAGCTTTCCGACGAATTGAAAGAGGACTTGATCATCAACTTACTGAAGAAAGGGGATCACACAGAGTGTACATACTGGAGAGGAATTACACTTCTAAGTATGATAAACAATATAATCGCTATTATTATCAATTGAAGACTTCCTTACACCCTTGACAAAGAGTTTCGTTGTGAACATATAAATAGCGTCCCCATTATAATTGAGCAGTCAGTCGAATGGAGATCACCCATTTAACTGGTCTTTATATTTTTTCTATAAAGCTTTTGACACACTTTCATACGATGGCATTTGGAAAGCACTGACCTGTAAAGGCATTCCTAGGCAAATAATAGAGATTATCCAGAAATTGTACAAAAACGCAATACCAAAATTCTATAAGCGACAAAGTTTCTGCTGGTGTTCACCGTTACTTGTTAATGTTGTGCTTTTTAACTTCATGAGATATGCAACGGCCTACAACAGAGACATAACGTGGGGAGTAGGCGAAATTTTGGCCGATTTCGACTATGCCGAAGACATATGCCTTATAACACATATTCATTCCGAATGTTAGAAAGCCTCTAAATTGTAGAGACAGAAGCTGCAAAGGCAGGCCTCAGAATAAATAGTCAGTGAATAAATTCCACATGCAATAGGCCATTCTCCATCAAAAACATCCACATTCAGGATGTTAATCAGTTTTGCTACTTGCCTAGTATCTTCTGACGAGGTATTGAATCGCACTATGAAGGCGCCCTACAAGCATTCCAACAGTGTGGAAATTACCAGTCATCTCCACCCTCGCAAAAATCAGCATCTTCAATTCAGGTGTGAAATCTGTTCTGCTACCAAAGATGTGAACACCCTTCAAGTCTTCGTCAACAATTGCCTGAGAAAAATATTAATAATTTTCTGGCCAAACATGAACACACAACTCTGTGAACGCACTCATCAGAGAGGGAAATGGCGCCGGATTGGCGAAATGATGTCACTCGTAATGCTATAGACTAGAACCCTCAAGGCAGCGGAGGACGGCCAGCACACACTTGGCGAAGAGAATTAGACTTAGAAGCTTCGAGAGTAGGCAAAACCTAGAATGAAATAAAGAGCCCTGCACTAAGTAGAAACGCCACACTTCCTATGCTCCTACCGTTTTATCCCGATTTTGACCAAACGGATATTATTTCAAAGATATTTCTTTTTTGCAGTTCACCAGATTTACAGACTTTTTAATATTTTCCTTTAATTTGAGTAAATTGCATTTAAAGTTGCTATAAACACATACATAAAATTATACATACTAGCAGATTCCAGCACTCGAAATTCGAGTGTAAATTCTAGGAAATTTTATTTTTTCATTTAATAAAGACCCTGAAGGTATGCTTCACAATTCAACTCATTTTACATGAAGAAAACAAAATCAACACATTAACACAAACACATCAACAAATTTAATAAACACACACATAGCATTGTATAATTTTATGTATGTGTTAGTAACAACTTTAAACGATCATAACTCCAAAAAAATATTCCAGACGATGAAAATCTGTAAATCTGGGTAACAGCTAAACAGAAATACCTTTCAATTGATAAATTTTTTGTCAAAATCGGGGTAAAACTGTGAAACTTACATCGGTCACAAGAAATCGCCTTGCCTATTAATATTATAGATACTATGTGTGTATTTATTAAATTTGTTAATATGTTTGTTAATGAGTTTATCTTCATTCACAATAATAATAAACCAAAAAGGTGTTGGTTTGTGAATTGGCTAAGTTGAGAAATAACGTTGCCTAGAAATTGCACTCGAATTTCGAGTGCTGGAATCTGCTAGTATATATATATAAGGGGGTTTCATGTCAAGTGACCCAACTTTTGAAACTGGTGCCTTCTGATCGGGATGAAATTTGCGGGTATTACAGCATCAAAGGTATGAAATTTTAGCTAGGTATGTCGGAAAGGCTAATTTGTCTAGTTTCTCAGTATAAGTTTTATTTATAAGGTTTTAGAAACACATACACACAAATAGGAAAAAATTCAAAATAGTGCATATGCTAAAAATTTAAAAGCCATTGTTACAAAACATTTATTTTTATTGATATCCCACTCGCATTCCACTAAGCGACCAAAAAGCTCTTAAAGGAGAAAACCTAAGCTTTCTTTTGAGCAAAAAGGGCCTTTTTTTTTTAAATTCAAAAAAAATTTTGATTTAGCAAAAAAAGTTCAAAAAAAATTTTTTTAAGTTTTTCTTTCGAAAGATTGAAGAAATAGCTATCTAAACTATTTGGGAAAAATTTTGCTAAGAACAATAATAAGTTACATGGATGAAAAAAACTGCTGTTTGGCCAAAATGCCAAATTTTGACTTCCTCTAATTCAGAGTGTTCTTGACCGATCTTGTTGAAAAATTGTGTCTAAACTACTATCCAATAGGACTAACCCGATCGAAAGGCATCGGTTTCAAAAGTTAGGTCGCTTGACATGAAACCCCCCATATATATATGGCCCGCAGATTTAAAAAATTCTATAGTTTATGAGATATGTCGCATTATATTTGGAGAAAAAAATCTACTGTTTTCGATAATTGAACTTTTTATGAGAGCAATAGCAGTTCCAGACTAGATGAATATACTCATCTATAACTCGTAAACTAAATCTGTCAGAACGAAAATGATATCAGTTTTGGAATCCTCGTTTAATCATTGAGGCCGTAAAATCAATATAGCCTAACAAAGTTATAAAACATACAAAACAACACTTTTTCGAATTTCTAATTGCCGGAAAAAATTAATAAAACAAATCGCGATGTATAATAAAAATCTACAAACAAAAAAATATAGAGTGTAAATAAAATTGTGCTATATTTTGCGAAAACGTACTCCAAAATTCAGCAGTATTTGCAAAATATTTGAAATTTTTGACTTAATCGTCCTATACTAGCTTGGGCTCATTTTTGGTGCCAAGTCGAAATGCGTTAATGACGTCAAATTATAAAGTCATAATCATCAAATCATAAAAATTGGTTAAATATGTATAGCACAATTTTATTTCCCAATTTTACTAGAACAATTAATCTATAATATTAATAGGCTATGCGATTTCTTGTGACTGATGTTTTGTTCTACCGTTATATCCCGATTTTGACCAAACGTATATTATTTGAAAGGTATTTCTTTTTAGCCGATTTGGAGATTTACAGATTTTTAAATTTTTCCTTTATTTTGAGTAAATTGCATTTTAAGTTGCTACTAACACATACATAAAATTATACAATGCTATGTGTGTGTTTATTAAATTTGTTAATGTGTTTGTAATAAAAATGAGTTTGTTTTTTGTGTTGATTTGTTAATTGGCTATAATTGATTAGCATACGTTTAGGGTCTTTATTTAATAAAAAATAAAAATAATGGGGTCATAATATTTTTTTCCGAAACCCTAGGTGACTAAGATAAAATATAACATTTAAAAGTAGAAAACTGACAAATTTTTGATACAAATTATATGGAAAGAGTATATTTGCTGAATATTTCACAAAAAACTATTTTTTTCGAAATCGGCAAAAAAAAAATTCTTTGAAACAAAAATTCTGGCAGAGGAATTTACTTAAAAACTCACACGGTTAATCTCTAATATATCTGTGGTCACAAGCCATAACCGCCTAAGTCGACTTAAGAACGGTTTGAGTTATGTATGCTGTCATATTCTACTAAAAACGCTTTATATTTACGTGAAATCCCCATTTTTCTAACACTTTTTATTAAAAAGTTATTAATGAAAACATACTGACCTAAGTCTTAACAAAGCCCCATTACATTTATATAAACAGTTATTTTTCTCGTAAGAATGATTTTCGCCGATTTGAGTTATGTATACTGTCATATTCTACTAAAAAATCTTTATATTTACGTGAAAACCCCATTTCTCTAACACTGCTTTTTAAAAAGATATTAATACAAATATTCTGACTTAAGTGTCGCAATGAAGCGCTATTACATTTATATAAAAAGCTATTTTTCTCAAAAGCATGATTTTCGAGTTAGGCGGTTATTGCTTGTGATCACAGATATATTTAACAAAACCTTAAAGTGCCAGATCCATTTTTTGAAATTTTGTTTAAGAAAATTCTTTAAAACTTAAAAAAGGAGTTTTCAAATTTTTATCAAAAAAATTTTCCATCTTTGGTCTCATTTCGCAATAGGTTAGCAACATGGTAATAAAACAATATTTCATATCTGAGTACTTATAGGTATAGAGACCAAAAAAAAAAAAAAAAAATTATGGCTTTAATCAATTCCTCAAAGTTGAAAAAAAAGCTATCAAATTTCATGACCTAGAGTTTTTTTTTGGCACAAAAGTGGTCTGGGGCATTTGCTATTTCTTGGCGAATTTTTATTCGATTTTGAATTTTAATAACTTTTTGAAAAGATAATTTAAAACTGATCCCGATTCTTACAGCAGCTTGTCGGAAAAGTTAAGCTATATAAAGAAATTTTCGTAAAATCTCAAAAAAGTCATGTTTTCCCCATATAAACACACTTGAAATATTCAATCGATTTTCGGCGCGACTTTTCTTTATCCGATTGTCCCAAACTTCACATTTATTAGTTTTATATTGAAAGGTAATAAACTGGACCCTGCCTATCCCCAAAATCGCATTTTCATTTTTAAGGACCACTCTAGTGTACACACAGAAGAAAACAGATTCTTTGTGGCTACGGAAGTTATTGTTAACCGAATTACGATTATGTTGGAAACCGAATTTCGAGTTATTTTAGACAACAAGTCTGTTGCCTTAACAGTAATTCTTTTATCGTAATAAAAAATGGTTAAGTACTATTAAATATCTGTTGATACAATAGAAAAGTAGTGGCTCAATTCGTTTGGCGAATTGTTTGCGTTTGGCATTTAGATTTTTTTTTTCCAGTTTAAAGATGTAATGAAAACGTAATTAATAAAAATAAAAATAACGAGATGTCAGTTGAGTCACTTTTTCATTGTCAATGAATAGGACAATGCGAAGACCAAACATTAGCGTTTACGTACTAAAGTTAAAGCACAGATAATTCTTAAAAACTTTCTCCCGTACAATTTCCATTTTGTCACTTAAGCTATTTCTATTAATTAAACCCGTTAGGCATCATAGAACTTAAAAAAAATTTTACCTCTCAACTCTCTTGAGATGGGAATTCTAATTTATATTTTTCGACACTTTATGATAGATTAATTCAAGTTCCTTTTTAGTCAAAAACTTTAAATAAATATTTCCCTTAAAAGCTTGCTACTCTTTGTAAGCGAACTTAAACCCTTAGGATATGCTGTATTTGTTTTTTTAAATAAAATTTTAAGTTTGATATAATAAAGAAATTGTATTGTAATAAATTGGTTAAAATAACAGTTGGTAAAATTTTGCTTAACAATTCGTAGAATTAAATTAAAAAAAGTTTGTGCAAAGCAAATTTTATTGAATTATAATTTAATATGAAACATCAAATAACTGCTTATAATCATGAACATTTTTTTACGTCAGCAACTGTGAGTGACAGAGGATATATGGTTTTTTTTTGAATACGATTTCATACACATGAACTTAATAACCCTTTCATGTCCAATGTTGCGTATAGGTTTTCTGACTTTGAACCGCTGTAACTTTGTTGTTATTAACTCAAACTAATTTGTATTCAAAATATATGTTCCTTCGTTCATTTTTTATGTCATTCACGTGCTTATGCCAATACTCGCAGTTGTTATACTACTCTAAGTCTTTAGAAGACATTTTGTAGAAAAAAAAAAAAATGCTTGAAAACGGATTTTTCCAATTTGTGGATTTTATTTATTTTTTTATAAAAAATATTTTTTCTTTACTTTTTTAAAAGATAAAGTCATTTTAATGCCTGAGGTTGTGAAACTGTTTCTACCTATCAGGCTCTAAAGCCAGTGCGGCAATTTGAATGGAATTTTAAAAACCACTAGTATAGCCCAGCACTCGAAATTCGAGTGCAAATTCTAGGAAATATAATTTTTTCATTCAATTTTGGCTTCCAATGTTTTTTTTAATCTATATAAAGGGTCCGCCAAATAACTTTTTTTTTTTTGAAAATGCTATAAAAAAAAAACTACTGAATATTATCTCAAATTTCTTTTTTTATTTGAAAGTACATAAAAAGTTAATAATGGAAAATAATTTCATTGAAATGGCTGCCTCGGCTGGCCATACAGTAGCCTACACGATCGGTCCAATTTTTAAGCACATTATCGATTGTGTGCAGCTGTATGTCACCAATGGCTTCACGAATATTGTCCTTTAAAGCGTCAATTGTCTCTGGCTTGTTGGCGTAACACTTATCCTTGCAGGCACCTCACAAATAATAGTCCAACGGTGTCAAATCACAGCTCCGAGGTGGCCAAACGACATCAGCTCTGCGGCTGATAATGCGATCTTCAAAAACAGGGCGCAAAACATCGAGTGTAGCTTCGGCTGTGTGGCACGTAGCGCCGTCCTGTTGAAAACAAATGTTGCCAATATCCTCCTCTTCAATTTTTGTGAACAAAAATTCGTTCAACATGGCCCGATAACGATCGCCATTGACTGTAACGGCCACTCCTTGCTCATTTTCGAAGAAAAATGGCCCAATTATGCCTCTGGACCAAAATCAGCACCAAACAGTGACTCGTTTTGGGTGTATCGGCTTTTCAATGTATGCGTGCGGGTTTTCTGTGCCCCAAATGCGACAATTTTGCTTGTTTACATACCCGCCTAGATCAAAATGAGCTTCATCTGAAAAGATGATTTTTTTTTTGGCAAAATCGGCATCTTCTGTAAGTCGATCGCAGGCCCACTTAGCGAAGCGAAAACGCATTGGATGGTCAGTTGGCTTCAACTCCTGAACCAATTGGACTTTGTATGGCGTCATACCAAGGTCTTTATGCAAAATTCGTCTCAATGATGCCTCCGAAATGTTAAATTCTTGAGAACGACGATGAATTGATGTTGATGGCACTTCACGCACACTTTCTGCCACAGCAGCAATATTCTCGGGTGTACGCACTGTTTTTGGCTTTTCAGGCTTTGGTTTATCGATTAGGATGCCAGTTTCTTTCACTTTTTTCACAAGATAACGAACATACGGAGCTGACGGTGCTTCTCTTCTTCAAAAATCCGTACGCAATTTTCGCACACATTCTGTAACATTACCATGATATCCAAAGTAATGTCGCAATATTTCCCAGCGTTGTTCAAGCGTATACACAACCATATTCGTTAAGCGGAAGGATAAAACTAATTATCTGTCAAATCAGACGTGAGCTAAGTGTTACCATTCACGAAATAAGCATTAGTTGAAAAAATAACGTTGGATGGCGGACCCTTTACTTCTCTAAGCCTTTAGAAGGCATTGTGTAGAAAAAAAAAACGGATTTTTCCTTCCAATGTGTTGATTTTATTTACTTTTTTATAAAAAAATATTTTTTTTTAAATGCCTGAGGTTGTCAAACTGTTTCTACCTATCAGGCTCTAAAGCGAGTGAGCCAATTTGAATGAAATTTTAAAAACTACTAGTATAGCCCAGCACTCGAAATTCGAGTGCAAATTCTAGGATATTTTTTCATTCAATTTTTGTTTTTTTGCTTTTTGTTTTTTTAATCTATATACGTATATAAAAAACTTATGAATATTTAAATAAGCCTAAAGGTATGTTAATCAATTTTAGCAATTCAGAATTCAGCACAGAGCGTCTGATGTATAATTTAAATCATTCGCATTAACAGGGTGTAATGAATTATTATAAATATTTTATTTAATTTAATTTAATATATTTTTAAGACAGATTAAACATAAATTTTATCATTCTCAGCTTCTCCTCCATATAAACTATAACTATGCCAATTTTCACACTCCTCCATGTCCGCATATTGCTTAAAAAGGGAACTAAAAATTTACCTTCACGTATTAATATATAGATTAGTTTTTTTAGTTTTTCTCATTTTTCTTTATAATTTAGTTATGATGAGGTTTAAGTTTATATCCATATAACCGGTCGATTCAGAATCACTTTCTGATTTAATATAGCGATGTCCGTCCGTCCGTCCGTCTGTGAATCCATGGGAACCGGTCGCAAATATTAATATATTTTAATGAAATTTGGCATATAAGCTTTTAGCAGTTCTAGAACGAACTCTATTGAAATTGGTAAAAATCGGTGCAAGTTCGGACCTAGTCCCCATAAAAATGATGGGATCGACTTAAATTGCCATAATATCCAAGTTATTGTATAGATCTCAATAAAATTGGATTTGTGTGTCTCTATTAGCTCCATTAATTAGTAATCCAAAAATAAACTCTATAGGAAAATTCTTATTCATAGCTTCCATAAAAAGCTGCTTCTCGACCTTTACTTAAAAAAAAAAAAACAAAAATATTGCACAGATTTTTCTCAAATTTGGTTTGTGTATGTTTTTGCAAAATATAAGTGACTCTATCAAATATGCTCAGGATCGGTCCATTTTTCGTCCTAGTCCCCATATAAATATAACATCCGATATGAACTTTTTCAGATCTGCAGGCAAAATAATTAATAAAAATTCCACTCATATTTGGTTTATGCTTATTTTCTATACCCAATAAGTTGGACCGAAGACCAATTTTCTAAATGCATGGTATAGGGTGTCGCATAGTCGGTCTAGACCGCCTATAATTTGCTTGCTTGGTTTTTAATATATCTAGTCGATATAGTGATATCTGGCCGTTAATCTGTAAAATTTACGTGACCTGAGCACAATGTGCTTTAACTTGAATATTTGAAATAGGAGACATTTTATTTATTTATTTATTTATCTGTAATATTAATAGGCTAGACGATTTCTTGTGACCGATGTTTTGTTCTACCGTTTTATCCCGATTTTGACCAAACGTTTATTATTTGAAAGGTATTTCTTTTTTGCCATTTTGCAGATTTACAGATGTTTCTAATTTTTTCCTCTATTTTGAGTAAATTGCATTTAAAATTTCCACTAACACATACATAAAATTATACAATGCTATGTGTGTGTTTATTAACTTTGTTAATGTGTTTGTAATAAATATGAGTTTGTTTTTTTTTGTGTTGATTTGTGAATTGGCTATAATTGATTAGCATACCTTTAGGGTTTTTATTTAATGAAAAAATAAAATTTCCTAGAATTTGCACTCGAATTTCGAGGGCTGGAATCTGCTAGTTTATATTAAGTACAGCGCAAAGTAAATTTGTATTCCAATTTGGGTCCAGGGATAAGCCTGGTGACAAAGACCATTTTGCTGGTTTTTTTGCAGCGATCGACCAAAGCCTCTGGTGGGAATAGAACCCAAGACCCCCGTATGATAGGCCAGCATGCTACCTACTCACTTAGCGGGGCGCTTTGAAATAGGAGACATAACTGTATTTAACATGAAACGCGTAATTTTTCCTATCGACCCATTCTTATATTTTGGCTTCGCCAATTTTTTTTCCATTTTATTTATAATTATTTTTTTTTCGTATTTTCTCCTAAGAAATTTTAGCTATGCTTTCTTGGCAAACACATGCTTTGGTGAAGTTTCCAGCACATTTAATTATTTCTTAACTTTATCTGGAAGTCATGCAGAGTTCCAATCTTATATGAAAGCAATTCAGCTATTATTAGCAACTGATAACTTGACTACCGTTCATAAATACCTGCTCAAGTTCAATTTAACGCTCACCATTAACAATATTATTATCTATCTTCAAATACAGTAATAATGATAAGAATATCATCATAAAAACTTAAAATATATTTTGTTTGAAAATATTTATTCTGAAGTAAATATGATTTTTAGAAAAGAGTGCATTTAATACACCACTTGTTATCTACGGATTTTATTTAAACTAATTTAAACAAAAGTAACTTCAGCTGGTAATATTAAGTAAACTAATTAGTTGATAAAATGAAATTTAAATATTTAACAACTGATAAAGTTATTGTTATGAAAAAAAAAATAAATAAAAAAAGGAATTCTGCTATGTGAATAATAATATTAAAATTTTTTCGTGTTTTTTTTAGAAAATCTTAAAAAGTTACTTGTAACAGAAAATATAAAAAAAAACTGCCAATAATAATATTTTAATTAATAAGTGGTTAAAAACAAAATTTATAAATAATAACACTGCATCATAATCATCATCATCAACAACAAACAACAACACATTTTTTTTTATCAACATCATGCGACGCAATGTAAAACTAATTGTTTTTGTTAGTGTTATCTGGATGTTTGTTTTGGTTTATTATTTCCAAACCAACACTGAAAAGGTAAGTGCCACCAATTTTCTAAACATAAAAAATTTTCTTTTTTAATTTTAATTGTATTGTTTTGAATACAACAAAAATATTACTACACAGTTTGCTGTATGACAGGCTGATCAATAAATCCGTAACTTTTAAAATGAAAACAAATTTTTTTCTTAACCTAAGGATTGCGCACATAAAAATTTTAACATAAATAATTCAAAGGAAATAGCCGCTTTTAAGAGAAACAAGTAAAAATGTGTCGGTGTCTTAATCCCAATATTATAAATAATGTTGGGTACAGTCAGGACCGGATTAACAGTCTGTGAGGCTCTAAGCAGTGAATGATATGGGGCCCCATATTTTTTTGTTACTTAATTTTTTTGTTAATAACTTTTTTTTTTTATAAATGTATAAGTGAGACAGAAATTTTTCATATGTATGTTTATTAGAAAAGCAATAATTAAAGTAATTTTATTTTTACATTTATATAAAATTACATGAAAACAATCGCTTAAAAGTTAAACCTTCTTTTTCCTGCACTTTTGACGAGAAAACTCTTCGATTAAATTGTCAAAATTCATGCGACGCATCACATCTGATTCAATTGACAGAAGAGCCAACGAACTTAGTCGATCTTGTCGCATCATCGTCCTCAGGGGATTTTTTATTCTTTTCAACTGCGAAAAAGATCGTTCTCCTGAACAGTTTGTTATCATTAATGCTAAAAGTATTTTGAAGCAGATTTTCACGTTAGGAAAGACTGTTTGAAGTTGGTCAATCACAATGATGTTATACAAATCAGTACAATTTGCACCAATATTTTTATCTTTTTCCATTTTCAAACGAACGAACTGATGAAATTGTTGTAATTCATCAGAGAGATTTGAATCTAAATCCTCAGGATACGATGCGACAAGCGACTTAACTTTTGAGTGTACCTCATCGTTGGTTAAATTCATGTTTAATAAAAATGAAAACTTTTCTGCCAGATTCTGATAAACGTCGCCTCTTGTTTTCATCTCGACTTGAAGAATGTCGACGATGAAATAAAATGTCGAAATCCGAAATTTGTCCCTTGCAGATAAAACAGCATCTTCCGCTTGACTTGTACTCTCCGAGTACGTCTTCGATTACTATTTCCTCTATAATCACTGTCAGGCAAAATTTCTTTAGACTTGTTTTCGAATTTTTCAAATCTTTCCCTGAGATTTTGTAAGTAAATAGTCAACGTTTTATACAAATCAGCGCAAATTAAGTGAAGGGCTTGTGATGTCCGATGAAATTGTTGCAAAATTTCATTCCACATCGTAACCATAAAAACAAACTCAAACTCTTGCATTTTGTTTGCAATATTCATTGCTTCTTGTCTTGTTTCTCCTTTTTGATCCCTATCCTCTGAAATAGAATCTAACGCGTCGAGAATTTGGGAATACGAATTAAAAATTACATCTGTGGCAACAGCATGTTTGAGAGTTTTTTTAAAACTTTTTCATCCTTGATATGATCCTTTAGTACCTTCCATATGTGTGTAGAAGCAGAAAAAAATACGTAAAGTGTTTGCACTAATGAAAAAAAATTGACTGCCTCCAAACAACAATCGACTGCACTACGACCGAAAAGATTCAATGAATGTGCTGCACATGCAATGCATATTGCATAAGGGTTGAGTTGTTAAATGACACTTTGCATCCCTTTATAAATACCGGACATGTTTGCTGCGTTATCATAGGATTGTCCTCTGCACTTCGAAAAGTCAATGATGCAGTCTTCGATCAAGAATTTCAAAACCGCGTAAGCCATTTCTTTTCCAACGTGACCTTTCTATTCTAAAAATGTTAAAAATCTTTCTACTGGAAAATTATCAAATGGCGCAATGTATCTTATGATAACGCACAACTGATCAATGTGAGATAGATCAGGAGTTGAATCGATGGACAAACTAAAATATCCAGCAGCTTTCACTTCATCTAAAATCGCAGGCCGGACTTCCTGACTCATTAGTTCAATTAGCTCTTCGCAAATAGTTTCCGACAAGTACGACACATTTCCTGTAAAAAACGAAAATTATACTATTAGTAAATGTTGAATTTTCTTGAAAAAAGTCACATATTAACAATACATTGGTAATATATTAATAATATATTGATAATACATTGATAATATACGGACAATACATTGGAAAAATTGATCCAAAATTTAAATCATGGGTCAAGTATTACCTTTCCCTTTGTTTCCATAATTTGAAATGTGCGAGGCCAAAAACGGATCAAATTTAGCGACAAGTTCTAGCAATCCTAAATAGTTCCGGTTATTCACGGATCCAAATTTTTCATCTGAACCTCTGAATGCCAATCCCCGTTCTGCCAATGTTTGAATGACAGATACAACTCGGTGCAAGGCGTGCTTCCAGTATTTGAATTATTCCTCCATTTGGTCATCAAACCGAGCTTTTAATCCCAATCCCTTTCGTTTGTCCAGTAGCTAATATCATCCGCAGTTAGTTCAATCCACGTTCCAGAATCATTGTTCCTGTTTCCTTGATGTGCGAGATCTGGAATTGTTGCACCATTATTATTGTCCGCCGTCATCTTCTGCCACGTTCGTTGCACCATCAGGATTATTCGACAGCGATGTGAAGGTTTGAAAGAATGACCTTAATTTCGGCAACTTCTTGACGACTTCCTCATCTGTTTGTTTTTTCCTTCGGCTAGTTCCCGTTTTCGCGATCCACTCAGATAAATTCTCTTCATTTTTATACCCTATACCACTATGTGGTTTGGGTATAAAGACTTTGTGCTGCTGTTTGTAACTACCAAAACTATTTGACCTAGACCCATATTTTATTATACCGATCGAATCAGAATCACAATCTGATTCGATTTAACGATGTCCGTCCGTCCGTCCGTCTGTATGTCCATGTAAAGCTTGTAATCAAACTGCAGGTCGCAAATATGAATATATTTTGATGAAGTTTGGTATATGGGATGAACGCTATTGAAATTGGTGAGAACCGGTCCATGTTCAGACCTAGCCCCCATACAAATGACCCCTATGAAATCAACATAAATTGCCATAAGATCCAAATTATTATATAAATCTTAGTCAAATTGGGTTTGTATGTGTACTTGTATTACATCCATTAATCAGTAGTCCAAAAATTATCCCTATGGGACAACTCTTAGTCATAGGCCCCATATAGAGCTGCTTCCCGATCTTCACTTAAATCTATCAAAAAACAAATATATTGCACGAATTCTTTTCAAATTTTGTTTGTATATATTTTTGCAAAATACAAGAGACTTTACCAAACATGGCCAGGATCGGTCCATTTTTGGGCCTAGTCCCCATATAGATATGGCATCCAATAAGAACTTTTTCATATCTGCAGCCAAAAAAAAATTAAAAAATCCCACTCAAATTTGGTTTATGCTTATTTTCTATATCCAGTTAGTTGGGCCTGAGAGATAGGGTCTCTAAACGCATGGTATCGTATATTCGGTCTAGACCGACTATAATTTTCTTACTTGTTATTATTATTCTTTTGTATTTATAACCTTCCACTGGAACGCTTTTTGTTATAATGAAAAATTTTTAATAGACAATGACGGCAATACAAGTCGTGTGCAATTCGGGGAACTCCTAAAATCTCCAAAAATGTTTTTTATTATTATGTGTTTCCCAGAACTACAACTCAGTTTTTGCAGTTCTTGTAGACCACTAATTACACATCATACAAACTCATTTATTTCGTGTTGACTTTACACGCCATGCTTTTATGAGTAAAACAATTTATGACGTCTATACACGGAAATTATGATGTTGTTTTGATTCCAAATTTCTTTTGTAAACTAAGAACAAATGATACGTCTGGTCTTGGGGGCCCCCATTTTAAAAAGTCATTTTCCCAACTTTTTTTAAGTGGCAACGAAAGACTCATTTCATAGAAATTAAGATTTTGTTTTGTTTAAAAATTTCTTTTTAAAACTTAGAAAAAAATTATACGCCTGATCTTGGGGGCCCCCTAAGCAGCTGCTTAGTTTGCTTATGGGTTAATCCGGCCCTGGGTACAGTTACCATTTTCATACAGTTGTCGATTCTTAACTTTTTAATTCTAATACTACGAGTATTTCAATTCAAAGTTAATTGTTTCATTTTTTGACAAGTATTTATTATAATTTCTTATATATTTATTTTTTTTTTATAAAAAATTATTTTTTTCAGAAAGAATTACCTTTTGAAAAATTTCATTATTATACCCTCCACCTCAGTATGCAGAGGGTATATATAAGTTTGTCATTCCGTTTGTAATAATTAGAAAAAAAATTTTGGACCCAATGAAATATATATATATATATATTTGTGATCCCTATAACAAGAGGAATTGATATAGCGATGTCCGTCTGTCCGTTTGTAGAAATCACGATGACGGCTTCAGTAGGGTAGCTAGGGTGCTCGTTTGCATAAAATATGATTCATTCACGTCCTGAGAAGTTTGCTATTTAAAATCGTCCAAATCGGTTCATTAGGTCCCGAGAATTGAATGAAGAAATAAAAAAGTCTTGAAAAAATATGATTTGTCTATGTTATTCTTGTCACGATCACGCGATCGGTTTAATAGGTCCCGAGAAATCACTGAAGAAGTAAAAAGAAATTGAAAAATATTTGTTTCTGTATTGTTCTTGTTGTTATTCTAATTGTTGTATTGTTGTCATAGCTGGACTTGTTGTTTTTATGGTCGTTGTGGTAATAATATAATAAAAACTAAACCTAAAATTTTTTACAACTCTGGTAGAAGCGTTTTAAAGTTTCCATTGTTTTGGCATCACTAAAAAAATTTGTTAGATCATATTTGTCATCGCCACGAGCAAAGTTTCAGATCGATTGGGTCACGGTAAAGAGGTTAAAAATCGATCCAAAATTTTGTCGACAAGCAGACACTACAATTTAATATAAAGGGAGTAAAAATTAACCAACATCTAAAGCAAATAATGCTGAACTACCTGTTGTTAATGAAAAAAAAAACAATGTTAATTTACCGAAACAAATTTTTATGTATTCATTTATTTAGAGAAAAATACGGAAATAACTTTTGATGTTGTATTTTTTGTGTGTAATATTTACATAAATGTACATACATAAAGGGTCCGCCATCTAACGTTTTTTTTTCAACTAGTGTTTATTTCGTGAATGGTAACACTTAGCTCATGTCTGATTTGACAGATAATTAGTTTTATCCTTCCGCTGAACGAATATGGTTGTGTATACGCTTGAACAACGCTGGGAAATATTGCGACATTACTTTGAAAATCATGGTAATGTTGCAGAATGTGTGCGAAAATTGCGTACGGATTTTGGAAGAAGAGAAGCACCGTCAGCTCCGTATGTTCGTTATCTTGTGAAAAAAGTGAAAGAAACTGGCATCCTCATCGATAAACCAAAGCGTGAAAAGCCAAAAACAGTGCGTACACCCGAGAATATTGCTGCTGTGGCAGAAAGTGTGAGTCAAGCGCCATCAACATCAATTCACCGTCGCACAGTGGCGCCATTTGAGTTTTTTCGTTGCAAAAATCATATCTTTTGAACCGACTAACATAATTGAACAGTTTAAACAGCATATGATAGATAACTGTTCAGCCTATGAAATGAGCGTTTGGAAAGGGCGCTACGCTTTGTAGGGGCCTACTTATGGGTTATCAAAGTTAAAATTTGTAGAAAAATCAATTTTATGGTAACTAAAAAAAAATATTTTTACATTTTTAGATTGTTTTTATTTTTTTCCTTAGGGTTTTATGTTTTAAATTATTACCCAACAAATTGAAAAAAAATTACTTCTTTTTTAAATTTATTTTTTCAATTTTCTGTAAAATATTCATCACAATTCGTAAGAGAAGGTATATCTAAAAGACTAATCATTTCTAAACTATAATTATTTTCTAACTCTATTCGTGACTTCACATGCCGAAGGGAAGAAATAAGTGGATCGGAAGATGCTGCCAACATGTTGAAAAGGTCCTCATTTTACCTTACCCTTGATGCTTTGAATGTGTTCTGCAATCTATATTTTTTATAAAATTTGTTAAGAGACTCCTGTGCTTCTTCTGAAAGCTCTCCCATTGGTAAAGACTGGTACTCAATTATATCTTTGCCATGCGCCAATATGTTATGGACGGTCGGGGTCAACTTCTTCTGTGGATACATTTCTGCTAAAAGGGATGCAGTTTTCGATGCATATTCTCCATATTTTGTAGAATTGACATTTTCTTTGCAGTTTAAAACATTCAAGATCGTCCCCAATCTTTTCACGATTTGATTGTCAATTCCAGTGATTCTAGTTACTGCCTCATCATTTTCACAAAATCTCCTAGAAGTGTTTCCATCGTTTGAGTTACCGTATCCGTGCTTGGGACAGTCTACTTTTAGTCCAACTTGTTTAAAAAAAGCATCCTGTATTTGCTTCTTTCTGATCTTTTCCTTATCCTTTATTGATGTATTTTCATCGAAGTTTTCCTCCTCTTGTGGTAGGGTATAGGGTATACGCCACTTTTAGCAAGAACTCCATACACCTTATCCTTGCGTGCAATGGTGACATTCCATATTCGTAATACTCCTCGTTTGTATAATCGTTTAAATTACCAAAGTTCTTCTGACTCTTTTTGCAAATCGGGCATGACAATGTTGAGGTTGTTCATGTCAGTTCGTTTACGACTTTTCCGTCAACCATGTTCAGGTGGAACTCGTAATTGCATTCAATATATTTTCCTTCTCCAATTTGCAGCTTTGTAGGCTTAATCTTGCTTATTTGTTCTTCAATGTCCTCCACCGTGGTCCTTATGAGTTCTGCCGATTCCCTTGCAAACTGAAACATTATTGGTCGGCAATAATGCACTGATGACGGACGTGGATTTTTCCAGTGTAGGGAAACATCAGATTTTAGCCGCAAAGGAACAACAGATGCCATAAACATATTTCCGTCCGATATTATAGCGTCATCGGAAGATATCGTTTGCTTATAAACGCTTTGTCCGGATGATCCATTGCAGCCCCATTTGCTGATCAATGTCAGTTTCTCAGGAAGAATTTTCACCTCAATTTCAGGAAGACTCTCCAACAACCGTTTTGCTGTATGGCCCATGAGATCCTGCAGATTGGCTTTCACAGAGACTTCCGTAAACTCCGTATGCAGTGGTCGTGAATTTATTTTGGCTTGCGTAATATGCTTGTATCCAGGTAAAACGTCAGCTCTGTGTCGCATCAAGGATGCCCGTAGTATCTCATATTTTTCTTTGGAAAGTTGTAAGTCCATAAACAAGGCCAAGGCTTCTTCGGAACCATACTTTTTAATGTGTGAGTTTGTGGGCGTGGGAATGCTTTCCTTAATCCTTTTTAGTCGCAGTGGGCTTGCATCAGCAACAGATTTTGTAATCTGCGACCTAACTCTAAAAAAATGCTTCGTGGTCAAGTCATTGGTGGCATCGGCAAGTTTCCTCTTTCTTGTGAAAATTGAAAACTCCTCAATACTTTTTTTTGGCCTTCCTTTTGCTCCTCTGGTTGATGTGGTGGGTTTATCTACTGCCAATATATCCAGGATGGTGTCTTCATTAAGCCAGTCCTCGTATTTGGAGTTGAAGTTCTGAATGGTTCGATTAGATTTCACCCATTTTGCCTTAATATTTGCATATATCAGATAAAATTTTTTTTATAATTTCGCTTCTCTCAATATTTCCGTATAAGCTATCAAGTTCTTCTAAAGCAGCTTCCGTGAAAAACTTTGGTGTGGTTGACCTTCTAAACAGTTCAAATAATTTTAAATTGTTTAACGCCATGGTTTCAGTACTTGTTGTGCCAACTTTCAGTCGTAGACTAATCCAGGCATTATGCTTATTTTGCAATATATAAGCTTATGCTACCATGCCTAAAAATTTACCTGTTCCCTGTATACATATGGATTTAGGCTGAATTATGCAATTTTGATATTATGCTCGTGTCTAAATAAGATTTGTGCCTACCTGGAGGGACCATAAGTCAATATTGTTCTTGACCATTTGTACTCCAAAGTAATTTTTAAGTGAGGTGTGTACCTGAGAATTTCAATGAGTAGTTTTTTGTGCATCCTGTGTCTGTAACAGAATATTGGGAGTAGACTTTGGCAGAGGCTCACAGGTAGACAACCGACTTAAAATGCAATTTTCAAACTATTAGATCAAACTACTGTCAGTCAAAACATGTAAGGGATGCACGCCATACAATTTCTGCAACCATGTCTTTTTAACCTTTCTTACCTCTAGAAGCCAAACGGGCACGTACGGGCAGATAAAACCTTTTGAATTATGTAAAGAAATAATCAAAGAACATGTTTTGCACATATGGCAAATATAGAAAAATATGAATTTTTTTCTTTTTCCGTCAAAGTGATTTACCAGGAGAAACACAAAGCAAACAGTTAATTTTTTTTTTATCATTATACATTTACTAAATACATCAATCAATACAAACAAAAAATAAGGCGATTCGTTACCTATTTTTCGTGATATTACACCTGAAATTGCAACAAATTGATTAAAAATTGTGTGTTTTTTGAAAACCGAAAGTCGGTCAACTTTGAACGGTTATATTTTCTAAACTAAAAATGTGATATTATTAAGAGTAGCATATTTGAAATCGTTGAAAAGTTTCCTATAACATTGGTTTATTCAAAACTTCGTCGGCGCACATGAAAATTTTGATTTTTGCAACCTCGTTTGCTCTACGGGCGCCACTGTGCGTCGTTGGCAAGCACTTAATATAATATATATGTATGCATATATAAGACAGTTTATCTGAATTATTAAATTGGAAGAAAACGTAATTATTCAGAAAAAAATACACAAAGGATTGTCTTCAAAGAGAATATACTGATTGACTTATGAAGAAACTACTACGTGGGATATCTCTACATTTTCGCTAATGTTTTACCCTGAATAAATAAAACCAAACAAGAGATAACTAAAGGCAAACATGTTTATAACTTTAATATTTAAGTTAGAAACAAAATCAACCTCTGTCATTATTCATGAAGACATCTCCGTAAATGAGAATAATAGCAACTTATTGAAAACATCAAGGTAATGTAGTGGTTGTGAGCACGGTTTGATTTGTGACATGAATTCCATTTTGTTAGAATTATAAATTGTGTCGATCCCCTAGCAACGGTACTAGAAGAATACCCTGGTATTAACCATATGGACCTTTTTACCAATTAATAAGATAAATACGTATTTTCGAGGATAATCCGAAATTTTAAAATGAAGCGCTAATATTAAAAAATAATCAAATAGTTTAGATGATTGTTCATTTATTAAGAATTGTTTATAAATTTTCAGACGTCCCAAGAAAAAAACTGAAATTCAATTGTAATTCTTTTTTAAATTAAATCAAAAATTTTTAATACAAATCGATTTTAAACCCTCAAAGTTATATATGCAGAGGGTATATATCAGTTTGTCATTCCGTTTATAACACATCGAAATAAATTCCTGAGCTCATAAACCATATATTTTCTTGATCATTATAACAAGAGAAGTTGTTTTTTTTTTAAATAAATTTTTTTGAGGACTTAGGTGCTGCTATGTGCTGCCAGCTTAAAGAAGAGGCGGTTGGTTTTTAATATTTTTCAACAGCAGTTGATAAGAGTGAGGATGTAGGTTATTTTTATTCGAGACATTAATAAGAACTAGCAGACTCCAGCGCTCGAAATTCGAGTGCAATTTCTAGGCAACTTTATTTTTCAATTTAGCCAATCCACAAACCATATTTTTTTGGTTTATTATTATTGTGAATGAAAACAACAAACTCATTTACAAACAAATTAACAAATTTATTAAACACACACATAGCATATGTATAATTTTATGTATGTGTTAGTAGCAACTTTAAACGCAATTTACTCAAAATAAAGGAAAAAATTTAAAAATCTGTAAATCTGGAAAACAGCTAAAAAGAAATACCTTTCAAATAATATACGTTTGGCCAAAATAGGGATAAGACGGTAGAACAAAATATGGGTCACAAGAAATCGCCTAGCCTATTAATATTATAGATGTAAAACCTAGGTGGAGGCTATGAAAGATTCGAATTTAACACTCTTATTTGTTATACCCTGCATCATTCAATTAGGCTTAACCTTATGGTTTACGTCTGTTTTCAGCCACTTTGTTCGGGATCTGATAATTTTTGGCCCTTAAACCCTATTGCTAAATTCATGGTGCAGGACATTGTTAAGTTGCTCTAGACCGACTATATTTTTACTACTTACTTTAATTCACATATTTTATACTTGTTATCATCATTGTTTTCTTTTTGGCGATTTGCTTGTTTTTTTTTACGATATCCATTTAATTCATACGATATTTTTTTTAATTTGTTAATTAAGTAGTGTTTTTTTGTAGGCTTTTCAAATAGAGATATTTATTATTTTTAGAACGATAAACAAAAACAACAAAATATATTATTTTAATGTATGCTACATCAGCATGATGGCCTAAATTAAGTTTTAATATCAACAACAATGTACTTGTCTGCATAATAATGAACGAAAAGAAATTTAAGAATGTCTCTAAACACTTAAACTTGTACAAAAACAAACTGTCAGCTCATACATTATGCTAAAAGTGGTCGTCACTCAATTAAATACAATCCAATCCAATCCAATCCAGTCGACTCCACACCCACAATTTTTCATATGACTTTGTGTTATTTGAATAGTCTGCTTAAAATACATTAAGCTATTTTGTTATTGTTAACAACAATATGATTTAAGTATTTTGCCTTAAAAACAAATTAAAATTGGGGACGACTTAGAAGTGCTGGTAATTAAAAAAAGGTTGCTGGTTTAACAAAAATTAAGTCAAAGGTGTTATTTTGAAATATTTTCATATACACAGTTATCACCTGTTGTTTTAAAAAGTATTAAAAAGGGTACAGCTTAAAGAAAAGATTACTAAAAATAGTTAATGTTGCTTTGAAAGTGTGTTGGGGTGGGTTATGAGCAATTGAAGGGTTAATTTCTAAACATGCTATGGTTTTCAACAACTACAATAGCAATCGCTGCTGAGCTAATTAAAACCAATTTTTCAAATACTTACAGTCACTTTAAGCCAAACCCGGATACCGTGGTAAAATATTTTTATTCCTCTATAAATCTGACTTTTATAAAATTCTTGTAATATACAAATAGACTTCTAGGTGGGCATATTTTATATATTTAAAAATCAAGCAAGTGAGAGTGTTAAATTTGGCTATGTCTTAAACTTAATATTATAAACATTGTTTGGTACGGTTACTATTTTAATGCCGATTCTTAATCTTTAAATTATAATACCATTTGAATTTAAAGTTAATTGCTTTTTTTTTTACCAGTATTTACTATAGTTTCTTATTTATTTGTTTATAAATAACTTCTATCTGAAACACATTAAAAAATTTTATAAACACACACATGATTGTATAATTTTATGTATGTGTTAGTAGCAACTTTAAATGCAATTTTCTCAAAATAACGGAAAAATTTAAAATCGGTAAATCTGCAAAGCGGCTAAAAAGAAATACCTTTCAAATAATATACGTTTGGTCAAAATCGATATAAAACGGCAGAAGAAAACATCTGTCACAAGAAATCGCCTAGCATATTAGTATTATAGATTTGTTATACGTAGCGCAATAAGTACAGGTATTAATGTAAACTAGCAGATACCAGTGCTCGAAATTCGAGTGCAATTTCTAGGCAATTTTATTTTTTAGCTTAGCCAATTCAAAAACCAACATTTCTTTGGTTTATTATTATTGTGAATGAAGACAACAATCTCATTTACAAACAAATTAACAAATTTATTAAACACACACATAGCATATGTAGCAACTTTAAATGCATTTTACCAGTATTTACTATAGATTCTTATTTTTTTTTATAAATAACTTCTATCTGAAAAATTGCACTATTACATTCAAAAAATATTATGATTAGAGACCAAAGAGAAATACTTTTTTTAGCGCAGTCGGCTTTAAAATATCCAAAGTCAAAGTAAGGGATCAACTTTTATTTATTTTGAGAGCCTGAAGATTATGCAATATTTGGAAAAAGTTTAATATCTTGCCAATTTTTTATTTTGCTCATATATCAGTAAAATATCCAGATATTTACTTTTAACAAAATCCGATTGTTAAATACTTATACCCTATACCACCACGGATAATTACTTTGTACTGGGGTCGAATCGTCCATTCGTTATCGAAATTTTTCGATCGAAATTAAAGTAAAACGAGGTGTGACGATTGTCCATCTTCTTTAAATAGTAAACCAAAATACGGAATTTCGATAGATTTTATTCGATGTTTATAACAACCAAAATTTTTTTTATTATACCGATCGATTTAGCCTCTATGCGTCCGCACGTCTGTCCGTTTGTGTATGTCCGTATAAACTTTGTAATCAAACTGCAGGCCGAAAATATGAATATGTTTTGATGAAATTTGGTATATAAGCTTTTATCGGCCACAGGATGATCGCTGTTGAATTGGTGAAAATCTTTTCATGTTCAGACGTAGTCCCCATACAAATGGACCCTATGAGATCGACTTAAATTGCCATAATATCCGAATTAACATACAGATCTCGGTTAAATTGGGTTTGTTTACGTTTATTATATCCATTTATCAGTAGTTCAAAAATAAATCCTGTAAGACATTTCTTAGTCATAACGCCCATATAAAGCTTTTTCCCGATCTTCACTTAAACCTATCACAAACAAAAATAATTCACACATTTTTCTCAAATTCGGTTTGTTTTTGCAAAAAATAAGTGACTTTACCAAATATGGTCAGCTTTGGTCCATTTTTCGACTTAGTCTTCATGTAAATATAGCATCCGATATGAACTGTTACAGATCTGCAGGCAAACAATTAATAAAAATTCCTCTTAGATTTGGTTTATGCTTAAGCATTAAAGTGGGTCTATGCACACTGAAAAATATACCCTATACTAAAAGCTTTGGGTTTTTTGTAAAAAATAAAAACTCATCTCTGCATGCTGAGATTAATAAAGACACACCAACAATTTTAAGCATTTAAATAAAGATTTATCAAATTTTTTGTAACCATCCTACAAATTTGTAGCAGAAATAAATATCAAAACAATTGATGGAAAACAGTGAAGTACATAACATTGGTACAAACCCAGTGTTCGATTATTCGCAAAATCAAATATTATAGAAGCAATCCAAAAAATCTTTATATAAAAGTTTATTGTTATTTCTAGACTATGTAAGGTCAATATATCTTTTTGAGAGCTGTTACATTATGTTTGCAGCCATTTTCTAATAAAAAAAATCATGTGAGACAGATCACAGATTTTAAAGATTTTTTATGACACTTTTTTAAAATCAAACAGAAAGCGTCATCTATGTATCACTTATAGCAAACAACTTCAGGGGCTCTACTAATATAAAAATATTTATTATTATTTATTATTTCAACTTGTTAATTTTTATTTAAATGGTGCGTGGTAAAGAAGAAGAAAGCATATATTTCAAAAATTCATAACTGGACTGTATTCTTAATCGGACCGGTTTCTGGCATTTCAGCCTTCATCAGCGATTTATTGAACATTGTGATAATTGTTATGTTTTAATTGAATAGATTGTTTCTATATGAAAATTTTTTCTACTTAGGGCGGCCGTGAGGTTTCGAACCATGAACCTTCACATACACTCGTACTTACACTTTTTGGTCAGCGCTTTAACACACTCACCTAAAGTCAGGCCTACGAGCAGTGTGGTTAGTTTCAGTTTTCGTACCATACAGCTTTACTTTGTATTAATTTCAGAAGATACAACTCTGTCCAAACAAACAATCGTTATTTTTGAATTTTTTAATATTTTTTGCATTTATACTTCTAATATCCACTATTCTCAGTTTTCGTAATTTCCACTATTCTCAGTTTTTCGGTTTTCGTTTTTCATTTTTCATTTTTCATTTTTCAGTTTCACTTTTCAAAACGTTTTTATAACGCTATTCGCTCCCTCATTTTTATCTCCAAACACGTCCTAATCTTCTCATCAATACAATTGGTCCTCACACCGTTTTTGTCTTACTCTGTTTTTGGATTGTATTGTGAAATAGATTTTTACCCCCTGAGATGTTTACACATCAAAACTAAAAGACAATTGATAAAATCCGAAGATATGAATAATGATGCACTATTTATTTCATATAAACTTTATAGCATGGCATTTGAAGAATCTTTGAAAAATTTTCAATTAAAAATTTTAATAAATAAGTCCGTGACAGCGAATCTCCGGAGGCGATGTTGTTTTGCGGTGAACATCATAACTCGTTACCGGAGCATGTGAAATAAAAAAATCGAAATGCGTTTAAAAGGTGACATGTTTCCTGAGGTAATGACGAGGAGTTTTTTCAACTTTTTTTTTTTTTGGCAGCATTTTGAAGTGAAAAACACGATTTTTGCTATAAAATTTCTGGAATTTGTTGTTAAAAAATGGGGAAGAAAATGGAAAATAAAAAAAAAAACTCTTCGTGGTTACCTGATGACGTTTGTGTAGATATATTGTGTAAAATTAAAAAGAATCAGTCAAGTAGGTTTTGAGATATGATGTTCACGGACTTGAAACATTTATTTGCGAGAAAATCGATTTAAAGTTTTTTAAAAACTGATTTATGTACGATATACCGTATGAAGCCGGTCAATGGAAACGCTTAAGTTCTTAAGTTTTGCTCCGATTTACTTGAAATTTTGAAACAACACTCTCGACATGTTGTATATTCAGAAAGAGATTTGCAATCAAAGGTTTTAAAACTTTACCCGCCTTAAGCTTTGTTACATTTGCGATGATTTTATAGGAAAAATATGAGAATCTGAACAAGTAAGAGAGAGCACAATATAACTAAGGTTGTCAACACTAAGAGACAAAACAAGTTAGATTTCATAATATAAATTTTTTAGATTATGTTCAAAGTTAATAAGATAATTAACAAAAATTTTAGGTATTTTCATGATTTGTTAATTGTGGGGAATAATAAAATGCAATTACATTTTTGTTTTTTTTATTTTTCAGCCTTCACATGAAAAAGGTATTTTTTAAGCCCGATTAGACTCAAAATTGTAAAAAATAAAACAAAAAATTAAATTTTAATCAAGAAAATTTTTTTATACGAAAGACCATACATTTGAAAAAAATTTAGGGCATATAGCCACCGCGGACGTTAAATTTTGTGCCAGTTGTTCGAGCATTGCTGGCCGTATAATAACACGGACAATGTTGGCCTACAAGCATCAGTTGTTACTGGTTTATCAGCATAAGTTTATCAAACAAGAAATCATTCTTTATGGTGCGGTAATTGTGTTCATTGACGGTAACGCGAGCTGTGGCTTCAGAAGAAACAAGGTCCGATTATGCCACCTCCGTGTAAACCGCACTAAACGGTTTATTTTTCGGGATGTAATGGAGCCTGTAGGGTCTGTTGTGGATTAGTCTCACTTCATATGCGACAATTTTGTTCAGACAAAAATGAGCCTCATCGCTGAACACAATTTTGCGGTAAATCGCGAATCGATGGCTTATTTTCAAAGTAAATTTGGATACTTTGCTAGCATTGTTCAACTGTGAATATGTTCATGATGATTTTCCAGAGTACACTGATCATAAATGTTAAAAAGTGAACGGTGTATGACAGTGCGTTTGATAGCGAACCCTTTCGCAAGTTCTATTTAAGAAAAAAAAAAAACGCTATAAAAAACAAGTAAGAAAATTATAGTCGGTCTAGACCGACTGTACGCTGGCCTGGGAGCAAAGTTGTATCAGTAAGCTATTGGTTCACCAGTAGTGGTTGATACAATAACCTATAACCTACCTCCTCGTGGTGCTCCTGGGCAATGCTAAGCAATGCGAGTTATTTCTGGTGATTATTCCTAGCGGCTAAAGGTTTTAAGGTCGCTAATGTCTGCGAGTGCAATCCTATTTGGGAGATAACTGGCAGTTACTAAATTTGGCCAATTGGTAACGACGCCTTACCAAAAGGCACTATATTTGGTACTGCGGGGAGATCGAATTGCCCTGAGAAGAGGATTCTTAGAGGACTCGGAGACAAAGCGAAACTATAACACAGATGAAATGGTTGCTCACATCCCTTTAATATATGTAATACAGAGTTGAATTGATGATAATTGATGGAAACTTTACGAACGTGGCACTAGAAGCTCTCGAATCTGATGTGCAGAGGAAATTGCTGTGTGTGACTAGTAGGGAGTGTTTGTGGGGTAATGAGCTGGTATACGTTGTTTGGGTTAAGCCGAGCTGGTATATGCGTTGTAGGAAGAGGCATGAGTTGAAGATGAGTCTTAAGATGAGTCGGATGCAAGAAGGTCGGATGGTAGCATGAGTTGAAGTATTTTTGACGATACAAGAGTGCATAAGAGAGGTGTCAGAATAATGTGTTATGGTAAGCAATGTCAATGTCGGAGTCTTTGATGAATTTTCAAGACGATCTTATTAGGAAAGGCCCTTCGGGGAGTTTAGCACTGGTGCCCATATCGCGGGCAGATCACTGATCAATGTGGAGGTGCATTCACCCAGGTGTTGCTGCCTCTATAGCAAAAGGATTCTAGGTAGGCCCGACACAATAACAAAGTGTGGAGTGTATGCCAAATACATCTTTCCAGCTTGTAACCGTCTTATGGCGGGGCGGATGCAGGACGCATAGTATATATCCCAGTGATCGTGGTTAAGTGGACAGGACAGGCACGCACGTAAAACCCATATGACTTATGTATTCTGCCCTATACCATGAATTTCGAGATCCTATCTCTCAGACCCAATTAATTGGATATAGAAAATGAGCATAAACCGAATTTGAGTGGCATTTTTGCCTTCGGATATGAAAATGTTCATATCGCGTGCTACATTTATATGGGGACTAAGTTGAAAAATGTACAGATCCTAACCGTATTTGGTAAGGTCACTTTTTTTTTTTTTGCACAAATATATACAAACCAAATTTGAGAAAAATCTGTACAATATTTTTGTTTTTTGATAGATTTAAGTGAAGATCGGGAAAGTCGGGAAGTGTATATACCAAATTTCATCAAAATGTATTCATATTTGCTACCTGTAGTTTGATTACAATGTTTACATGGACACACAGACAGACAGACGGACAGACAGATGGATGGACGGACAGACGAACATCGCTAAATCGACTCAGCAAGTGATTCAGAAAGTGATTCTGAGCCGATCGGTATAGTCAAAGATGGGTCTAGGTTACAAAAATCAGCACAAAGTCATTCTACCCTGATCAGTAAGAAGGTATAGGGTATAAAAACAACAAGCAAACAATAATTATGTTTATCCACTAAACTATTGCAACAAGGACACTGTGGCAATACCGGTCTAAGCTAATATTAAAATCTATAATAGTTTTTATCATTTTTAGAAATAACTGGGTACATTTATAAAAAATTAACTATTTCACTATTAACGAAACTAATAAGACATGTGGAGTAGTTTGTAGCAAATGCTACAAATACAATAACCACAACAGCAATAACAACAATTACTGCTACCACAAATTACAACATTTTAATAACAACAATAATAAGCACTTCAGATAAAAAGTCTAATTTTTTCAAGTCTTTTGAAATTTTCATTGAAATCTCGTGACATATTGAACCGATTTTGATGATGTTAAACAGCAACTTGCTCGGGATGTCAGTTAATCATTTTCACTAGAAATTACCAACCCGGCAGATTTATTGAGGGCGTGATCGTGATTTCCACAGACGAATGCACGGATAGAAGGACATCTCTATATTAATGTCGCTTGGTATAAGGTTGATCCTTAGAGATATATATTTCCTATGGGGTCAAAGTTTTTTAAAATTATTATAAACGGAATGACAACTTATATATACCCTCTGCATAATGGTGCAGAAGAGTTCACCTAAAAAAGTTTAGAAAAACTATTGATAGATAAACCAATAATCCAAACTAGCAGATTCCAGCCCTCGAAATTCGAGTGCGAATTCTAGGAAATTTTATTTTTTCATTAAAAAAAAAAAGATCCTAAAGGTATGCTAATCAATTATAGCCAATTCACAAATCAAAACAAAAAAACTCATTTTTATTACAAACACATTAACAATTTAATAAACACACACATAGCATATGTATAATTTTATGTATTTGTTAGTAGCAACTTTAAATGCAATTTACTCAAAATAAGGGAAAAAATTTAAAAATCTGTAAATCTGCAAAACGGCTAAAAAGAAATACCTTTCATATAATCTACTTTTAGTCAAAATTGGGATAAAACGGTAGAACAAAACATCGGTCACAAGAAATCGCCTAGCCTATTAATATTATAGATGACAAGTTATTTTAATTTTTTCATTTTCTCAATTTTTGTCAACAAAATTAGTTTTTAATTTTGTCCGAGTTTTGCTTGGAGTAACTATATATTTTTTTAGACTTTGATCAGTATATGTTTCAAAATTTTTTCGTTGAGCCAAGCAATTCACTAACCAAATAGGGGTGCAGAATAAAAATTCCATTTATCAAAAGATTTTTCTTTTACTTAAATAAAATTGACTGAGTAGTTTGCCAACATCACACTTTAAGCCGCAATTATAGTTAGCAGATTTTTTTTAAAAAAACACCGGCATCTCCAAACCTTGGCGGGACATATACAGGCAAATTTGAAAAACTCTTTTTGCCCAGAAATATTGGTTATATTTCATCAGTCTGTGGTATTTAAAAATTTTATTTTCTTAAAGATTAATTAAAACAAGTTGGAACAATAAGTTCGTGTGTGTTAATTGTTTTTAAGAAAATTAGAACGAGTTCTTAAAATTTAGACAAAGTTTAAAACTTAAATAAAATTAAATTAATTAAAATCTCTGGGTTTTACGTTTACTTTAATATCTGGACTTATTTCACTATTTATAACAAATGTAAATAAAGTATGTGCAAAAGTATACATTATGATGTTGATGATGCAAATGAATTAATTGATATAGAAGTTAAAATATTTAAAAAAACAAAGAATGAAAGGACTTGAAGGTAGCATGTTATGAGTGGACGTAAACCTAAAAGAAAAAGAAGAAAGCAAAGTATTAATGACTTTGTGCTGAAGTTTGTACCAACCAAAATTCTTTTATTATACCGATCGACTCAGAATCACTTTCTAAGTTGTCCGTCGGTCTGTCTGTCCATCTGTCCGTCCGTCTGTATCGACTTAAATTGCCATAATGTCCAAATTAACATATAGATCTCGGTCAAATTGGGCTTGTGTACGTTTATTATATCCATGTTAGGAGTGGAGGTAAACCTAAAAGAAAAAGAAGAAAGAAAATTTAAACGAAAAAATAAGCAATTGCATATAAAATTGATTCAGGAGTTCCTATCATCTTCAACTGCTAAACAATTAATTAAATATTGCACATTGTTGTTCTGAAATTGTTTCTTAGGAGCACTAAATATTTACTATATATTAAAGCATATTTTCATAAAATAACGTATAAATTTGAGGAATTTTACGAAGACATTAAATATGCTTTATTTAAAAAAAAAACTCATAATGAAGAAAATATTTATAGATTTTCATAAAGAGTCAATTTGACATCAAGAGTACCCCATGGGTTAATTTCAGAAATTAAGTCCAGAATATTATTTAGTAGAATTACTAAAGTATTATCAATAAAATCAACGAAATCGTTCCACAAATATATATTATTTCGATATTTTGTTTTAAAAAAGTGTAAATCAACTTAAATTAGACTTTTGACCTTAAAGAGGGACAGTTTATCGTGTTTCGACTTAACCTTAATTTACAAGATTTAAAACCTATATCAAGTTGTATAATATTTTGCGAAAATATATTTGAAATATGAAGACACCAAAAAGATGTAGCCTAAAGGTTCAAAAAGTATGAAAAATCAAATTTTTCTTCAAATCCGCTGAAATTAAAACGCTGCCCTCGCCAAATTAAGAACAGAATACCTACAATATTTGGCATTTTCGATCACATATATTTCGTTAATTAGACCTTAAAGTCCAATCGCTGATTCCGGAAAATTTCTTGAACAAAATTTTTGAAAAAGTAAAATTGAAGATTTTGAAATAGTGCTAAAAAATACGTACCGATTTGACATTAATTTAGAACGGCGTAGCAATAGACGAGATGCAAAATACTTCATATAAGATCATTTTGGGATCAGGAGAATGCAAAAATGTTGTTGTTGTAAATTATTTCAATCTCTTTAAAAATGTGAGCTCGATTTTCTTAATCAAGTTGTCTGCGGCTCATTTATTGCCTGGGGAACTTGATATAACGTGGCCGTTTTTCAACCGATAATAGATTTTGTTGTCTTGTTAGAAAGATAATTTACTCCAGATTATGGTTTATTAATTAGTTTAATTGGAGAACAATTATTAATATCAAAATTTTTGTGAAAAATAATTTTTTTTTTTTTTTTACAATTTTTACATATAAATTCATATCTGAACCTTTAACTCAATGCGTGTCCAGAAAGCATTGTCCGATTTGACCGAAATTTTGCGTGCAAACGTTTTAGATCCAGTATCACAATAATCCTACCCGCATGTCTTAAAATTAAAAAAAAAAAAAAAAAAAAAATGGCTGTCACCCTAATGAATATACCCTCTGTACAGTGGTGTGGAGTGTATAAAAGCAGTTAAGACAAACTCTAATCAAAAAACACCATGTGTTGCAAAGTAGAAAAACTTGCGTATTAACCATTTCTTTGAATTCTGAATTCTACTAAGTGGACAATATACAGTAACGAGCATAACAGAGTGCACTTTTTATTCAATAGAACCGTTATTGTAAAACCATATTTTTAAAATTTTTAACACATTTAGTTTATTTCGTTTATAACAAAATTTTATAATTAAAAATACTTAAAAGTAATTAAATTAATGGAAAGTGGCTAAAAATTAAGATGAGCCCGGCTACACTCAGTTTTGCACTTTAAATTTGAAATAAAAACAAGCAAGAAAATTATAGTCGGTCTAGACCGACTATACGATACCCTATACCATGATTAAGAGACCCTATCTCTCCGGTCCAACTAATTGGATATAGAAAATAAGCATAAACTAAATTTGAGTGATATATGATATATGTTATATATGATATATGGCTACAGATATGAAAAAATTCATATCGGGTGCTATATTTAAATGGGGACTAGGTCGAAAAATTGACCGATCCTTACCATATTTGGTAAAGTCACTTATATTTTGAAAAAATATATACAAAACAAATTTGAAAAAAATCTGTGCAATATTTTTGTTTTTTGATAGATTTAAGTGAAGATCTGGAAGCAGCTCTATATGAGGCTTATGACTACGAATTGTTCTATTGGGATTATTTTTGGACTACTGATTAATGGATATAATAAACACATACAAACCCAATTTGACTAAGATCTATATGACAATTTGGATCTTATGGCAATTTATGTCGATTTCATAGGGGTCATTTGTATGCGGATTAGGTCTGAATATGGACCGAATTTCACCAGTTTCAATAGCGTTCATTCTATGGCTGACAAAGCTTATATACCAAATTTCATCAAAATATATTCATATTTGCGACCGTAGTTTGATTACAAGGTTTACATGGACACACAGACGGACGGACGGACGGACGGACATCGCTAAATCGACTCAGAAAGTGATTCTGAGTCGATCGGTATAATAAAAGATGGGTCTAGGTCAAATATTTTTGGTAGTTACAAACAGCAGCACAAAGTCATTATACCCAAACCACATAGTGGTATAGGGTATAAAAATCAAGAGGTAATATTTTGTCCACAGGCTTTTGTTGCTGATGACAATTTTAAAACGATTGGTCATACTTTCCACTAAGCAAATCGGCTCCATAAGTCGACTATATTTTGTGGTGGTCTTTGATATATACCCAACTGCCGTTTCACCACAGGCCAAACATTTTTGATGGGGTTGAGGTCGAGGATTGGACGTTAGAGGCGTGTTTGGACCACCATACTGCTGGAACATAACCTCTCCTTCTGGATGTGCCCTCGTGCTCACAAATTTGGGTAAGTTAGTTTGTGTAATATGATACCCTCAATTTTTGCCAAGTATGGCATCCAGTGAAGCAACTTCACACCATCAAATTGCCTTCTTCTTGCTTGACGGTTTGCTTAGCTTGATGATTTGGAATTCTTTCATGAGGTCGTTGCCAAAAATACTCCCTTCCATCGAATTTGAACCATTTATTTTAGTTTCATCGGACCAAATGACAAGCTTCCAGTCTTCAATGCTTTAAATTCAATTCTTACATAATTTTAAATGCGCCTTTATGTTTTTGTCAGACAAAGCTGGCTTTCTCTTTTTTTATTGCCGATACAAATATAATTCTCTGAAACGCTCTACGAGCTGTCTACTCACTAGCGTGTTTTTTTTTTACGGAATTTGCAGTGTGTTTTGGTCTTCTTTTTAATTGCCGTATCATAAGGCGTTTACCTAAATCGCTTAAAACATATATTTAATTCTTGAGCTATCTCCGCGAGGATGGACGATTTTCGGTCATTGTAGCAATATTTTTCGTATTTTTTGATAATTACGACTTCCATAAAGTTGTGATTCAAATTATAAGTTAAATTTTAAATTTGTGAAATTTCTTCATTTAAAATACTCTTTTACAAAAAAAAAAAAAATAAAAATCAATGTGAGTCCGATCACAGGGTAGATGTGTTAACATCTACAACTTTTCCAATTGTATTTCAGAAAGTATCAAATATATTTCAGAAAACATCAAATGTATTTCAGAAATGATCAAATCTATTTCAGAAAATATCAATTGAATTTCAGAAAATATCGAAATTCACAATTAAAACGTAGTTTACCCTACAATACCGAAAAGTTATTATTGTTTCTATTAGTGATTTGGAGTCGCAGAAAATGTTTAGCAATATTTGGACTTATTTGTTATGCACTGGAAAATGAACTATCAAGAGCGGCCTTTTAATCGAAAGAAGATGAGGGCTTCATTTGTTAATCAGCTACAATATAAACACCAGGATAGAATTTGGACTGATTCTTAAGTCATTATTTTGAAAAAAACACGTTTATATTGTCACCTAAAATACAAAAGGCCGTAACTAACAAAAAGTTCAAAATTGACTTTTTGTATTGTAGTTACGGCCTTTTACTTAAAAACTACTATTTTACCATAAATTTATTTTCATAAATAAAAATCCATATTTATTTTTCAGTTTGATTCTAAAATTTGGGTATTAAGTTTAAAGCAGTTTTTGTTTTATGTTTTTTTGGTTCTCGTGTAAAAAAATAAAAATATTATTTACGGCCTTTTGCGTTTTAGGTGACGATATGTATGTAGTTTTCAAGAAATATAACAAACCCAGTGTAATACTTAAAAAAATATGTTTTTTTATAGCGTTCTGACTATTTTTCTGAGACCCAATTGATATTTTCTAAAATTCAATTCATATTTTCTGAAGTAAATTTAATAATTTCTGAAATACATTTGATGGTTTCTGAAATTCCTTTGATATTTTCTGAAATACATTTGATAATTGCTGATATACATTTGCTGTTTTCTGAAATACATTAAAAATTTTGTGAAATACATTTGATGGTTTCTGAAATACATTTGATAATTTCGGAAATACATTTGATGTTTTTTGAAATACAGTTGATATATTCTGAGATACAATTGATATTTTCTGAAAATCAATTAATGTTTTGTGAAACACAATTGATACTCTCTGAAATTCATTTGATATTTTCTGAAATACATTTGATAATTTCTGAAACTCAATTGATATTTTCTGAAATTCAATTGATATTTTCTGAAATACAAATGATACTTTCTGAACATCAATTGATACTTTCTGAAATACAATTGATTATTACTGAAATTCAATTGATGTTTTCTGAAATACAATTGATACTTTCTGAAACACAATTGATATTTTCTGAAAATCAATTAATGTTTTCTGAAACACAATTGATACTTTCTGAAATTCAACTGATGTTTTCTAAAATTCAATTGATACTTTCTGAAAATCAATTGATGTTTTCTGAAATACAATTGATACTTTCTGAAATACAATTGATATTTTCTGAAAATCAATTAATATTTTCTGAAACACAATTGATACTTTCTGAAATTCAATTGATGTTTTCTGAAATACAATTGGAAAAGGTGTAGTAATTAAAACAAGTAAAAAAATTATAGTCGGTCTAGACCGACTATGTTGTATCTATATGGGGACTAGGCCCAAAAATGGACCGATCCTGACTATGTTTCGTAAAGTCTCTTGTATTTTGCAAAAATATATACAAACCAAATTTGAGAAGAATCAGTGCAATATTTTTGTTTTTTGATACATTTAAGTGAAGGTCGGGAAGCAGGGCAGGGTCATAGGGCCTATGACTAAGAGTTTTCCCATAGGGATAATTTTTTGACTACTCATTAATGGATGTAATAAACGCATACAAACCCAATTTGAGTAAGATCTATATGACAATTTGGGTCTTATGGCAATTTATGTCAATTTCATAGGGGTCATTTGTATGGGGGCTAGGTCTGAGCATGGACCGAATTTAACCAATTTCAATAGCGTTTATCCGATGACCGATAGAAGCTTATATACCAAATTTCATCAAAATATATTCATATTTGCGGCCTGCAGTTTGATTGCAAAGTTTACATGGACACACAGATGGACGGACGGACGGACGGACGGATGGACGGACATAGTTAAATCGAATCAGTTAGTGATTCTGATTCGATCGGTACAATAAAAGATGGGTCTAGGTCAAATATTTTTGGTAGTTACAAACAGCAGCACAAAGTCATTATACCCAAACTACATAGTGGTATATGGTATAAAAACACCTAAGTTTATTTTCGACTTCTTTAAAGTTTTCCTAGTATTTAGCTTTTGAAACTCACAGCACACCTAGCGGTTCTGCTAACTAAAAAAGTTCTGTCAATAGCAAATATATACTTGAATATTAAAAAAAAAACAACTCTGTAAGTTTGTGAACATGTTAAACACACAGCGCACCCAACGGTCAATAGCTTGAATATTTAAAATTAACGAAAAAGATTAGTGATTTTGCTAAACAGACAGCGAACTCGGCGGTTCTGCTTACTAAAAAGTTCTGTCAATAGCAAATATATACTTGAATATTAAAAAAAAAAAACAACTCTGATAGTTTGTGAACATGTTAAACTCAGAGCACACCTAACGGTCAATAGCTTGAATATTTAAAATTAAGGAAAAAGATTTGGGATTTTGCTACACAGACAGCGAACTTGGCGGTTCTGCTTACTAAATATACCAATACACTTACATATGCCACACACCGATTTTCTCTTACGCTGTTTTTGTGATTGTATTGTGAAATTGGATTTTACCCCCCTGAGCGCATAGATATTTACACATAAAAAAAAGAAAAACTAACGAAACGTAATTTTTCCTGACATCACGCCTAGATTTTTTCCACTGAAAAAAGTTCAAAACTGATTGTTAACAAAATTTTACATACTTATAAATATTATACTTATATTATATATGTACTAGCAGATTCCAGCCCTCGGAATTCGAGCGAAAATTCTAGGAAATTTAATTTTTCAATTAAATAAAGACCCTAAAGGTATGCTAATCAATTATAGCCAACTCACAAATCAACACAAAAAACAAACTCATTTTTATTACAAACACATTAACAAATTTATTAAACACACAGATAGCATTGTATAATTTTATGTATGTTTTAGTAGCAACTTAAAATGCAATTTACTCAAAATAAAGGAAAAAATTTAAAAATCTGTAAATCTGCAAAACGGCTAAAAAGAAATACCTTTGAAATAATATACGTTTGGTCAAAATCGGGATAAAACGGTAGAACAAAACATCAGTCACAAAAAATCGTCAGGCCTATTAATATTATACATATTATACTATATTATATATTATAGAGGACCCATGCTGCTTCGCATCATTATATTATATTATATTAATTTTTATAATATAATACCAAAATTTGCCAAGAGAAGTTAACGTACAGTAATACCAAAATATGCCAAGAGAAGTTAACGTACAGTAATACCAAAATTTGCCAAGAGAAGTCGACGTACAGTAATACCAAATTTTGTCAAGAGAAGTCAACGTACAGTAAAAGCAAAGTTGATTCTCCACGCATAACTTTCCTCAAACCCAACGAATTTAAGCAGTTAATAGCTCAAAAGAAGGAGCTTGAATGCAAAGTTTATTCATAAATTCTTTTAATATATAAGATATATAATATAATTATATATAATTATATATAATTATATATATATGTATATATATAATTACTTCTAAGTTTGCTTATGCCAAAATAAAATTATTTTAAGCGCATTATTGTATATGTGTGCTAAAACTTATGCTCTCTACTGTAATTCTTTACTCTTAAATTTTTCAAAATTTAATATATGCATATTTACAACAGGCAAAATTTCTATGAAAATAAAACTCATGACTAAACAAATATTTAAGCTTATATACATATTTTAACTAGCTCCTTACATTATGCTTTATAGTTTACATTAAAATAGATCCTTAAAGTATACTTTAGCTTTATGATTATAATCAATTTATGGAATTAAGTAAATTGAAATATAAAAATGCTGTTAAAGTACCTACTTATATTATGTTAAAAAGAAAAAAAAACTATTATTTTACAATCTCATGAGGAATTTGCCATTGCATGTTCCCTACTTGCTCGTACGAGCAGGTATTGTTGCAGAACATTTTATTATGTAGAGCAATTTTTGTTTTGGCTTTCTGTTTAAAATTCTTAGTAAAAAAACTATATTTGGACTGTACGTCAGTGTGTTTCTCTTTAAAACTGTATACTGAAGACATAGATTTATAAACAATTGTTGGTTGAGTAATGGGTTTCTCATTTTAAAATTCTATTTTACAGAAGAAAAATAAAATAAGATTATTTTTCTTTCTTTTTTTTTTACAATAAGTTAAGAAAATGTTTAAGTTTAGTTTATATAGTCACTCCTTTTAAGGATTTTACCTTGACGTTAGACTGAGTTCCTCATAATATTCTAAAAGAAGGACTTAAGTGAAACTTTTCTGTAACAAAGAATATCTTTAGAAACAGTTTATTCGAATTGGGTGAGATACAATTTATGTTATTCTGCACACATATCAGTATAATATACGTATGTATATGTTGAACTTTGTTTCAAGTTTGCCCCGCTATTAACAGGCTTTCTTGCTTAAAATCTTTAACAACACTATAAATTTTTGTTTTAAATTTTGCTCTAAAAGCTTCTTTTAAAACTAATAAAATAACGATGCTTTTTAATATTAAAAAAACCATCGCACATATCTTCTATATTTTTTTCATTTTCTTCTTAATACTTTTCGTGTGTATTTAATACTTAGTAGTGTACACTAGGGCGTTTCACCAAAAACATTTTGTTATTTTTGCTACTCTTAAAGCAAAAGAAGATTTTTATTCCCATTTGAGTATTTATTTTTGAAAGTCAGTCCCGTAACTGAAATTGATTCTGTATATCCAAAAATAGAGGTTATGAAACATATATTTTTTTTCCTTAGTGTTTTATTTTCACAAAACCAGATAGTCTACTAATATAAATTAACCGAGTTAAAAATTATTTCATTAATGAGAACTTTGATGACCTTCAAATTAAAAAGTTAGTGTTTTCCAAGGTCATACAATAATTACTCGAGAAATTTGCGAAATTTGTGCGTTGGATAGGCCTCAAAATATTGAAACCAATGTGTCGCTTGTTAAAAATGAAACAAAATGAATTTTCTATCTCATTACATTCTCTACAAAGATGTGATTTGTTCAATATATAAACAGATTTCATGATGAAGTTCAAATGAAACATTTTTCGGCACATTTAACGCATTTCATATTAGGCCCAAATACAATATTTCTCGAGTAAATTTAGGTCTGAACTTGGGAAATATTTACTTTTTATTTTTTAAGCTATCAAAGTGCCCCTTAACTCTTCTGTTTATAAGAAGGTCCCTGTGGACCTTTTAGATTTTCAAAGTCTCACAACTCCTTAATGTTGTATAGGTTGAATACCTAAACCGTGCATGTATTTCAAGAAAAAAGTATGCTGAATCGATTAAAGCGATACGAGCAATAGTTTACATTTCATCAGAGTTCAGAAAAAAACACACATTGAATAAAAAACTCGTACATATATGTAAACAAACGTAGCTCAGACCAACAAACATACATTTTTATTTTCATATCAATTATGTGTGTTTCTAAATTTTGTGCGGTGCCGAACACAATCATGACTGTGTTTCGTTTTAATATTTCGTTATCTACACGAACATTTTTCTATCACGTATTTTTTATTTCGAACACACATAAACCCCACAGATTCGAGTGTAGCTTTATTATAAATTCATTTTCTTGCACGTGTACTGCTAAAAAAAACGGAAAATGTTCTTCAACGCGTACGTCTATAAATTAAAACATTATTCACTCGCGATCGGAAAAATCTGAAACACGCCTATAATAACGACAACAATTGTTTAAACCAAATTTATTAAAAAAATGTCAAATAATCTATTAGCTGTTATAAAAAAAAAAAATTATAATAATAAAAAAAAAATAAGAAGATATTAATATTGTAATGTGGAACGATAAGTACCTATAAAACCACTGATCCAGCAAATTCAATTGTGAAACTAAAGATAAATTCGTTTTCAATAAAATAAGATTTCTGTCCATGGATCAACAGATTTTTATTGAATATTTCATGCAATTTAATGATTGAGAAAAATTATTAGTATGGCGGTAATAATATTTTGATATTTCATCAAAATAATTATATTTTTTTGGTTTGGCGTTGATAGGGGATCAAATAAATCCCGAAATATTCAATAAAAATCTGGTTATGTTAAGAATTTGATCCATTGACAGAAATCTTGTTTTATTGAAAACGAATTTAACTTTAGTTTCACAATAAAAAGATATTTCTCAACTAGAGAACAGAGAAATTTTATATGTTGTTTATTATGACTTAATTTCGTTTTTTTTTGATCGCGAGTGGATAATGTATTAATTTTTAGATGTACGCGTTGAAGAACATGTTCTGTTTTTTTTTTTTTAGCAGTACACGTGCAAGAAAACGAACTTAAAATAAAGCTACACTCGAATCTGTGTGGTTTATGTGCGTTCGAAACAAAAATATGTGATAGAAAAATGTTCGCGAAGATATTAAAACGAAACACAGTCATGATTGTGTTGGGCACCGCACCGTGGCTAAAATTTTGATTTCATTGGCCAAAAGTCTAATTTTTTTTTGTCACCGATTTTTAAAATTTTAACGCCTTTTTGTAACTAATATATCCAGATTAAGGTAGCCAAAAAAGTAGGTTAAACTATTGCTAAGTGTGGGCGCGGCATGCTGTCAAACTCAACTGTTTTTTTAATTTCAGAAAAAGGTGATTTTTTTTTTGTTTTTTATTAAAAATAAATGGTTACTACTCGCAAGCTATCATCGATAATGACCTGCGGTCTTTTTTATAATCTTGGTAGGATTATACTCTTTAGTTATTGTAAGTGGTCACAGCTCTACCGTTTAACATTAGGGGCGTTGTGAAATATTTATGAAACTACTATATTTTTCTCAAATTTAAACTTTAGTGGAATAGAACTTCTGAGGAACAAAAGGGAACAAGAAACGTATACCACCAGGAGAAAGGTGAAAGTGTCCTCTTTAACCCTATATATACCTTTGCACCCGTGACGACCCGTAGGTAGAACACTTTTTTCATTTTAATGAAATTACTCTAAAAAAATTCAAATTACGATAATTTAAACAGCCCTATAAGTACTCGTATATAATGGTGTATTAAATTTGTGCTTTAGGTATGAATATGAATTTGGATTATCACCACTACATGCAAGAATACGATTTATGGAACACATACTAAAAAACAGTTATGATTCGGATTTCGGGTCTTCAGGATCAATAAGAAACAACGAATCCAACAAAGAGTTAAGAAGTTCAAAAAAGAAACATGTTCCAGAAGAATATCGCAAATTTGGATTGATTATAGATCAGCCAAAACAAGGGTCAGGCAATACAAATGATGGCAATACCGCAAGAAGATTCTTTTCAGATCCACAAACAGCATCTGAAACAACAGGAGTGGATTTAAACCTTATTCTCAGATTTAAAATAATCCTAGAAGTACTTGCGTGCAATGAACAACTTGACTAGAAAATTTGGACATTATGCTAAGGAGACTGCAAAAATATATACAATCAACTACCCATGGAGAAATATGTCTGCAACAGTTCACAAAATCCTTTATCATGGAGAAGATGTCATTAAATATCATTTGGTGCCACTTGGAGATCTATTAGAGGAGGCTCAGGAAAAAAGGAATAAGGATTACAGATTTTATAGAGAGCACCATACTAGAAAAATTTCACGAAATTCCACAAATGAAGATCTATTTAATATATTAATGGCAACGTCAGATTCGTCCATCTCCAGTATTCCAAATCAATGGGAAGTGGAACATCGGGATTTGGATGAAGAAGTCAAAAAACTACTAAAGAACAGAAATAACACAGAACAAAATATGTGACTTGCTCCACGAAAAGGGACCTCTGCGCCGAAAAATTTTTTTTTTACTTTTTGAGTGATTCTTATAGGAAAAAAACGCTCTTTCAAATGCCGCAAACCGCAAGTTTCTATGTCTTTTACCTTTTTTCCAAATCACCTGTAAAGATGAACATAATTAATGACAAAATTGAAAAATTTGATATAAACAGATAATATATATAATATTTGAAATTTAAAAAAAGTTCAATATCAAAGGTACATAATTACGAAAATATCAAAATTTTACTCTTTTTTACTCCTAACACGCTTTTTTGGTGGTTCTTCTGTATTTTGCTGCTTTTCACCTTTGTCTGATTTTTTTTAGGAAGTTCTTCCAGTTTCTAAGTTTAATCCATCCGGAGTAATAACGTTAGGATAGGATAAATCATCGGTGCAGATACGTAGCTCAAATTTTATTGTATACTGGCTATCTGCGAATAATTTCGCTTCCACGCGATCCTTACTAATGGTGAAGTGGTGAAAGGTCGTACTTCCAACTAATGGCTTGAAAAACTTCTTGAAATATTCAACCCAATCATACCATGTGACGTTTTCCATTGTCACTGGTTTATTACAGCCGGAGGGAGAAGAGGCAGTCACGCAGTTCTTGATATCTTCGTAAGTATCAATATTACTGATGGCGTACTTGGCTTTAAAAATTCCAAAATATCTATCTGGCGAAAATTTGGTGTGCCCCGTTAGAAGAAAGTTGAAATATATCTGTTTGTTTAATCCTCTGGCCACTCTCCACATAAGGTATCCAAGAACCGCATTATTTTTATTTTGCGCAACGCAGTTGTCACTAAATAATATCAAGGTTTTGCCAGGTACAGATGAGGTTGAAAGATGGTGATGCAATTAGCTGATGGTACAATTTGGGCCTTTTCCTATTTCGTCTTGTTCATCACTCAAGTAGAAAAACTGAAAAGAAAAAAAATGTTAAGATCGTCAAGGTCACATTCTGTGACGGAATTAAAAAAATTCAATAATGAATGAACAGGTACCTGCTTCTTCAATAATTCATTAGTAATGCCGAACACTGAGCACTTTCTACCAGCCTTAAAATATGCACTGCCCGGCTGCTGAGGACTGACGGGGTAATTGACGTTTTGTGCAAAATCAAAAGACCGTACATCGGCATCTTCATTGGTTTCTATGCAAAATTTCTTGTAGTAGGCACGTTGACTCTTTGCTTTTTGGATATGATCCATGAAAGAAGAAATTCGTTTTTCTTTTTCTTCTTCTCCGCAATTTTTCAGCTGAGAAATCACCAACGTATTCTCTGTACAAAGAATTTCAATGATTAGTTACACATTGTTCATTTTTTACACACAATAATAAATTATTTTAAAAATACCTCTGCAAACGTCACATAAGTCAGCGGAGGGTTTCATGGTGATATATGGTACATAAAGGTTCCAGATTTTCCTGGAAGTGAAGATATGTACGTTCGATACAAAGAGGATTTTGTTTCAGATGAGGGGAGTTTCATTACTTTATAATCTTTGAAACGAGGCATACGTCCGGGTAATGGAATCGCTAATTGATTTGCCGTACTTTTTATAAAATCTACTACTTTAATGATTTCTTCCGGCTGCAGTGCGGCCGGATTAGTGCAGGGTTTATTCTTCGATGCGTGAATTCGCATCACAATACCATGGCGAGTAAACTCTTATACCTCTTCAGTCCACAAACGTGTAGAAATAGAAACATTTTGCGGCAGATGGGCAACTGATGAAAGTAAAAAAGTACGTGACCTTTTGAGCTGTCTTGAGTTGACTTACGCCCATACTTGATTTTCGCCAATATATCTTTATAGGCGTCATTTAAATCGTTATGCCCTTTACCAGACTGAATTTGGCTTAGAATAACTAAATCTTGTTCATCTTTCTGTAATTCCAAAAAGTTATTTCTTGCAAAAACAATTCGTTCTTTCGGAATTACAGTAGTGCAGCCATTCGTACAGCAAGGTTTTTCTAAAAACTGCGATAAAGTTTGCTCTTCCTCAATATCTTGAAGAGATAATTGCAGCGCTTCTGAAACTTCTGGCGATGAAAATGCATCCGACGCATCTCTGCCTATAGGTAAACATTCTTCCAAACAATCGCTGAAGTATTGTTCTTCAACACTCTTAAATTCGTCTTCCAGACACATTTTCTTACGTTAATTAAGATTTATTTTAACCTGAAATTAATTAAATAATAGATAAATTAAATAATAATAAATAATAGATTCAATTCTATCGGCTTAAATCCAAAACATTAATAATTTGATAAGGAATAAAACAGCTCTAGTAATTTTGAAAACAAAATTAGCAAAAACAGGTTTTTAACTGTTAGAAATCTTTTTAATAGAGACAACACTGCATAGTGAACATCGTACAAAGTACCAGAGAGTCGAAATACATCGCCAGATGATCAGGTTGAAGGAAGAGTTGCATAACCATGCGCAAAACACGGAAAAACGAAACGCTTTTTTTAAACGCGTTTTTCTCAATAACTTCTTTTCGGCGCAGAGGTCCCTTTTCGTGGAGCAGGTCACATATGGAATATTTGCAATCAATATTTGAGTCAAGTGAATAATAATTATAATTGCCTTTCATTGTTATTTAAGTACGAAAAACATAGTATTAGTAAAAAATAAAACCCTGCAGGAAATGTCAATAGTGAAACAGTACTGATTCACTATTGACTTTGTCACCAGTACTACTGACCAACTATACCCCGGACAATGTAATTTTCTATACACATTTACCATGTACGTGTCATTGCAAATCACTAGTGACATTGGAACTATTTATTAGGTAGTGACTAGGTACTTCTCATGGGACCATAAGTAGACATTGGAACCAGGGATTTACTAGTGACTAGGTAGTTCTCATGGCACCATATGTAGACATTGGAACCAGATATTCTTGTACAAATTTGATTGTTCTTTCACTTTTCTTTTATAACTTCGTTTACTTATTATGTTTTTTTTTTATTTGATTTATTATAAAATATATTTTTATTTACCTTTTATATTCAATTTTTCTATATCTTGTTTTAAAACTTCAGTTTTTCGTCCAACCACGTGTTTTTCAAACAAAACTATAGAAATCAAGAAGAAACAGAACTCCCAACTTCACTATGGAACATTTTTTTTTTTTTTTAAACAGATAAAGTGAAATAAATAGTTGACAATGTCAACAAAATAGTAGACAAAAGTGGCGACTTGGGGACACTTGACCCCAGGTTCCTGCAGGGTAATAAACGGAACCTACCATTGTTACAAATACAATTAAAATCTATTGCAGTTTTTATTTAAAAAATTTTTTTTTTTAAATTATCAAATTTGACAGCAAAAAGTAATAAATTTTTCTGTAGTAATAGCCAAGATTTTTAGATAATATTATTAACGTTTTTTTTAAGTGTAAATATTCCTTGAGTGTAAACAAATTTCCAAATTTGACAACAAAAAATTTTTAATTTTTCAGTAATAACAGCAAAATCTCCAGTTGATTTTACTATTTTTTTTACTATGTGTGTATTTTCTGAACCTTGCAGTTTATTGAAGTGTATTGACGTTTAGTATGTGGATTAGTGAAAAAAAAAATGCCTACGGACTTTGTACTATTATGAAAAAAATCGCTAATAACAGGGCCAGTGAAAGGCTCATATGGTCCCTACACCATGTTTCGCATGCTCATCACCGAAGATATGGAGTTCAGCAAATCGTACGAAGAAAAGGGAATGGAAAAAAATAACTCTAAAAGAGTTCGATGCATTTTTGGCTATCGTTTTGAATGCTCGGCTGTCTAAATCGAATAATGAGCCTGCTAAGGAACTGTGGGGCCCAACCAATGTTCCAATATACAGAGTCGTATTATCATACGATCGATTTCTGTTCATGAAGAAAATTCATTCGCTTTGATAACGCAAATACGCGACGGGAGCTATTAATCAACAGTAACACAGTTGCTATAAAAATATATTTGCTGTGCGATTCGAAATCATTTTATCCCCACAAAGGAATGATTTGCTCTGGGAACTTGCCTGGTCAAGAGCATGAGTTGAATCAAGGGCAGTATGTTGTGGATCAATTATTGGAAACATATCTGAATACAGGCCGCACAATTTATGCTCACAATATTTTCTCCATGTTGATTGTGGCGCGTACATTTATGAGGTGGAAAACTGCATTTGTTAGAACGCTCAAATAAAACATTTGTACCACGTGAGTTCTTGAAAAGTCCTGCGCGTTCAGTTTGCAGCTCATTGTTTGGCTTCTATGAGTGCGATGTATCATTGTGCCCATATGTTCCGAAGAAGAATAAAGCGAAAATTTTACTGCCTACAATGCACTATACTTAAGGAAGGCCATGACTACTCTGGACTTCAATGGATCAGATGCTTGGAACATAATTCTGCGAACGATCAACAAACCGCTGGCTACTTCTACTGTTCTACAATATGGTAGATGTCAGTTATGTCGTACGGAGTACGGACTCCAGCGTAAAACCAGAGCATATTGCTTTACTTGCAACAAAGCAGTTTGTGCTAAGCATTCAACATTGCTGCATCTCTGCAATAACTACACACTCAAACTGGAAAATCTGCAAGAAGCATCACAACAGTGATTAATTTTATATTCTCATCCATTTTAATATTAAATAAAACCGAAATTGTAAACAAAAACATTTCTTGTGTCCTTTTATGCCTTCACATAATCTAAAATTAACAATCAAAACCATCAAAACACACTCCATGAAGAAAAACACCATACAATTTGTTATAGGTCCCAACGGACCTTTTCACTATTTCAAGGCTAGCGGGAGAGTCACTAATCAGAGGGTTACACTAATAACTGTGGATAATTTTTTTTACTAGTCACTTAAAAATGGAATGGGACACTTAAAAAGTGATTTGTGATATTGCGATAATAAGACACCAGAAAAAATTTCAATATTTTAAGTTATATAACCTCATTTTGGAATAAAATTGATTGCAGCGACCTAAAAAAAAAACTGAAAATATTCTCAAAAATCTTTTGTGCTATAAGAATTCATATACAGCTTTAGGAGTTACAAAAGACAGTAAAAAAGTTTTTGGTGAAAGTGAAATGCCCTAGTGTGCACGCACCAACTACTTATAGTATAATTTCTATTTTATTGAGGAAAAGACTGCCCTTGTGATTCTCATTGACTTTTAAAATATTAATAAGTAAGAAGGTACTGTCAACGAGTGACGAGTCGAGACAATAAATCTTTTAGGATGACTGACCTCGGTTGTCATAGCAATACATTCAGCAACTTCAGTTGACTGCTCTTCAGCAGCTTCGGTTGACTGATTTTATGCTGCTACGGCTGAGCGCTCTTCACCGGCCTCGTCTGACTGCTCTTTAGCAACTTCGGTTGACTGCTCTTCAGCAACTTCCGTTGACTAATCTTACGCAGCTTCGATTGACTGATCTTCGCCGGCTATGGCTGTTTGCTCTTCGTTAACTCATCTCTAGCAACTTCGTTTCACTGTTATTCAGCGACTTCGGCTGACTTCTCTTCACCAACTCTAAAGGCCTAGTTACCCACACGTTGTTAAAATGTAACTGTATCGTATCGTAACGTTGGCATTTAGTCCAATTATAGAACGTAAAAAACGTACAAGCTGTGTTGTGTTGCTGTGTAAAATTAACCAAACTTTATCAGCTGTTCACAAATATCACGTACAAACATAGCAAAAATCTAAAATCAACAGAAGCTAACGATACGATACGTTTAGCTTAAGTTGAGTAAGCACTTGTATGTGTTTTTCATAAGACAGGTTGAATCAGCTGATTCGCGCCGATACCGTTACGCGTGGGTAATTAGGCCTTAACTGAATGCTGACGAGCAGCTTCGGTTGATTTGTCTTTAACAACTGCTCTTGCAGATAACCTTGTAGGCAATGAGGTACTCTTTTAGGCAAATTATTTCCGAGGTTATTTTGGAACTGATCACAACGCCACCGAAGTGATTGATCAGAACAAGCAGCCATTTGCTGAACATCTGACATTTCTATTGACGCCGATCAACCGTTTCTTTATTACCTGCCGACGATCTATTTCATACATAATATGAAGTCTGTCCAGTTAGTGTTACTTGCCGAATCTACCACATCCCTACAAGAACAGTGACAGTCATTTGACCGGTGATATGACCGTCACTACTGACTGAAGTGTCGGTCATCGCGTAGAACAAAGTTTCTATCATTTTATTAAGGCAAATATGCCAAAACTGACCAAAACTTTTGTGTACATGTGATTTTGCATCTTACTATAACATATGCAAGTATGTAAGCCATATAATATATATCTGAACTGCTCACTCTACCGCTGTTTAGTAGTCAACGATGATAGATAATATATCATCGTTGACCGGTCACATTTGATGGATATATACATCATCATTGACCGGTCACGCTTGATTATAATGAAACACGACTTATTTTTTATTTATTTATTGTATTTAAAATCAAATTCAAATTTAAAAATAAACATTAAATATTAAAAACACAACAATATCACTAATTCCGAAACGTGGTGATAACTTTGAGACAATGTTGAAACAGGACAAAGGGCTTAACTTAAAACAGATATTTAAACAACTTTGCTGACTTTTCACTCGAAACATCTCTAAACTCAATAGAAATTTCCGGTAATGGGCCTTAGTGCAATCAGTAGTTTCTTAAAGAAAACAATTTATTATAACATTTACATATATATCAACAATTTATATTAAAGCTTACCTTTTGAGTGTTGTGAATTAACAATTTCGGCCAAACCTGATACAATTCATTTGGAAAATTGATGAGTAAATGATGTATCCATTCAAATACTGCTACCTTTGTTTGTACAGAACGGTGTGTGAGATATTGTGATATTACCTTCATAAATCAATTTGTTCAATATTCTGAGATCTTTGTTCTTTTGAAGAAACTAATTTCATTTCATATTATCAACATCATATTCCAGACACTATATTCCAGAATGCCATAAATTAAAACATTCAAATATTAAAACAAACTCAAGGAAGATTTACTTTGTTTCTAGCTACAATTTTTAATAAAATGTCAGTGCATTACCTTAATAAGTTCATTTGGTGATTGCGCATGTATTAACAATATATTTATAGTGTCTTCCATGCGCACTTAACTGGAATCATTATGATTCGATTCAATAAACTGTATCAGCGTTGTTTCACACAATTATATATCTTGTGTATTATCTTCCAACATCATAAAAAGTCCATCAATAATATCAAATAGATAACCATATTATTTTCTGGTACAGCATTCACAATCGAAATCCAGGATATAACATATTGTCGCACAATATAATTCTTTACACAAATGCGTTTCCTAAGAGGTATAAAAGTTCTAGATTGAAAGTTTGTGAAGATTCTACAGCAATATCTTAAGTTAACGATCCAACAGGAATAGGCCACAAGCGAGCAAAAAATAAATTGTGGAAGGGTATAATGGAGGGACATGCCACCACAATTGAGAATGCCACTAACGAATCCACTGACATATTTTGAAGAATCCTAAAACTGCGTGTTAGTACAAAAATCGTTTATGATTTAGTTTCAGTCATTCCTTTCTTGTAGGGTTACTGTCTCGTGCCTATTCGTGTAATCACGACCGTTTTTCTTGCTACTAATTCCTTGGTGATGAAATTTACACCAGTACCCCTGCTGAACAATACTACCGAGTGAATCTAGGGGAGAGAAAGGAAAGACTGTTGCTTATTAAATAAATAACCGCCAGAAAGGATAATACATTGACTTATTACCACTTAAAGTTATGTGATCCTTTATAGATTTTCTATGGGACACACAGGTATGCCTTCGAACATGGTTTTGCTTTATTCGTGTTTAAAATGATAACTTTTTATGTTATTTTACATTATAAATTTAAACATAATAAAAATATATCGTGTTTTAACTGTTTAATTTATGCGAATAAAACGTTTCAAACGTCTATTTTAATTGATGACAACATTATGTTACTTAACGGCTATAAATTTCGAATTAATTTTGATTTATTTATGACAACTTTCATTAAGTTACATTTACTAATTATCACATTAAAATATGTCTGCTAATTGTCAATTTTTTTAATTGGAAAACTTTCAACACTGATTTAATGTGAAACATACTCGTACGTACAATTTATTAAACCATGAAAGACAAAAAAATATATAAATTATGATATAAATACACTTGCTAGAAAAAGTAATCACACACCTAATATTATAAAAAAATAATTTGAAAAAAGCACTAAACTGAATAAATTTTTCGTTAAAATAAATTATTAAGTTATTTATTATTAGTAGCAGATTCCAGCGCTCGAAATTCGAGTGCAATTTCTAGGCAGCTTTATTATTAAATGTAGCCAATGCACAAACCAACACTTTCATGGTTTATTATTAATGTGAATGAAGATAACAAACTCATTAACAAATTTAATAAAAAGCACCTAGCGTATGTATAATTTTATGTATGTGTTAGTAGCAAATTTAAATGCAATTTACTCAAAATAACGGAAAAAATTTTAAAATCAGTAAATCTGCAAAATGGCTAAAAAGAAATACCTTTCAAATAATATACGTTTGGTCAAAATCGGTATAAAACGGTATGTTTTGTTCTACCGTTTTATACCGATCTGTCACAAGAAATTAATATTATAGATTTTTTTTTTTTGATTTTTTTGAGGTTTCCAGCTTTTAACAAATTTTCTGCACGAAAAAATTGTCAAAAAAGAAAAGATTATAAAAGAAAGTATTCGTACATTACATTAATTATTGCTTAAGTTAATAACTTGTAAGATATCCTTTGCGATTTAGGACCTCTGTAAGCAGACTTGGCATCGACTTAACCAAGTCTACTCTTTTCTTGTTTTACCGAATCATTCAAAATTAAGCTTAAGTAAATCCAACAACAGCTCTAAGGGATTACGATCGTATGATGAGGTGTTGATTTTAACTGGTTTTTAGTTTGGTAGAGCTACCACAGCTTGTGCGTCGTCTGCTTAGAATCATTTTTCTTTCAGAACCAAAAATCTTTTCCAAAGCCCAGTTGTTGTGCGCTTTGTTTTACGTTTCGTTTTAAAATGTATATGTATCCAATTGGCAAAAGATTTTCTTTATTTAATGCAGTTCCACTTTTTCGCCAAACTAACTTGTTCCTTTAATGCCGAATACAAACTGCGTCTAAAAATAAAAGACGTTCCCAAAATTCTAGATCTTTGTTCACATTTTTAAAAGGTCCATTTTTGATATTTATAGTCGTGCATTAAATTGTTAAGTTTTTTGTTGTTTTAATATAATTAATTTAATTTTTGATTTGTTAATTTAATTTTTTCCCAATTTTTAATTGTTGTATAACTATGATTAAATTTTGATTTCATTTAAACCTATTTTATTATTTTTTTATATATTGATCAAAATTTTAGATTTTACTTGTATCTATAATATTAATAGGCTGGGCGATTTTTTGTGACCGATGTTTTGTTCTACCGTTTTATCCCGATTTTGACCAAACGTATATTTACAGATTTTAAATTTTTTTCCTTTATTTTGAGTAAATTGCATTTGAAGTTGCTACTAACACATACATAAAATTATACATATGCTATGTGTGTTTATTAAATTTGTTAATGTGTTTGTTAATAGGCTTGTTATCTTCATTCACAATAATAATAAACCATAAAAGTGTTGGTTTGTGAATTGGCTGAGTTGAAAAATAAAGCTGCCTAAGAATTGCACTCGAATTTCGAGCGCTGGAGTCTGCCTGTCAAAGCAAATAAATAAATATAAATATTAGGGCCTGCAATACCGACATTTTTAATACCGTTCAATACCGGTATTAATGACCACTTCATACCGGTATCCGGTATTCATTTGTTTTGCTGTAAGTTAACATTCATACCATTTTTATTTAAACTAGCAGATTTCAGCCCTCGATATTCGAGTGCAAATTCCAGGAAATTTTATTTTTTAATTAAATAAAGACCCCAAAAGTATGCTAATCAATTATAGCCAATTCACAAATCAACACAAAAAACAAACTCATTTTTATTACAAACACATTAACAAATTTAATAAACACACACATAGCATTGTATAATTTTATGTATGTGTTAGTAGCAACTTTAAATGTAATTTACTCAAAAAAAGGAAAAAATTTAAAAATCTGTAAATCTCCAAAACGGCTAAAAAGAAATACCTTTTAAATAATATACGTTTGTTCAAAATCGGGATAAAACGGTAGAACAAGACTTCAGTCACAAGAAATCGCCTATCCTATTAATATTATAGATATTTTATTTTTTATAAGTAATTAGCATATTTTTAGGTGTTGTCATGTTTAAAGATTAAACCTAATTTTGAAATTTGTGAACAGGTACAGCGGCCCTACTGAAGTAATTTGTTTTTTGTACATTAAGAAAGACATTTTTTATACGTTAATTTTCCTTCAGTTCAGCTGGCGCACAGTGGGACGAATAGCACCTGTTTTGTTCAAATTACCCTACACTTCACACAGTTCAACTGTTTGAGCTGGGGTTTTTTTTAAATGATCGTCCTGAATTTTCCCATCTATCCCTCTTTTGCGATTTTTGTATTTGGCTCATATTTTTCTGGAATTGTTCTCCAAAAATTGGTTTTTACGAAAAAATAAAGTGATTTTTGGCACAAATGTGATCCTACGGAGCGCAAGAATGGGTTTTTTTTTCAAAAATTTTCAGCTGAGAATCTTCGTTGCGATAAGTTCTAAAAAACTATCTGCGTGAAACTGAGGGAAACATTTTTCATTCCAAAAAATCACTGGGTATTCCATGAATAATTCTGAAAACTTTTTATTCAATAAATTTTCTTCCAAAAGTGCATAATCTTCCAGTAAAAACATCACTTGTCCACGAAAAATTTTGGAACAGTATGGCCGTTTTTTGAAAAAAATTAAAAAGTTGCAACGAACATGTTCTCAATATCGTCATCATCGACGTCTCCGAGTCATCTGCTGATTCTGAGCCAGTATCCGGTATCAATTTTTTTTTTTAATTTCGATGACAATGAAAGAATATTTTTTTTAAAGTTTTTTTCTTTTTTTTACATTGTAGTTTCGCTTTTTTGCGTTTTTTTAAATACCGATATTAATACCAGGATACTGGTATTAATATAATGAAAAAGCGAAATACCGCTTTTGAAAATTTGGGCCGGTATTGCAAGCCCTAGTTCACAAACCTATTTGCAAAATCCATACGTTTTTGTAATCTACTAGCTGTAACTCGATGCACTTCGCTACACCCATCGTAACGATATAAAAAACTGGGAATACATTTTGTAGAAAATTATTTTATTTATTTTTAGCGATTTTTGATTTTGTCGATTTTTGTTTTTTGCGATTTTAGATTTTGGCGATTGTTGATTTTTGCGATTTTCGGTTTTGATTTTGGGGTGTTTTGTTTTTCGATTTTTGTAATTTTCGGTATTGTCAATTTTTGATTTAGCCGATTTTTATTTTTTGTTGGTTTTTGTTATTCTTCGTTTTGACGATTTTGGACTTTGACGATTTTTTTTTGTGATTTTTGATTTTGGCGATTTTTCTTTTTTTTGTGATTTTTGATTTTGCGATGTTTTGTTTTTTTCGATTTTATTTTATTCGCGATTTTCGGTATTGTCAATTTTTGATTTAGGCGATTTTTGATTTTGTCGGTTTTTGTTATTCTTCGTTTTGGCGATTTTGGACTTTGACGTTTTTTTTTTGTGATTTTTGATTTTGGCGATTTTTCTTTTTTTTGTGATTTTTGATTTTGACGATTTTTGATTTTGCGATGTTTTGTTTTTTTCGATTTTGTTTTATTCGCGATTTTCGGTATTGTCAATTTTTGATTTAGGCGATTTTTGATTTTGTCGGTTTTTGTTATTCTTCGTTTTGGCGATTTTGGACTTTGACGATTTTTGTTTTTTTTTTGTGATTTTTGATTTTGGCGATTTTTCTTTTTTTTTGTGATTTTTGATTTTGGCGATTTTTGATTTTCGCGATTTTTGATTTGGCGATTTTTGATTTTGGCGATTTTTTTTATTCTCAATTTCCGGTTTTGGCGATTCCGCCCACATTTTCCACGACTACTCACATTGGTAATATATGTACTTGTCAAAAGTTTCAAGACTGTCATTTACATAGTACTTCATATTTTTTGAATAGGAGGTCTCACGCCCATTTTTTGTCCGACTACTCACATTAAGAACTCATGAACACAAAGTTCCAAGGCTTTCACTATTACAGTACTCCGGATATATATATATAACTCCTACCAGACTGACTAAAATGGTCTTAGACCCAGATTATCGTGATAACTAAAATTTGGTTGATGTTTATTTTCTAAATCCAGTTCTTTCCTCACTAAAGTTTGATCCATAACCCTCTTTCGAAACACATGGAATATGCTATTGTATGGTTGGTCTAGACCGACTGTAATTTTCTTACTTGTTTTCTATTGACATCGGAAATGAATGGCTATGCATGCTACACGACTATGATTGTCAGATATTTTTAATATTCATGGATGCCTTTGCTGAAGAATTCTTTGATTTTATAATTAATTTGGGAAGCAGTAACTCTGGGGGGAAAAAAATAGTTTGCTTTTCGCGCTCCACTAGCTTGGAGGAGCGACCAGAACTAGGATGTGACAAAATTGAATTGGTGGATTTGTAGTTTTGAACGACGTACTGTACTTATGATAGGCTTCCGCCTACAATATTTATGTACTCTCATTTCTTAAGAAAATTTTTAGCCTTGGGATAATTTTTTTCTAATTACCTATTTTTTATATTCTACCTGAAACTGGACGAAATTGCATAAAAATTTTGTTTTTTTTTTTGCAAACTGAAAAGCGGTCAACTTTCAAGGGTTTTATCTTCTTGGAGGTAGCAAATTTGTAATCTTTGAACAATTTCTTATAGAATGAGTTTATTCGAAATATCGTAAGCGCACATGAAATTTTTAATTTTTGCAACGTCATTCGTACTAAGGGCGCCCCTGTGCATCGTTGCATAATTCATGGGATTCCACTAATTGTAAATGTACGAATACTTTTTCTGGCACTTATAGTTGCCATGGTACGTTTTTTTGCCTTGTAAACAAAAAATTAAAGTAGTAACGGTCCGTATGTTCCTTCAAAAGCAAGTAAATTTTCCATTGTGTCAATGGTAAAAAGTTCATAATTTAAAAATATTTTATTAAAATTTGTATCAATATTGAAAATTCTCATCTTTAGGTGTACGGATACTTTTTCTAGCAAGTGTATATAAATGTTAGTATTTATAAATCCATAAATTATTACAAATATATGCCGAAATCATAACACCCAAATAAACTGTAATTTATGCGAATTTAACTTTTACCGCATTTAGATGTTAATTGAAATAAATTTTAATTTAGTTTTTGTTAAATATTAAAAATGTTTAGATAAATCTTTAGCTAAACCTGATTTCTGTCAAAGTTTAACAACAAACATTAATTAGCAAAAAAAAAAAATTAAATTTCATAATTGTCAAACTGTCAGTTATGACAACTGTTCGTATTTTAAAAAATCAGTTAAAAATTAAAAACATAAATCAGTTTAAATGCATTAAACTAAACTAAACTGCAAAATAGACCACCACCGCAGGCAACAAATCTTGTAACTAAAATTTTGTTGTTTTTGTAAATATTTTTAATAATAATAATTAAAACCGGCTAATTAACAGCATTGAATTTCAAAGTCGGCGATAATAAAGTTGTTGTTGCTGCTGTTGCTATTTCATATCTCAAAACTACTAATCTACGCAACAACAAAACATTTTGTTTATTCCAATAAACCAGTGTATCGAGTACAACGACTATTAACATGCAAATTTTTCGAACAGATAATGAAAGATTATATACAAAACCAACAATTTGTATGGTTTTGAACAAATTTTAGGCATCTGCTTGTAGTATTGATAGCACTAAATTTCATGAGTCATTTGGCCATGATTTTTGTTTTCAATAGATTTTGTATTATGGAATGCTGGAATATTAGCCAATTTTATGAATATAAGTTTAAATTTTGAAGTAAGAAATAATAGAAATATTTTAGTTATTTTTCAATGGCCATTAAGAAAAAAAGAGGCGGCATCAGTTTGTTTTCTTCCAATACATATCTAGGTTTTGGTACAATTGTAAAATTCTCACAAATGAAATCTAAAACAAGTAAGAAAATTATAGTCGGTCTAGCCCGACTATACGATACCCTATGCCATGATTTAACTAATTGGATATAGCAAATAAGCATAAACCAAATTTGAGTGGCATTTTTATAAATTTTTTTCGCTGCAGATATGAAAAAGTTCATATCGGATACTATATTTATATGGGGACTAGGTCGAAAAATGGACCGATCCTGACCATATTTGATAAAGTCACTTATACTTTGAAAAAATATATACAAACCAAATTTGAGAAAAATCTGTGCAATATTTTTGCTTTTTGATAGATTTAAGTGAAGATCGGGAAGCAGCTCTATATGGGGCCTATGACTAAGAATTTTCCTATAGGGATTATTTTTGAACTACTGATTAATGGATGTAATAAACATATACAAACCCAATTTGACTGAGATCTATATAATAACTTGGAACTTATGGCAATTTTTGTCGATTTCATAGGGGTCATTTGTATGGGGGCTAGGTCTGAACATGGACCGATTCTCACCAATTTCAATAGCGTTCATTCCATGGCCGATGGAAGCTTATATATCAAATTTCATCAAAATGTATTCATATTTGCGACCTGTAGTTTGATTACAAGCTGTACATGTACACACAGACGGACGGACGGACGGACGGACGGACATTGCTATTTCGACTCAAAAAGTGATTCTGAGTCGATCGGTATAATAAAAGATGGGTCTAGGACGAATATTTTTGGTTGTTACAAACAGCAGCACAAAGTCATTATACCCAAACCACATAGTGGTATATGGTATAACAAGTAAGACCGACTATACGATACCCTACACCAACTAATTTAATAGAAAATAAGCATAAATCAAATTTTAGTGGCATTGTTTTTTATTTTACTTTTCCTTCGGATATGAAAAAGTTCATATTGGATGCTATACTTGTATGGCCATATTTGATTAGGTCACTTATTTTTTTGGCAAAAACATATACAAACCAAATTTGAGAAAAATTTGTGCAATATATTTAAGTGAAGATTGGGAAGCAGCTTTATATCGAGGCTATGACAAGGAATTGTCCTATAGGGTTTATTTTTGGACTACTGATAAATGGATGTAATACACACACACACACACACATAATTTTATAATTTGGATATTATGGTAATTTAAGTCGATCTCATGGGGTCATTTGTATTGAGACTAGGTCTGGACATGTAACGATTTTCAGCAATTTTTCATCTAGCTATTCCTCATTTTCTTCAAATGAAATATGCTTTCCTCTACCCATATCTTCTCGGTACGAGCACTGTTTTGTATGTAATAATTTAAACATGACTCATACAACTGTAAATAAAATCTTTTACAGCTCAATTTTCTCAAAGACAAAGAACGGTAATTTTTGATAGAGTTAGCTAATCAATTTTTTTAATAAAAATTATTCTAAATATAATAGTTATTAATGAAATACAATAAAAGATCAACAAAAAATTATAATCGGTTTATACTAATATATAATAAAATTTATCAAAATATATTCAGGTCGCTAATGACCTGCATGGATACAGAGACGGACAGACAGACAGACTCGCGGATATCGCTGAGTCGACACAGAAGGTGATTCTGATCGGTAAAATAAGAGGGGATCTAGGAAAAATATTTGTGATAGTTACAAACATCAGCACAAACTCATTACTCTCACCACAGAGTGGAATATGGTATAAAAACTGTGTTTGCTGTTTAACTCAAATCTTGCGTGAATTTTGGGACACCCTTTACATATTTAAATAAAAATTTTATTTGTATAAGTAAAACATTTAAATTTGATCTTTAGGAACTTTTTTTTTAAATTATATTTCCACAATAATTTTGCACTTAAGTGATAGCCAAGAAGTATATCATGGTATAAATTTTGACTTTGCCAAATAAATTATAATATGTTTTTTTTTTTGTTTTGTGATGATGAAGTAAATAGTTTGTTCACTCTGTTACATGAATAAACTTTTCAACATTTCTATTGAAAAAAAGTAATTTTTTTTCCTGAGGTTAACATATGGCGGGTATTACAGTATCGAAGGTATGAAATTTTCGTTAGGTCTATTACATACCGTCGAAAAGGTTAATTTGTCTAGTTTCTCAATATAAGTTTTATTTTTAAGGTTTTAGAAACACTTACACACTAATAGGAAACAAATTCAAATTAGTGCATATTAGGGTGGCCCTTAATAAAAACAAGTCTTCAAACTCTCGGTCGCACCCCTAGAAATATACGAATAGAAAAACAACTGAGAAATACAAAGTTTTGGGCCAATCAAAAAACATGGAGGTTCAACGCCATTGAAAATTTCAAGTGTGTATATATGGGGAAAATATGACTTTCTTTCAGATTTTACGAAAATTTCGTTCTATATTTTAATTTCTCCGACAAATTGTTATATAATTCGGAATCAGTATTAAATTTTCTTTTCAAAAAGCTATAAAACTTCAAAATCGAATAAAAATTCGCCAAGAAATAGCAAATGCCCCAGCCCACTTTTGTGCCAAAAAAAACTAGGTCATGAATTTTTTTCAACTTGGAGAAATTAATTAAAGCCATAATTTTTTTGGTCTCTATACTAATAAGTACTCAGATATGCAGTATTGTTTTATTACCAAAAACGGTAATTTTTTTTGATAAAATTTTGAAAACTCCTTTTTCAAGTTTTTAAAAATTTTCTTAAACAAAATTTTAAAAACTGGGTCTGGCACCTTAAGGGTTTGTTAACTATGTGAATTTTTATGTAAGTCCCTAGGCCAGAATTTTTTTTTGACAAGGATTATATTTTTTATTTTTGTAAAATATTCTATAAATGTACTCTTTCTAAATACTTTGTATCAAAAATTCATCACTTTTCTACTTTTAAATGTTATATTTTATCTTAATAGCCTAGGGTTTGAGAAAAAAATTATATGACCGCATTAACTCTTTTGGAATTGGAGTCACATATGACCCCAAGCTAATAAAAGACAATTTATTTAAGAAATTCAAATGTTTTATAAGTGCTGTTGAATTTTTAGATGCGATGCTTAAAATATAATAACCAAATGTGCAGAACTTCCGTTCCTAAAATTTGGGATATATCTGAGAACGTAAACCCATTATTTGCCAAGGACAGCTTTGGATTGTAAGATATTTTTTTATAAAAATTATCGAAAACGTGTTTTCTATAAAATCCGATGAAACTACTATTTAGAATTTAAGAAAAATAATTCAGTTAATTATACCCTATACCACTATGTGGTTTGGGTATAATGACTTTGTGCTGCTGTTTGTAACAACCAAAAATATTTGACCTAGACCCATCTTTAATTATACCGATCGAATCAGAATCACTTTCTGAGTTGATTTAACAATGTCCGTCCGTCCGTCCGTCCGTCCGTCCGTCCGTCCGTCTGTGTGTCCATGTAAAGCTTGTAATCAAACTGCAGGTCGCAAATATGAATATATTTTGATGAAATTTGGTATATAAGCTTCTATCGGCCATGGGATGAACGCTATTGAAATTGGTGAGAATCGGTCCATGTTCAGACCTAGCCCCCATACAAATTACCCATATGAAATCGACATAAATTGCCATAAGATCCAAATTGTCATATAGATCTTACTCAAATTGGGTTTGTATGCGTTCATTACATCCACTAATGAGTAGTCCAAAAATGATCCCTTTGACCCCATATAGAGCTGCTTCCCGATCTTCAGTTAAATCTATTAAAAAACAAAAATATTGCACTGATTCTTCTCAAATTTTGTTTGTACATATTTTTGCAAAATACAAGAGACTTTACCAAACATGATCAGGATCGGTCCATTTTTGGACCCAGTCCCTTTATAGATATAGCATCCGATATGAACTTTTTCATAATTGCAGCCAAAAAAATTAATAAAAATCCCACTCAAATTTGGTTTTTGCTTATTTTCAATGTCCAGTTAGTTGGGCCTAAGAGATAGGGTTTCTAAACGCATGGTATAGGGTATCATATAGTCGGTCTAGACCGACTATAATTTTCTTACTTGTTTTTATTTATTTAACCCTTAAGTGCTCCTGGGATAAAAATAATCCATTGTGATACATCTTTGGTGCAATTATCTTTTTATTGCTCGCGAATATAAATTAAAACAACTTTAACCAAAAGGGTTAATGGGGTCATATTATTTTTCCGAAACCCTCGGCTATTAAGATAAAATATAACATTTAAAAGTAAAAAAGTGATGAATTTTCGATACAAAGTATTTAGAAAGAGTGCATTTACAGAATATTTCACAAAAATCCCATTGTTCTCGAAATCTGCAAATATAAACTCCTTGTCAAATAAATTTTGGCATAGTGATTTACTTTAAAATTCACACAGTTAATCTGTGATATGTACGTAATAAAACCTTAAAGTGCCCAGATCCATTTTGGAAAGTTTGTTTAAGAAATTTTTTTAAAACTTGAAAAGGAAGTTTTTAAAATTTTATCAAAAAAATTTTCCATTTTCGGTCTCAATGCGCAATAGGTTAACAACGTGGCAATAAAACAGTACTCTGATTACTCACTGACTTTAATCAAATTCTCAAAATTGAAAAAATGCTATCAAATTTCATGACCTAGTTTTTTTTTGGCACAAAATTGGTCTGGGGCATTTGCTATTTCTTGGCGAATTTTTATCCGATTTTGAATTTTTATAGCTTTTTCAAAAGATACTTTAATAATGATGCCGATTCTTACAACAACTTATCGGGAAAATTATGCTATAGAACGAAATTTTCTTAAAATCTCAAAAAAGTCATATTTTCCCCATATATATAAACACACTTCAAATTTTCAATCAATTTCCGGCGCGTCTTTTCTTTATCCGATTGTCCCCAAACTTCACATTTATTAGTTTTATATTGAAAGGTAACAAAATGGACCCCGCCTATTCCCAAAATCGCAATTTGAAAAACGTCCATATAACGTAGGACCACTCTAGTGAACACACAGAAAACAGATTCTTTGTGGCTACGGAAGTTATTGTTAACCGAAGACGATGATGTTGACAGCCGAATTTCGAGTTGTTTATGACTCCAAGTCTATTGCCTTAACTGTAATTCTTTTATCGTAATAGAAAATGGTTAAGTACTATTAAATATCTGTTGGTTGGTTGGCGAATTGTTTTCGTTTGGCAGTCAGAATTTTTTTTGTCAGTTTATAAGATGTCATGGCTCGTTATGGACAACTCAATAAATAATTAAACCCGTTTAGCACATTAGAACTTAAAAAAAAAATTTACCTCTCAACTCTCTTGAGATGGGAATTCTAATTTATATTTTTTGACTCTTTATGATAGATTAATTCAATTTCCTTTTTAGTCAAAAACTTTAAATAAATATTTCCTTTAAAAGCTCTACTCTCTGTAAGCGAACTTAAACCCTTAGGGTATGCTGTTTATTTTTATACCCTATACCACTACCTGGTTTGGGTATCATGACTTCGTGCTGCTGTTTGTAACTACGAAAATTATTTGACCTAGACCCATCTTTTATTATACCGATCGAATCAGAATCACTATCTGATTCGATTTATCTATGTCCGTCCATCCGTCCGTCCGTCTGTGTGTCCATGTAAAGCTTGTAATCAAACTGCATGTCGCAAATATGAATATATTGTGATGAAATTTGGTATATAAGCTTTTATCGGCCATATGATGAACGTTGTTGAAATTGGTGAGAATCAGTCTATGTTCAGACCTAGCCCCCATACAAATGACCTCTATGAAATCAACATAAATTGCCACGAGATCCAAATTATCATATAAATCTTAGTCAAATTGGGTTTGTATGTGTTTATTACATCCATTAATTAGTAGTCCAAATATGATCCCTATGTGACAACTCTTAGTCATAGGCCCCATATAGAGCTGCTTCCCGATATTCTCAAATTTTGTTTGTATATATTTTGGCAAAATACAAGAGACTTTACCAAACATGGTCAGGATCGGTCCATTTTTGGGTATAGTCCCCATATAGATATAGCATCCAATATGAACTTTTTCATATCTGCAGCCAAAAAAATTAATAAAAATCCCACTAAAATTTGGTTTATGCTTATTTTCTATATCCAGTTAGTTGGGCCTGAGAGAGAGGGTCTCTAAACGCTTGGTATAGGGTATCGTATAGTCGGTCTAGACAGACTATAATTTTCATGAACATTTTTTTATGTCAGCAACTGTGAGTGACAGAAGATATATGTGTTTTTTTTTCAATACGATTTCACACACATATGAACTTAATAACCCTTTCATGTCCAATGTTGCGTATAGGTTTTCTGACTTTGAATCGCTGTAACTTTGTTGTTATTCATTCAAACTAATTTGTATTCAGTATATTTATTCCTTCGTTAATTTTTTATGTCATTCATGTTCTTATGCCAATACTCGCAGTTGTTATACTTCTCAAATGTTTGAAAACGGATATTTTTTCTTCTGGTCTGTTGTAAAATTGTGTCTAAACTACTATCCAATAGGACTAACTAACCCTGGTACAAATTTAATCCAGATCGGAAGATATCGGTTTCAAAAGTTGGGTCACTTGACATGAAACGTATATATGTAATCTAAAAACTCATAATACAAACGACCCCCTTGCATCTTGCATTTGTGCTCTGGAAGGACTTTTATTATTTGTCCCAAGTGTATATACGAAATGTCATTCTCATCAGCTCGTAACAGTTTTCCACAGTGTTTTATAGTTTTTAAGCACATCACTTTAACTTCCATTTCATCATTCACCTCGTCCTGATGAAATTAGACGTAGCTCCATTATATGCAGCCAACATATATTTCCCAGGTTTTATATTATTAGGTGGAACTTTCTGTATAGGCACATCATGTCTTACTTCACACTCTTCATCCATGGATGCGCCATTTAAGTCAGATTCAGACGAAGAAATATCTGATACTTTTAGTATCATTTTGTGAGTATTTATTTATTATTAGGAAAAATATCATGTTTTATTTGACAGTTGTATTCCTTGGTTTCAAAACATGAACCAAGCTCTTTATTCTTTTGGTAACAGCGAGAAACACTTCTGTATCTAAATAGCCCATTGCTTGTGGTCACCATCTGCTGAACGGATAATCCTCCTTTAAGAGAAGGAATTAAATTTGGGTTAAACCTACTCATTTCATTTATAAATTTCTCTGAAATTAAATATAATTTCACATTGGTGATGTCTTTTAAGTATTTTAAAAAAGACGTTAGCATCCACTATATCACCCCCACAAGATATAATTCTGTCTGCCATCCTCCTCAGAGTTCCTCCTACCCCATCAGAGGCTCCCTTTCCATGACCTGACTCAAAAAAATACCTTGTACACCACTGAAATTAAATTTTTTTCCACATGTTTATTAAATAGAAAGAATTTTTTTTGTTTCTACTGGTTGAATGGTCGATCTGAAAAAAAAGTGAACTATTTTTATCTTGTAATCATCTCATATTATTTTTAATACTGGGGCCAAATCGTTGCATTCTATATCGAGCAAAATCAATCGAAATTCAATATTTCGGTTTATTATTTAAAGAAGACGGACAATCGTCAGACCTCGTTTCACTTTTACTGTTAACTATGGACCATAACTCGTTAGCTGGGACAGAGTAAAATTACTCTTAGTATTTTATTTTGGCAAATAAAAAAAAAATTTCGATCGAAAAATTTCGATAACGAATGCGACTATTCGACCCCTGGTCTCTATTGGCATTGTCTAAAAAATTATATTCGATATCTGAATGTCAGATTATATGTACATAACACTCTTAATAGTGAAAACATAAATCGGAAATCGATTAAAAATTTCAAGTCTGTTTATATGGGGAAAATATGACATTTTCTGATATTTTACGAAAATTTCGTTCTAGAGCCTAATTTTTCCGACAAGTTGTTATAAGAATCAGGATCAGTATTAAATTATCTATTCAAAAAGCTATAAAAATTCAAAATCGAATAAAAACTCGCCAAGAAATGGCAAATGCCCCAGACCGCTTTTGTGCCAAAAAAAAAACTAGGCCATGAAATTTGACAGCATTTTTTTAAACTTTGGGAAATTGATTAAAGCCATAATTTTTTTGTCTCTATACTTATAAGTACTCAGATATGAAGTATTGTTTTATTACCACGTTGTTAACCTATTGCCATTGAGACCGAAAATGGGAAATTTTTTTGCTAAAATTTTGAAAACTCCTTTTTCAAGTTTTGAAATTTCCTTAAACAAAATTTAAAAAAATTGATCTAGCTCTTTAAGTTCTTGTTAAATGCGTGTTAGAGAATAAATGTGTGAATTTTTAGGTAAATCCCTATGCCAGAATTTTTTTGGCAAGGATTTTATTTTTGCGGATTTCGAGAAAAATGGGATTTTTGTAAAATATTCTGTAAATGTACTCTTTCTAAATAATTTGTATCAAAAATTCATCAATATTCTATTTTTAAATGTTATATTTTATCTTAATAGCCTAGTGTTTCGGAAAAAAATAATGTATTATTTTGATCCCAGGAGCACTGAAGCCTTAAATAAATAAAAATTAACCGAATTATTTTTCTTAAATTCTAAATAGTGGGGAAAAAGGAGTTTTCAAAATTTTATCAAAAAATTTCCCATTTTCGATCTCACTGCGCAATAAGTTAAAAACGTGGCAATAAAACAATACTTCATATCTGATTATTTATAAGTATAGAGACAAAAAAAAAATTATGGCTTTAATTAATTTCTCAAAAATTAAAAAAAAAAACCATCAAATTTCATGACCTAGTTTTTTTTTGGCACAAAAGTGTTCTGGGGCATTTGCTATTTTTTGGCGAATTTTTATTTAATTTTGAAGTTTTTTAGCTTTTTGAAAGGATAATTTAATACTAATCCCGGATTATATAATAACTTGTGGGAAAAATTAAACTATAGAACGAAATTTTCGTAAAATCTCAAAAAAATCCTATTATCCCCATATAAACACATTTGAAATTTTCAATCGCGTTGAGGTACGCCTAAATGTTTTTCGATTGGCCGAAAACTTTGTATATCTCAGTTTTTTTTTGCTACTCGCATATTTCTAGGGGGTGAGACCGAGAGGTTGAACGCTTTTTTTCCTTCCATATAACATATATCTATAATATTAATAAGCTAGGCAATTGCTTGTGACTGATGTTTTGTTCTACCGTTTTATCCCGATTTTGACCAAACGTATCTTATTTGGAAGGTATTTCTTTTTAGCCGTTTTGCAGATTTACAGATTTTTAAAAGTTTTTCCTGTATTTTGAGTAAATTGCATTTAAAGTGGCTACTAACACATACATAAAATTATAGAATGCTATGTGTTTGTTTCTTAAATTTTTTTAGTGTGTTTGTAATAAAAATGAGTTTTTTTTGTTGTGTTGATTTGTGAATTGGCTATAATTGATTAGCATACTTTTAGGGACTTTATTGAATGAAAAAATAAAATTTCCTAGAATTTGTGCTGGAATTTGGAGGGCTGGAGTCTGCTAGTATATATAAGTTTGTTCAGAAGATGCAGAAAGGTACAAGTTTTACCCTTTTTGGGCGTTTTTTCCCTTTAAATGACCGGATTTCGCGGATAGAGTCTACACACCAACTTTTATATTCCATTTTTCCCCTTTTGTCCGCTTTTATCCCCTTAATGTACAAGTTTTTCAAAATCCCTTCATAGTGAGGGGAACCTACAGTCCAAATACCAAGTTTCCAAATACCAAGTTCCCTTTACGCCGAGAGGGGAACCTATAGTCCAAATACCAAGTTTCTGTGTCGAAAGGTTTGGGCTGGGCGATTATGATCAATCACGCAACTCTTTTATATATCTGTGGTCACAAGCGATAACCGCCTAAGTCGACTTAAGAACGATTTGAGTTATGTATGCTATCATATTCTACTAACAATGCTTTATATTTACGTGAAATCCCCATTTTTCTAACACTGTTATTTAAAAAGTTATTAATGAAAACATACTGACCTAATTCGTAATAAAGCCCCATTACATTTATATAAATTGTTATTTTTCTCGAAAGAATGATTTTCGCCGATTTGAGTTATGTATGCTGTCATATTCTACTAAAAAATCTTTATATTTACGTGAAATCCCCGTTCCTCTAGCACTGCTTTTGAAAAAGATATTAATACAAATATTCTGACCTATGTAAGTCGTAGTGAAGTCCCATTACATTTATATAAAAAGCTAATTTTCTCGAAAGCATGATTTTCGAGTTAGCCGGTTATTGCTTGTGACCACAGATATATAGATTATAATTCATTTCATTAAAAAGAAGTTATTATATTTTAAAAAATTATGTAACAGAGTGGACATTTACTAATTACATTTAGCTCATCTATAGACATAAAAGCCATCTTAAATTTCATACTGCAAAATCCGTTCCAGTATGGCTGACAAAGTAAACATGTGCCCTTTAGAGAGTTCAGTACTGTTGCCAACTTTAATATAATTAAATTTTTTATATTTAAAATTCCATGTAACAGAGTGGACTTTATAGAGCTGAATAAAATGTGGGACACACATATAAAAATCTCTATCTGTAAACATACAAATAAATTTAAAAATGTTTTTTGTCAGCATTTTTTAAGATGATGTAGTCAAATGTTTTAAATTTGTGCCTGGGACAGTTTGTTTTCTCTGCCAAGTTCATACACATTATTTTCTGTAAGTTATTGTATTTCACTTGAAAAATATTTGCAACTAACAACAATAAAATGAAGATTAATAAACAAACACAAACATTTTTCAAAAGTTTACTTTTATTTAAATAAACATTTTAACTTCTTGGACAATGTTTTTTTTTTATTTTTTTTGAAAATGATCCATAAACTTAAATTCTTTAAAAATTTCTAAAAAAAAATTTTTAATATTCCAAAATATGCAATAAAGTTAAATAATATGCAATGCAAATCACAAAAAAAGCAAAAAAATATAAACTGAAAAGCAAAACATGCAAAAATTTACACCAACAAAGCAATGCAGTATTGTTGGAAATTCTGTAATTCGGAAAAGTACGAGTATTAGGTCAAAATTGATTTTGCATATGCATGAAAATATCAACCCTGTTGTCATTTCATGTTGTTCCTTCCTTCCATCATCTATAATATTAATAGACTAGGCGATTTCTTGTGACCGATGTTTTGTTCTACCGTTTTATCCCGATTTTGACCAAACGTATATTATTTGAAAGGTATCTTTTTAGCCGATATGCAGATTTACAAATTTTAAAATGTTTCCCTTTATTTTGAGTAAATTGCATTTAAATTTGCTACTAACACATACACAAAATTATATGTGTGTGTTTATTAAATTTGTTAATGTGTTTGTAATAAAAATGAGTTTGTTTTTTTGTGTTGATTTGTGAATTGGCTATGATTGATTAGCATACTTTTAGGGTCTTTATTTAATGGAAAAATAAGATTTCCTAGAATTTGCACTCGAATTTCGAGGGCTGGAATCTGCTAGTTAGTTTAAATACTCCTGGATAATATTTATCTTATTAATTAATTCGATAAAAAATTCGTTGGAAATTATAAATTAGTCCGGTGTTAAAAGTCAAAACTTAAGTTCTTATAACATAACTTCATAATGGCAACAACATCCTTTCAAAATACTTATTTAACACTTAAGTGTACTTAAATAAAAACTTTAATGTTTAAAATTCAAAGTTAATCTGCATTTGTATGAATTCCTTTATTAAAAGATAATGTTTTCGTTTTGTTTTACATATTTGTATGTATGTACATATACTATAGAATGCTGCATTAAACATTATTGGTAACTCATATGAAAATACACGTAACTGCATACATGAGTTGCGGTTTAGGTCGCCTTTCACCCATTACAACTAAATATACAACCAAAAAAAGTTTTGACTTAACAATTCTTTTCCTCTTTGTTGACCCAACCAAACAACAATAACACAACAACAGTATTAATAACACTTGCATTAAATTTATTTTTTAATAAAAAAAAAAAAAAAAAACAAACAAACATACACAATAAAAAAAAAAAAAACCAACGTACTAAAATTTCATTTCTTCTTTGTTGACCAAATAAAAATCCCGCCACTACAATACCAAAATATACAATAAATATTTGTGCCATGAAAACTAAAAGGCACGAATTAGAAGAAAAAAAAAATGTTAAAAACAAAAATGAAAATAAATAAATTAATCACGTTCGTTGCCGGTGAATGGATTTTGTGGTGCAGCATATGGGATTGTGTTGATTGTGATTTGTGTCTTTATTTTAACAGCCCAGTGTTTAGACGAGACCAGAGCGGCCTCTCACATAAAATCGAATGAACGAATGAACATAAATTTGATCATAATTTCATCAAATAAAAATTTGTCGTTAGATACCAATGGCCACTAAATGTACTTATATGCTGTTAACAATATAAATCTCTTCTACCTATTGTTTGATTTTACACAATCATCATCACCGCTATCATCACCATTAACTAAATTATCAGCATGATCATGCCATCGTGTTAGCGTTTATCAAATAATAACTTTTAATGGTTGCTTAAAATATATACATAAGTAGCAGTTTTCGATTGTGTGTTTTGTTAAATTTAATTAAAATTTCTTTTTATTTTGTAAACTTTAGACCACAACGAATTAAAAAAGTTTTTTTTTTGTTGGTTTCGGCTTACGAATAGGTGGATTAAAAATTAGCTTTTATACGTTTTGTTAATAACTGTAGATTGCCTTAATGGAAATGGCTTGAAATAGAATATATATCATTGTTACAACCTACGTTATATTGTGCTGTATGTGAAGTGAATATAATTATTTAGTTGTCGCAACAGAATTTTTATACCCTATACCACTATGTTGTTTGGGTATAATGACTTTGTGCTGCTGTTTGTAACTACCAAAAATATTTGACCTATACCCATCTTTTATTATACCGATCGAATCAGAATCACTAACTGATTCGATTTAACGATGTCCGTCCGTCCGTCCGTCTGTGTATCCATGTAAAGCTTGTAATCAAACTGCAGGTCGCAAATATGAATATATTTCGATGAAATTTGGTATATAAGCTTTTATCGGTCATAGAATGAACGCTATTGAAATTGGTGAGAATCGGTCCATGTTCAGACCTAGCCGCCATACAAATGACCCCTATGAAATCAACATAAATTTGCTATAAGATCCAAATTATCACATAAATCCTAGTCAAATTGGGTTTGTATGTATTTATTACATCCATTAATCAGTGGTCCGAAAATGATCCCTATTGGATAACTCTTAGTCATAGGCCCCATATAGAGCTGCTTCCCGATCTTCACTTAAATCTATCAAAAAACAAAAATATTGCACTGATTCTTCTCAAATTTTGTTTGTATATACAAGAGACTTTACCAAACATGGTCAGGATCGGTCTATTTTGGGGCCTAGTCCCCATATAGATATAGCATCCGATATGAACTTTTTCATACCTGCAGCTAAAAAAATTAATAAAAATCCCACTCAAATTTAGTTTATGCTTATTTTCTATGTCCAGTTAGTTGGGCCTGAGAGATAAGGCCTCTAAACGCATGGTATAGGGTATCGTAATAATTTTCTTACTTGTTGTAATTTTATTTTGTATTTTGAATCAAAGTTGAGGGACTCACTATTGCCACGATATGCGTTAACATAACGATGTTAGTTAATGAAAAAGGATAGAGAAAGTGAGATAGAGCGGTGTCTGTCGACATTTGACTTCAATCTACCTAAATTGCGGGTTATTAGTGGATGATCATTATATTGCCTAAAGATAAAAAATATTTCGATGAAATTGTTACAACCAAATACAGTGAATTACCACAAAATGACTGTAAATTGTAAATTTTGATTTATGCCTAATTAGACTTATTGGCTTCTGTCAAAGAAAAATTTATTACCGTTATCGTGATTTTTTGTTTTTATTGCTGATTTGAGTAATTAGCTGCTTTTGGCTTGGACAGCAAATTAGCACCACATGCATAGAAGAGCTTTAAGATTTTTTTTTGTGTAATTTCTTTATTACGTTAAATTATTTTGATTTTGTAATGAGCCTATTTCTATTAAAACAGCCTCAGTTAATGCAACAGAAAACATGTGTCAAAAAACAACCCAAGTAGTGGAACGTGTTATTGTCCGGAAGTAGATGATGAACGCTTTCATGCCATTACGCGATATTGCAAACGTAATTAACTCTCAATTTGGATGAAATTTCTCAAACAGGCTCATCCGAAAAATTTCAAATGACGCACAGCTGTTAGGACGCGAAAGCCGAAGGAATTCAATTCTAAAAAAAAAATCAATGTGAGTCCGATCACAGGGGAGATGTGTAAATTGAATTTCAGAAAATATCTATTGAAATTCTCAATTAAAAAGTAGTTTAACCTACAATACCGAAAAGTTATTATTTGTTCTATTAGTGATTTGGAGTCGCAGAAAATGTTTAGCAATATTTGGACTTAATTGTTATGCACTTGAAAATAAACTATCAAGAGCGGCCTTTTAATCGAAAGAAGATGAGGACTTCATTTGTTAATCAGCTACAGTAGAAACACCAGGATAGAATTTTGACCGATTTTGAAAAAAACACGTTTATAGCGTCACCTAAAATGCAAAAGGCCGTAACTAACAAAAAGTCCAAAATTGACTTTTTGTATTGTAGTTACGGCCTTTTACTTAAAAACAACTATTTTACCATAAATTTGATTTCATAAATAAAAATCCATCTATATTTTTCAGCTTGATTCTAAAGTTTGGATATTAAGTTTCAAGTAGTTTTTGTTTTATGATGTTTTTTGCTTCTCCTGTAAAAAAATAAAAATATTAATTACAGCCTTTTGCATTTTAGGTGACGATATGTAGTTTTCAAAAAATATTACAAACCCAGTATAAAAACATATTTTTATATAACGTTCTGACTATTTTTCTGAGACTCAATTGATATTTTCTGAAATTCAATTCATATTTTCTGAAGTAAATTTAATAATTCCTGAAATACATTTGATAGTTTCTGAAATACATTTGATATTTTCTGAAATACATTTGATTATTTCAGAAATACATTTTATGTTTTCAGAAATACATTTTATGTTTTCTGAAATACATTTGCTGTCTTCTGAAATACATTAAAAATTTTCTGAAATACATTTGTTTTTTTCTAAAATACATTTTGATGTTTCCGGAAATACAGTTGATATTTTCTGAAATACATTTGATAATTGCTGAAATAAATTTCATAATTTCGGAAATACATTTGATATTTTCTGAAATACATTTGATAATTTCTGAAACTCAATTGGTTATTACTGAAAATCAATTGATGTTTTCTGAAATTCAATTGATACTTTCTGAAAGTCAATTGATGTTTTCTGAAATTCAATACTTTCTGAAAATCAATTGATGTTTTTTAAAACACAATTGATACTTTCTGAAATTCAGTTGATGTTTTCTAAAATTCAATTGATACTTTCTGAAAATCAATTGATGTTTTCTGAAATATAATTGATACTTTCTGAAATACAATTGATGTTTTCTGAAAATCTTTAATGTTGTCTGAAACACAATTGATACTTTCTGACAATCAATTAATATTTTCTGAAATAGAATTGGAAAAGATGTAGTAATTAAAAAAAACACCGAAGTTTATTTTCGACTTCTTCAAAGTTTTCTTAGTTTTTAGCTTTTTAAACTCACAGCACACCTAGCGGTTCTGCTTACTAAAAAAGTTCTGTCAATAGCAAATATACACTTGAATATTTAAAATTAACGAAAAAGATTTGTGATTTTGCTAAACAGGCAGCGAACTCGGTGGTTCTGCTTACTAAAAAGTTCCGTCAATAGCAAATATATACTTGAATATTAAAAAAAAACAACTCTGTAAGTTTGTGAACATGTTAAACTCACAGCACACCTAACGGTCAATAGCTTGAATATTTAAAATTAACAAGAAAGGTCTGTGATTTTGCTAAACAGCCAGCGAACTCGCGGGTTCTGCTTACTAAATACATCAATACACTTACATATACCATACACCGATGATCGCTTTCGCTGTTTTTGTGATTGTATTGTGAAATTGGATTTTACCCCCCTGAGCGCATAGATGTTTACACATCAAAAAATATTGCCAAGCGTTTTCGTCAGCCCGCACCCACAAGTCTATAGACCTCTAATTCGGGAAAAAAAATTATTTGGAGTGACAAAACTAAGCTAAATAGCAGATAATGAATTGCGATGAAGCTACGAACCGAATTTCGAGTTAATTACGAATTAAATTCTGTTGTCGTAACAGTAAATATTTTATCACAATAGAAAATATGTAACGCCTCTTAAATTTCTGTCGATACAATCGAAAATACAGGCATTGAACTTTTGAACAATTCGGTTGGTGAATTTTTTTTCTGTGTACTTGAAAATAAAGGTTACACTAAAAATATACACGGTAAATTTAAAATATTAATATTTTGATTATTTATTAGAATATATCCCCTTTATTCCAGAAATTTTAATTTGTGCTAATTTAGTGTCCATCTAAAATCTGGCGTGTGGGATGTTGCTGGTATTAACGAGCAGGCGATTGGAAATTTCGCCCAAGTTTTCTTTTTAAAGATTAATATAGAAGAATTGTTCTCTAGGGTTTATTTTTTGGATGTAACTAACATACACGTAACCCAATTTGACCGATATTTATGTGACAATTTGGTTATAATGACAATTTAAGTCGATCTCATACGGGTCATTTGTATGGGGACTAGGTCTAAACACGCACCGCTTTTCAACAGTTTCAACAGCGTTCATTCGATGACCGAGAAAGGCTCATATACTAAATTTCATCATAATATACTCATAATTGCGACGGACGGACGGACATTTTTTTTTATTAGTATTAAAAATACTTTGAATATTCACAAATAAATATTACATCAACTCTTAATTCATTTGTTGTAAGCTCTATATAAATACATGGAATCTATTTTTTTCTAAATACATTGTAATTTCTTTCAAGTTTCATATTGTTTGGTAACTCATTAAATAGCTTGAAGCCCTTGTAGAAAAGAGATTTCTGCATGTGTGTTGTCGTGACTCTTTGGATTCGAAAATCTTCAGCATTCCTTAATCCATACGGTTGTACTTTTCCAACGTATTTTATTTGTTTCATTTTTTTAATGAAAATTAAAGTATTGTATTTCAGTCTTTGATGAATATTCACCCATTTTAGTTCTCTAAGCATTTCGATGATGTGTGTATATCGTTTGCATTTCAGAATAACCCTCATTGCTTTGTTGTGGAGTTTTTGCATTCTTTCTATCTGACTATCATTGCAGCATGTATAAATTATCGTCGATTCATATTCAAAATGTGGTTTAATTAACGTGTTATAAATATTTATTGCAGTTGTTTTTGATATTTTGTTTCTTATTCTTTTAAAAAATCCGATTTTTTTTACCGATTTTCTTAGCTGTATAGTCTATATGTTCTTTAAACTTTAATTCTTTATCTATTATAAAATCGGGATATTTTATGTGTTCTACCTTTTCTATTATTTTATCGTTAAGTTTAAATATTGTTTCAGTATTCATATTTATTTCAATTATTTTTGCATTACTTTCGTTAAGTTTTAATTTATTCATGTTTAACCAAGTGTTCATTTTATTGATATTTCTTCTACAGCTTTCATCATCGTCTCCTTCTGTGTGTATTAACTTATCATCTGTGTATGGGACCATTTCACTTCTGTCTAATACCTCTGGCATATCATTAATATGTATAATAAATAAAAGAGCTCCTAAAATTGTTCCTTGAGGTACACCGAAATCTTTTTCGATTTCATCCGATATTACATTATTAAAATTTGTTATTTGATTTCTATTTTTCAAATATGACTCAAACCAGTTTAATTCTGCGCCTTGTATTCCATACATATATAGTTTTTTCAACATTATTTGTCTATCAATTGTTTCAAAGGCTCGTTCAAAATCGAGAAATATTGCAATCACTTTTTTGTTTTTTCTCTATTTTTCCATTTACTTATTACATAGTTCACAGTCGTTTCGCATGAGTATTTTTTACGAAATCCAGATTGATACTTTGACAATATTGAATTATTTTCAATATATTTTTCTAATTGCTCCTTCACAACCTTCTCCAAGATTTTTTTCACATGTTTTCAATGTATTTATCGGTATTCTTCGCATTTATTTGTTTTTGGTACTTTTTCCATTGGCGTTATCATAGTTTTGTTTCCAGTTGTCAGGAAATTCCCCTGTCTCTAATGATTTATTTATAATTTTTAATAATGTTTCTCCAGTTATGTTCCAGTTATCAAGAATGATTTTATTGGATATTTTATCACAGTCTGTTTTATTATACCCTATACCACTATGTGGTTTGGGTATAATGACTTTGTGCTGCTGTTTGTAACAACCAAAAATATTTGACCTACACCCATCGTTAATTATACCGATCGAATCAGAATCGCCATCTGATTCGATTTAACGATGTCCGTCCGTCCGTCCGTCTGCGTGTCCATGTAAAGCTTGTAATCAAACTGCAGGTCGCAAATATGAATATATTTTGACGAAATTTGGTACTTGATCTTTCATCGGCCATGGGATGAACGCTTTTGAAATTGGTGAGAATCGGTCCATGTTTAGACCTAGCCCCCATACAAATGACCCCTATGAAATCAATATATATTGCCATAAATCCAAATTATCATACAAATCTTAGTCAAATTGGGTTTGTATGTATATAACATCCATTAATCAGTAGTCCAAAAATGATCTTTATTGGACAACTCTTAGTCATAGGCCCCATATAGAGCTGCTTCCCGATCTTCACTTAAATCTATCAAAAAACAAAAATATTGCACTGATTCTTCTCAAATTTTGTTTGTATATATTTTTGCAAAATACAAGAGACTTTACCAAACATGGTTAGGATCGGTCCATTTTTGGGCCTAGTCCCCATATAGATATAGCATCCGATATGAACTTTTTCATATCTGCAGCCGAAAAAATTAATAAAAATCCCAATCAAATTTGGTTTATGCTTATTTTCTATATCCAGTTAGTTGGGCCTAGACAGGGTCTCTAAACGCATGGTATAGGGTATCGTATAGTCGGTCTAGACCGACTATAATTTTCTTACTTGTTTTTCATTTGTATAATTATATTCTTAAGTTCTAAAATGTTTATTGCACGGAATTTGAATTTATAAATTATCACAGTTATTTTGTTTTCATATTGCACGTTTTCAATTGAGTCTCTTATAAATTTAATACTGTCTACAAAGTAATTATTGAATTGGTTAGCGATTTCTATACTATCTTTATATTCTACTTGGTTGAATATCACATTTTTGATTTCGTTATGTTTTTTTTTAATTAATACTAAGTCTTTAATCTCTCTCCACATTTGCTTTTGATCGCCTGCACTGTTAATTTTATTATTTATGTACATATTTATTTTTTTCGTTTTCGATTTTTACTTTATATATATTTCTTACCGTTTTGTAATTGGTCCATACCTGATTTGTGTTTTTTAATTTTGCTGTTTGATATTTAATTATTTTATCCTTCTTCATTAAATGTGCTTCATTACTAAATCACCGATTTACATTGTATAATTTTCTTATTAGTAAATTTTTTTATAATTTCTTTAAAACTATTATCAAATAGAACTACATTTTCGTTAATGTTTTTATTTTCATTATATGCCATATTTTTACTTAACTCGGTGTTAAATGTCTCTTCGTTGTACTTAAAAATTTAAGCTTCGTTATTTTCTAAAAATCTGTAAATCTGCAAATCGGCTAAAAAGAAATACCTTTCAAATAATATACGTTTGGTCAAAGTCGGGATAAAACGGTAGAACAAAACATCGGTCACAAGAAATCGCCTAGCCTATTAATATAATAGATAACTACATAAAGAAACATAATCACCAAAAAATGGGAAAAATATGTACCATTATGAGAATTAATTATTTTTGTAAAAAAAGTCTTACCAATTATGGAAACATAAATATTTCTTGTCGTTTTAACGAAATGTGTTTTTTATGTGGTTACTAGTTTTTTTATGTGGTTACTACTGTGCTCTGTAGGGTGGCCCTTAATAAAAAAAGTGTTCAAACTGTTGGTCTCACCCCCTAGAAATATGCAAACAGCAAAAAAACTGAGAAATACAAAGTTTTGGGCCAATCAGAAAACGTTTAGTCGTGGCGCAAAGCGATTGAAAATTTCAAGTGTGTTTATATGGGGAAAATATGACTTTTTTTCAGATTTTACGAAAATTTCGTTCTATAGTTTAATTTTTCCGACAAGCTGTTATATAATTCAGGATCAGTATTAACTTATCCCTTCAAAACGCTATAAAACTTCAATCGAATAAAACCTCGCCAAGAAATAGCAAATGCCCCAGACCACTTTTGTGCCAATAAAAACTAGGTCATGAAATTTGATGGCATTTTTTTCAACTTTGAGAAATTGATTAAAGCCATCATTCTTTTCTGGTCTCTATACTTATAAGTACTCAGATATGAAGTACTGTTTTATTACGACGTTGTTAACCTATTGCGCCTTGAGGCCGAAAATTGGAAATGTTTTTGATAAAATTTTTAAAACTCCTTTTTCAAGTTTGAAAAAATTTTCTTAAACAAAATGTAACAAAATGAACCTATCACTTTAAGGTTTTATGAAATACATGTTGCAGATTAACTGTGTGAATTTTTAAGTAAATCCCTCTGCCAGAATTTTTTTGATAAGGATTTTATTTTTGCGGATTTCGAGAAAAATTGGATTTTTGTGAAATATTCTGTAAATGTACTCTTTCTAAATACTTTGTATCAAAAATTCATCACTTTTCTACTTTTAAATGTTATATTTTATCTTAATAGCCTAGGGTTTCGGAAAAAAATAATATGATTAAAAGACAATTTATGCAAAAAATTCAAATATTTTGTAAGTGCTGTCCAATTTTTAGATGCGAAGCTTAAAATTAAATAACCAAATGTGTAGAAGTTTCGTCCCAAAAATTTGGGATAAATCCGAGAACATTAACCCATTATTTGCCAAGGCCAGCTTTGGATTTTAAGATATTTTAAAATAAAAATGACCTAAAACGAGTTTTTCTATTAAACTCATCGATACCACTATTTAGAATTTAAGAAAAATAATTCGGTTAATTTTTATTTATCATTACTTTCACTCATAATTAAGATATTTATCATTTCCTGATCCGATATTTCATTTGTATTGCTGTTGTTTACTGATATATCATAGTTATTTGTTATTACAAAGTCAATTATGGTACTTGAACTTATTGTGACTCTTGTATATTCACTGACTAATTGTCTGAGACCATTGTCATTTAGTATGCATTCCAATTGATTCTTATATTGCGAATTTTTGGACCAGTCTATATTAAAATCTCCCGTTATTAAAATATTGCACTTATAATCACTGATTTCTTCTATTACTTCTTCAAAATTTTTGAGAAACTCTGACTCTCCATAAGTAGGTGATCTGTATATTGCAGCAATTATCATTTGATTGTCTTGACAAGTGGCTTTACATACTAAAATCCACTATTTAACACTGTCTATCTTTTCAATAATTTTAGTTATTTTCCATATTTTTTTAAAATAAATAACGACTCCACCCGTTCTTTTAGATGTAGTCATCGCTAAATCGACTCAGAATGTGGTCTAGGTCAAGTATTTTTGGTAGTTACAAAAATCAGCATAAATTCATTATACCCTGACCACTTAATGGTATAGAGTATAATTAGTTTTCCTAATATATGTATATATATTTTTTTAATAGAATCGCTGACCTAGTATCGACCTCTAAATAATCTGAGAAAATTCTCAAAAATCTTTCGGCTTATATGAATTTATATTCCGCTTTGAATATTTAGGTTGACTGACTCAAAATTGAAAAAAAAAAACACTTATATAAATTAAAGAAAGGGTCTTGGGTCTAACTAATTGAATATAGAAACAAGTAAGATAATTATAGTCGGTCTAGACCGACTATACGATACCCTATACCATGCGTTTAGAAACCCTATCTCTTAGGCCCAACTAACTGGACATAGAAAATAAGCAAAAACCAAATTTGAGTGGCATTTTTATTAATTTTTTTGGCTGCAGATATGAAAAAGTTCATATCGGATGCTATATCTATATAGGGACTAGGTCCAAAAATGGACCGATCCTGATCATGTTTGGTAAAGTCTCTTGTATTTTGCAAAAATATATACAAACAAAATTTGAGAAGAATCAGTGCAATATTTTTGTTTTTTAATAGATTTAAGTGAAGATCGGGAAGTAGCTCTGTATGGGGTCAAAGGGATCATTTTTGGACTACTCATTATTGGATGTAATGAACGCATACAAACCCAATTTGAGTAAGATCTATATGACAATTTGGATCTTATGGCAATTTATGTCGATTTCATATGGGTAATTTGTATGGGGGCTAGGTCTGAACATGGACCGATTCTCACCAATTTCAATAGCGTTCATCCCATGGCCGATAGAAGTTTATATACGAAATTTCATTAAAATATATTCTAATTTGCGACCTGCAGTTTGATTACAAGCTTTATATGGACACACAGACGGACGGACATTGTTAAATCAACTCAGAAAGTGATTCTGATTCTATCGGTATAATTAAAGATGGGTCTAGGTCAAATATTTTTGGTTGTTACAAACAGCAGCACAAAGTCATTATACCCAAACCACATAGTGGTATAGGGTATAAATAACCATAAACCCAATTTGAGTGGCCTTGTTATTAATGTTTGGGCTGCAGATATAAAAAAGTTCATGCCTGACTCTTTTATTACATGGAGTTACATATGTAGGTTGCAAAATGGATCGATCATGGCCATATTTTTTTTTTCAAAAAAATATATACAACATATTGGAGCAAAATCCATGCAATATTTTTGTATTTGATAGATTTAAATTTCAGTAATTCTAAATCGTTCCCCAAGCGAAGTACCTTGGACCTCTCCTATTATTGGAGAATATAAATGATCTTCCAAGGTCTATCCAATATAGTAATATCCTTAACTACGCCGATATAAAATTCTTCTCGTCCCTCGTAAACAATGCAGGCAGTAATCATCTACAATCTGACCTATATTTCTGCAATAACTGAATGGAAATTCGATGGAATTAAAACTTTATCCTTTTTTAGATATTCATTTCAGATATTAATTTCATTCATTCATTTTAGATATTAATTTCGATAAAAGACCAAGACTATTAATAAAGCAAATGGTATTTTAAGTTATATAAAACGTTGGCCAAAGGAATTTTATGATTCTAATGGAACAAAACATTTATTCACTTTTTTAGTCAGGCTGATACTTGAATATGGATCAATAATCTGGGATCAACAGCACAATATCTACATCGAAGAAGTTGAATCAGTCCAAAAAGAATATTTACTATTCCGTCGATATGATCGGTGGAATACGGATTTAAACCTCCCATCGTGTCGTAGTCGTTCAGCTTAAATACAATTCTGAATGCCTTATTGGAAAAATGGGTATTAAAGTTCCTTGCAGACGACTTCGATTTTATAAAACGAAGAAATTGTGCCGAGGTGAATAGATAAAGTATTTAATTGTTCTATCCATTACCGTTGATGTGATTATGTATATAACTGTATTTAAAGTTTGTGTTGTTGTTGTAACATTTTTATATTTTTTTTCACAGCTGCTACCAAATTGTAGCTGAGTTAAACAAAAATAAATAAAAAACTTTAGCTACAAACAGGTTTAATTTTTGTTCTACTGATTAATGGGTATAATAAACATACATAAACCCAACTTGACCGATTCCTGTACTATAATCTGGATCTTACAGCAATTAAAGTCGATCTAATGGTGCTTATTTGTTTTGGGGTTAGGTCTGAACATGCATTTCACCAATTTCAATATGATGTCCGATAAAAGTTTATAAACCAAATTTCATCAAAATGTATTAAAATTCGCGATCTTTAGGTTTACTTGGTCACTAGAGATCGACAATGAGTACTGAAAAAGTAAGTAGAGTTGAATCATGATGCATAATTTCTTGTACTTATACGCATTCTAAAGTTTGAGGTTTTCATGATACTTGTACCTTACAATATTTATGACGTTGTTGATTTAGACTCTCCTTCAGTCAATGTGTATAGACGATACGAGCATTAAAATACTCACTGTGAGGTTGCGTTACTATGGTAAATATACATGTACAAATATACATATGTATATAAATATACATTTGTAATTATTATAAGTATTTTCCTAAAATTGTAAATCAATCTAATGTGATTTATGCATGAAACAGATTTAAGATGGTATGAGTATGATGTCAACGTCGGATTTATATTTATGGCAACTTATGGTCACAAATCAACATTATTTTGAGTATGAGTACATCAGAGTAGTCGAAATCAATGACCTCTACTCTCTTAAAATTTTATGAGTGGCTATGAGTAGCGAAAAAACGATTGAAGTGATGGACACATAGACAGACGAAAGGATGAATATCGCTAAATCGACTCAGAAAGCTATTCTGAGTCGATAATAAAAGCTGTTTCTGGGTCAAATTTTTTTAAGTTAAGAACATCAGTATAAACTCATATTCTTCAACCACATAGTGGTATAGGGTATAATAAACACTGCTTCCGAATATTTCAACTAAAAGTTTAGTTGAACCAACCTAGCTAAAGAATATTTGGTCATACTCATATATTTTAAGAGTAGAGAAGGGACGGACTATAGCTTTATATTAAAAAACATTTAGAAAATGACCACAAGGTTTTACGGACCGGATGTACAGTAAGAACAATATCGCTGTATGTGTAAAACCTTTCTTTGATTTCCTAATTTCTCTCACTCACTTTTGATTAGGTGTGGCATTTTCAAAAGCTCTCTTTTGTTTATTTGTCATACAAATACAGGGTGTTGGTTTTGTGGTCAGATTCGGAATTGTAGCAAAAAGTAGTTGTTTCTGAATGCCGTTATTGAAAAAAAAAAAAAAAACATTTTAATGCTATTACTCTCAGGTGGAAAAAGAAATAATCAAATTCCATTTAAATTTCTTTTACATTAATTTTTTTTTGTAAATATTTTATTTGTTAATATTTTAAATCATGACTCAACATTTTTTTTTTTATTTCCACAAAATTAATTAAGTTCAGGTTGGCCGTTTACAGACACGTATAATATGCCAATTATTATGCATGATGGTTTGCATAATACTTATGCAGTGAAACATTAGAGTTACCATTTGAGACCCCAAGCTTTGGTGAAGAACTTTCAAAGTTATGCTTGGTTGAATTTATTATACACCGCCTAGCAGTTTTATTATACTACACCACATGGTTGGTACGACTATTTATGAACATTTGTATACTGAAATTAAAATATGTATACCAAAGTACTTACATCAATATGAGTACATAATATAGTGTCAACACGTGTACTTTACATGTAATTTTCTTAACGAATGTACGAGTATGTTTGTTATTTATTGCCCCTTGTAAGACTACATAATTAACGAACATAAACATTAAGATTATTAGAGCTCTTATATTATGAGTGTTAACAGTGAATGAGAAGCAGAAGGCTGACATTTTTTCGTTGTCATTCTCTACACATACCAAACTGTCTTTCTCTGTGTGATATTTCAACCAGAAATTATGTTGAAAAGGTACACTGGGTCTCAAAATTAATGAAATCTGCAAATAACACAGTACATCAAATAAAGACGTTTTGAAAAATTCACGGACTTGGCAGAATAACAGAATATAGAAAGATAACTAGATATGTAAAACACTTCGTAATGTCGATATTTATTATCAGTATCTGAGTTCTCATAATCCTTCAGTAATGAAGATTATGATTATGGTCTTCGCCATCTACTGCCATCTGCTTTGTCCTTTCTTCGAAACCTGCTTCTTCAAATATATTTTTCGCAAATTTCTACCATTACGACATCCAGAGACTCCTCCTTTCCTCCATATCTGAAGACAAACATGTCGGGAATTATATATTTTTTTTAATGTATATATAACAAAATATATCTGTACTTTTATAATCTCTTTTCATATGTCTACCTTGACATTTTCTAAAGGATATTGCAATGGGCCATATGGCCTCCGAGTGTAATCGCTTTCTGGCGGGCGACCCATCTAACATAACCTAACCTAACCTATATACTAGAGTGGTCTTTAAAAAATGAAAATTCGATTTTGGGGGGTCCACGTTGTTAACAGACAGTTTTTATACAGAAAATAATTTTATAACAAAATTGGTTAAAAGTTGTTTTAATTTATATTCGCGAGCAATAAGCAGATAATTGCACCAAAGATATATCGTAATGGATTATTTTGATCCCAGGAGCACTGAAGGGTTAAATAAGTAAAAATTAACCGAATAATTTTCTTAAATTCTAAATAGTGATTTCATCGAGTTTAATAGAAAAACTCGTTTTCGGTAATTTTTATTAAAAAATATCTTAAAATCCAAAGCTGGCCTTGACAAATAATGGGTTAACGTTCTCGGATTTATCCCAAATTTTAGGAATAGAATAAACATTCAACAGCACCTACAAATTATTTGAATTTTTTGAATAAATTTTCTTTTATTTGCTTGGGGTCATATGTGACCCCAATTCAAAAAGGGCTAATGTGGCCATATTATTTTTTTTCGAAAGCCTAGGCTATTAGGATAAAATATAACATTTAAAAGTAGAAAAGTGATGAATTTTGGATACAAAGTATTTAGAAAGAGTGCATTTACAGAATATTTTACAAAAATCCCATTTTTCTTGAAATCCGCAAAAATAAGATCCTTATCAAAAAAATTCTGGCATAGGGATTTTCCTAAAAACTCACCCAGTAAATCTCTAACATGTATTTAACAAGACCTTAAAGAGCTAGATCAATTTTTTTTATATTTTGTTTAATAAAATTTTTCAAAACTTGAGAAAGGAGTTTTCAAAATTTTATCCAAATAAATTTCCATTTTTGGTCTCAATGCTTAATAGGTTAACAGGGTGGTAGTAAAACAATACTACATATCTGAGTACTTACAGGTATAGAGACTAAAACAAAATGTTGGCTTTAATTAATTTCTAAAAGTTGAAATAATGCCATCAAAATTCATGACCTAGTTTTTTTTGGCACAAAAGTGGTCTGTGGCATTTGCTATTTCTTGGCGAATTTTTATTCCATTTGGAATTTTTATAGTTTTTTGAATAGATAATTTAATACTGATCGCGATTCTTACAACAACTTGTTGGAAAAATTAAGCTTTGGAACGAAATTTTCGTAAAATCTCAAAAAAAGTCATATTTTCCCCATATAAACACACTTGAAATTTTCAATCGATTTCCGACGCGACTTTTCTTTATCCGATTGTCCCCAAACTTCAGATTTACTAGTTTTATATGGAAAGGTAATACACTGGACCCTGGCTATCCCCAAAATCGCATTTTGATTTTTTAAGGACCACTCTACTTACTATACACTTATATTAACAGTTTTTACTACCTTAACTCAAAGGGCAATGTCGTTTGATGAAACCGTTTACCTTAAAATATTCTAACTGGTGATGCAAGTAATGAATTTTTACCGACATATGCACAGCAATTGTTTCGAATGAATCTAACATTTTTTTTTACCGATTGTAAAATGTCTTTGGAGACCGGACTGTCGTTTTCTGCATCTGATGACCTTAAATTCAGCCAACAAAATTTTTTTATTCTTTAAAAACTTTGGCAAGCTCTTCAGATTTACCTTGCGATAGATCGAGTTTGGAAACAATCAAATCTAGCCGGTCTTGCGTGATCAAGATTGAGCAACGTGATGGTTCTGTATCATTCTAAGAATGTTTTCTCCATTCTTCGCTAACGCAGCTGAAAACTGGCATAGTTTCATGACTAGTCGCAAGGGGTTTATTGTGCAGATACTGTTGTGCCACTGGAACGTCAGCTGAACTAAATTTTGGTGGTTGGACTCTCGCAACGCTCTGCTGTGAAAGTTGAAAGTTTTATTTTTTTTCGAATTCATCCTTTTAAATGTTTTTGTTTTGCATGTGTAACACTATAAATGATATGCAAATATCTTAATTCCTATAACTTTTTTTAGCCTTTACTAAAGCTATGCCTTTTCTTATATACTAGCAGATTCCAGCGCTCGAAATTCGAGTGTAATTTCTAGTCAGCTTTATTTTTCAACTTAGCCAATTCACAAACCAATACTTTTATGATTTATTATTATTGTGAATGAAGATAACAAATTCATTAACAAACACATTAATAAATTTAATAAAACACACATAGCATATGTATAATTTTATGTATGTGTTAGTAGCAAATTTGAATGCAATTTACTCAAAATAAAGGAAAAAATTTAAAATTCTGTAAATCTGCAAAACGGCTAAAAGGAAATACCTTTCAAATAATATACGTTTGGTCCAAATCGGGATAAAACGGTAGAACAAAACATCGGTCACAAGAAATCGCCTAGCCTATTAATATTATAGATTCTTTATTTATGTTAGTTTTTTTTTTTTTTTTTTTGTATTGTCGATCTTGTGTTGTAATAATAATTAGTTATTTATAGTTCGGTTCGAGATCATGTATACATTTTCTAATACTACAAAAGATAATACTTTATGCAATGTAAGAGAAATTTGGAAAAAATTGAAGACAGCGCTAGATGGAGTAGCTACTTTCGAACAAAGCGACTTGTTCATCTTCAGCATCCTTCTGCCTATTGCTTCAACTCATGCTTAATCAACTATTTAACACAACATTGGAAAGAAAAGAACATGAGAAATGTTTTTTCTTTCTTTTCATACGAGAGTTAGAACGAACAAGCAGAGTTTTTTTCCAAATTTCTCTTACATTGCATAAAGTATTATCTTTTCTAGTATTCGAAAATGTATACATGATCTCGAACCGAACTATAAATAACTAATGATTCTTTATTTATATTATATTTGCACCTATCCTCTTTAAAAACCACTTAACAATGTTTTCCATTTTAATAAATTTTGATTTTTTGATTCAGAACATCTTTTTATAAACTTATTAAATTTTTGTTTGGTTTACGGTAGACGATTTAAATATTAAAATCGTCAATACAACAAATGGAAGAATCACAAATAAAGCAAAAAAAAAAAAAATCTGTAAAAATACAGTCTAGTCAAAAACCGACAATTCTTAAGGCACAAAGTGGCCTTTATTAGCTATTTAGGGTGACTAGGCACGTTCAGATTGTATTGATATGCTAAAATTTTGTCAAACATTGTTGTTGAAAAATTAGGAGTCCCTGTAAGATCTGCTGAAAAAAGTGAAAAAATTTAACTTTTCTATATATTTTTTTTAAACAGGGCAGAAAAAAGTGATTTTCAATAAAATTTTAATAAAATTTGTTCAATGGATTTTTAGCCACATTATTGCCATAATACCTTTTTTTCGAGGGGCCCACTGTTTTTAAGAATCTTTTGGGGTCAAAAAAAAAAAAAAAAAAATTTGTACCAAACTAGCCACACCTACCCTTTGGTAGTAGAATCAAAGCTACAGTGAAAAGTCCGCGTAATTTTTCCAAAATTTTCCTGGTAGTACCAGGAAATAAGCATTAACCAAAATTGAGTGAGATTTGTTCATATTGAATATGAAAATACATTTTCTTAAAAAAGTACTTAGAAAGTAAATTTTCTTGAAAAAGCGCCCTTTTCTTAAATAAATTATTTTCAACCTATATCATTTTAATGATTGAGTTAGAAGTTAAATCAGTTAGAAATTAAATCAGAAATTAATCAAAAGATCAAATGTTTTTACTTTAAATAAAGCAAAAAACATTGTCACATTTGTTTCAAAAATTGATCTAAATTCTGCATGACAGGTCATACAGCTGTTTTGGGTCAACTCACCAACACTCATCAGTAATCAACTTTGTTTTATATTTTAGTTTGTTATATTGGAGAAGTTTTAATAGTATAACTCTTTGCTTGGATTCTCATTGCATTGGTTCCACAGTAAAGGTATATGAATTAACTTTGTACCAAAAAAACTATCTACTGCTTTTGGTTACTGATGAGGTGGTGACTCTTCCCGAAACAGCTGTATAACCTGTCATGCAGAATATAGATCAATTTTCGAAACAAATATGCCAATGTTTTTTGCTTTATTTAAAGTAAAAACATTTGATTTTGACATTTTTTTTTAAAAAAGTACCTTTTCGTAAAAAAATAAATTTTTTAAAAATGAAAGTTTTCTTAAATGAATATTATTCTTAAAAAAGTACATTTTCTTAAAATAGTTAATTTTCTTAAAAAATTAAATTTTAATAAAAATAAGTAAATTTAGTAGATTTTTTAAAAAAGTATATTTTCTTAAAAAAATAAATTTTTTTAAAATAGTTCATTTTATTAATAATGTGCCTTTCTTTAAAGGTGCGTTTTCTTCAAAGTACTTTTACTTAAAAAGAACTTTTTCTGAAAAAATCACCTTTTCATAAAAAAGTAGATTTTCTTAAAAACTAACTATACTTAAAAGAGTACATTAAAAAAAATTCATTTTCTAAAAAAGTCCCTTTTCTGAAAAAAGTAAATTTTCTTAAAATAATAGCTTTTCTTAAAAAGTAGCTTTTCTTTAAAAAGTACCTTTTCTTTAAAAAGTACCTTTTCTTTAAAAAGTACCTTTTCTAAAAAAAGTACCTTTCTTAAAAAAAGTGGATTTTCCTTAAAAATTAACTTTTCTTAAAAGAGTATATTAAAAAAATCATTTTCTAAAAAAGTACCTTTTTTGAGAAAAGGAAATGTTCTTAAAATAGTAGATTTTCTTTAAAAAGTACCTTTTCTGAAAAAAGTACCATTCTTAAAAAAAAGTAGATTTTCCTTAAAAATTAATTTTTCTTAAAAGAGTACATTAAAAAAAATTAAATTAAAAAATAAATTATAGGCCTTACTAGCTTAATTGAAATATAGTAGATAACCTATCGAATTGCCAAAAAAACTATATTAGAAAAAAACACCTTTTCTTAAAAAAATGCCTTTTAGTTAAAAATGCATTTTCTTAAAAATTTAAATTTTATAAAAAAGTGACTTTACTTTACTTTACTTCTTGAAAAGGTAATTTTCTTAAAAATGTTATATTAAAAAAAGAGTACCTTTTATTAAAAAGGTACATTTTCTTTAAAAAGTACATTTTCTTAAGTACCTTTCTTATGAAAGTATATTTTCTTAAAAAAAGTACATTTTCATCAAAACTAAACTCCTTGGCAAAGTAACTCTTAAAAAATACCTTTCTTTAAATAAGTACCTTTTTATCTTTTATTAAAAAAATATTGGTTGTAATACTAAGTTTAGCATGCAGGTGAAGTCTATCAAAGATTCTGCACAGCCGCTTTAAGCGCTCTTACTTGTTAATGGGTAAATGTTTATTGAGGCTTAAAAAAATCGAGTTCAAATTTATGTATGTCATTTTCATAACAAATAGCACAGGAGAAACTGATATTAGAAAACATCAAAACAAAATCAGTAATAACTCTCACCTTTTTGCAGCTGTGATGACGAATTGAACAACCGGTCATAGTGATATATCCAAATGGACTTTTTTAGTTGTAAGACCCCACTTTTCTATATATATTTTATATTGTTCTTACTTTTTGCCATATTATATATTGAAAATATTTAATATCGTTAATAATTTCTATATAATTTGCAATTGCTATTAACTGGCCTATTTTCAACTTTTTTTTTTTTTTATCAATAATCAAGAACACAATAGCACTCAATAAACAGTTTTTAATACTAGTTTTTTTTGTCACTTCTGTGCATTTTGTTAAAGATAGATACGTAATTAACCAACAATTTATAATAAATCAAAGTGTAAAATTGTATTTGTATTTGATTTTATCTCTGCAATGTTGTTACTAACCATATTAAATAAGCTGGTTTCTTTGTCATATTGTATTTGAGAGATTATAACTAAACATAATATAAATATTGAATTACTTATATGTATACAATTTGAATATTTTAATGTATATAATGAAATTAAATAGGTGTTATACATAATCTTATTTGCATAAAATACAGGCCAAATACCAATAATCTGCAATATAAGTACTGTGTATGCTTGTGTAGGTACTTATGTATGTATAAGTATAAACAATCATTAAATTGTTAACTGTTTACTTTGGACAATGTTATTGCCAGTCATTATAACAATGATGCTGCAATAACCCTGCAAACAATTAGTGATAAGAAATAAAGTAATACTGAATTTAAAGTTGGTTATAAAAAAGTGTTTAAAATTTTATAATTTCCAGTTTCATATAGCAAAATGTTTAGTTATATTCTCGGCCAGAGCTAAAAATTTACATATTTTATAGTTCACTGATTAATTGGTACTAAAATCTAGATTTATCGATTACGTTTTATAGAAACGCTAACAGTTATATATTTTATCATAAAAGTCACACAAAAAACCTTATTTTTGATTCTTATTTTTTCAGATAGAATGAACAGTTATTTTGTGATTTTCAGTTAAAAGAGTGCGAAATCCCCTCCCAATGAAATCAGCTTTGTTGGAATTTTTAATTGGTATTAATATTAAATGCCAACAAATGTTTCTTTCTAAATTTATAAATTATCTTAATTTTTTTGGTGGAGGTTGGTTTTTTATTTTTGCTCGAAAAAATCAGAATCAAAAAATAACTAATTGTTGCTCGAAAAAATCTAGACCGACTATAGGATACCCTATACCATTGTTTAAAGAACCCATCTCTACGGATATAGAAAATAAGCATAAACCAAATTTGAGTGGCATTGTTATTAATTTTTATGGCTGCAGATATGAAAAAGTTCATATCGGGTGCTATATTTATATGGGGACTAGATCGAAAAATGGATCGATCCTGACCATATTTGTCAAAGTCACTTTTATTTTGAAAAAATATACACAAACCAAATTAGAGAAAAATCTGTGCAATATTTTTGTTTTTTGATAGATTTAAGTGAAAATCGGGAAAAAGCTTTGTATGGGGGCTATGATAAAGAATTGCCATATGGGATTTATTTTTGGACAACTGATAAATGGATATAATAAACACGCACAAACCCAATTTGACCGAGATCTATATGATAATTTGGATCTTATGTCAATTGAAGTCGATTTCTTAGGAGTCTTTTGTATGAGGACTAGGTCTGAACATGGACTGAATTTCACCAATTTCAATAGAGTTCATCCTATGGCCGAGAAAAGCTTATGCGTCAAATTTCATTAAAATATATTCATATTTGCGACCTGTAGCTTGATTACAAGATTTACATGGACATACAGGCGGACAGACGGACGGACGGACATCGCTAAATCGACTCAGAACGTGATTCTGAGTCGATCGGTATAATAAAAGATGGGTCTAGGTCGAATATTTTTGGTAGTTACAAACAGCAGCTCAAAGTCGTTATACCCGAACCACATAGTGGTATCTATAATATTAATAGGCTAGGCGATTTCTTGTGACCGATTTTTTGTTCTACCGTTTTATCCAGATTTTGACCAAATGTATATTATTTGAAAGGTATTTCTTTTTAGCCGTTTTGCAGATTTACAGATTTTTATAGTTTGTCCTTGTAAATTGCATTTAAAGTTGCTACTAACACATACATAAAATTATACATATGCTATGTGTGTGTTTATTAAATTTGTTAATGAGTTTGTTATCTTCATTCACAATAAAAATAAACCATAAAAGTGTTGGTTTGTGAATTGGCTAAGTTGAAAAATAAAGCTGCCTAGAAATTGCACTCGAATTTAGAGCGCTGGAATCTGCTAGTAGGGTATAAAAAACCAAGCATTTTCGGAAAGACTAATTCACAATGATCAAAATTTTATACTTGAAACACTAGTTAGTTCTAAATCCTTTTTTTTTATCAAACAATGTCAAAATGACACAAACTTTCGGTCCCAGATGCAAAATATTTAGTATGACTCCATGAGAATTTGTTTCCATTAAAATCCTAGCTAAGTGGAGACTTAATGCAAAAGATAGGTTTAGTAATATTTGTAGTAAGCTGTAATTTTGATCTTGGTGCTTTTTATAATTAGAAACGGGTATTGTATTGTATAAAGATTTGTTTGAAGTACTGCGACCAAAGTGATCTATTGTACTGCCCTCTGCTAATAGATCGTCACTATAAACACTCATCCAACCCTGAAGCCCTTAGGAATTCGAGGATGTTGGTTGGTTCTAGTAATTTTATATCGCTACCTAGTATTTGGAAAGAGCCCAGGTGCTTTTTTCTTTTGTACATTAGCGCTCCACAGTTCCCAAGTATGTGCTCTGTTGATTCGGCTTCCTCATCACAGAATCTGCACATGGGGTTTGCTACAATTCCTAACCTGCGAATATGTTCCCTGACCCTACAGTGAGCAGTTAAAATCCCGGTTAGTATTCACAACGTTCTTTGACAATCCAATGCACGACCCAAATCTTTCTTTGTTGTGGCCACCCAACAAGATTTTGGATTGCCTTAAGCCCAAGTGGCTCGAGAAAAATTCCCGTCTAACCCAATTTTCATGTTCGTGTTCATGTGACGCCTTCGCATACTCCCTTTCCTATTCCACACAATGGTTCCGGCTCTATTAATTTTGTGGAAGCTCCCCTTCTGGCTTGCTCATTACCTTGAGTCGCAATATGTCCCGGGACCCAACAAAGGCTAACCTTGTTGTGTTTACCTAGCTCATTTAGTTTCTGTAAACAGTCCCATACTAACTGAGAGTCTACTTCATAGGAGCTTAGTGCTCGAATAGGAGCTTGACTATCTGATAATATGGTTATGTTCCGTCTTTTGTACTTCCTATTCGAGTTGATTTGTGCACATCTATCGATGGCATAAATTTCCGCTTGGAAAATGCTTGTGTGTATTCCCATTGGCTCGAAGTATTTAGTTCTATTCCCGAGAAGACTCCCACCCCTGTACCACTTTCGGTTTTTGACCCATCTGTGTACCATTTGATTGTATCTTCTCTTAGAGAATATGCTGTACTCAAACCGCTCCATTCTCTCTTATTGCTAAGTTCTGTAACAAAGTCTTTCCTGAAATCATAATTCTTCTCAGCCTTGTCCATGGGGCAATGTAGCTGGGATTTATCATTAAGTTGGCTTATTCGGTTCTATTGCCCTTCATAAAGCCTGGTTATAGGTTTATCTCCCTTGATTCTGATTTACGTTGCCAGGGCTTTCCTCTGCAGTACTATATGTAGTGGGCTTAGGTCCAATAGTGCTTCAAGTGATGCCGTTGGGCACGTCCTCATTGCACCCGTTATCCCAATGCACGCTAATCATTGTATCTTACTTAGCTCCATATGAGTCGACTTTGGATCTTTTCTTTTGGCCCACGCTATAGCTCCATAGATCACAATAGAGTATCGTAGAGTACATCCAGTGCAGGATGCTGGGTTTACATCCCCAGGTTTTTCCCCCAACCCTTCTGCAGATCATTGTAGCTCGCTTGGTTTTCTCAGTGATGTGGTCGATATGTACTTTCCATGTTAACTTGTTGTCCACTACTATCCCTAGATATTTCACCTCTGGCTTTGGTTCAATGACTTCTCCCAGAATTTGAATTGCCTGCCATCTTGGAAGTTTTATTTTCCTGGTAAATGGTATAATAGTGGTCTTTGTCGGATGGTTGTTCATGTCTGTTGCCCTGCACCATTCACATATAATCCTCAACCCTGTTTGTACAATGTGACTTAGGATTTCCTCGAATTTTCCTCTTGCTATTGGGACTATGTCTTCCGCGAAGCCTTGACATTCTATTTCTGCTTCCGACAGTTTCATTAGTAATTCGTCAACCACCAAACTCCACATCAGGGCGAAAGAACTCCTCCCTGTGGACATCCTCTGGCGGTGTTGACGGATATGGTCTCCCCCTCTGCTGTTGTTTCTACTGATCTCATGTAGAGCACTTCTACCATCCATTTTGATGTCACTGGGTTTACTTCTCTTTGGTTTAATGCCCTTTTTCTATTACTTCGTGTATACTTCTATATCCAGGAAGGCACATACGGCTATTTCCTTGTCATATCTTGATTTTGATTTTTACTAGGCTAGTGAGAGCGGTCTCTGTTGATCTGCCCGCTCTATATTTTTTATTTTTTTTTTTATTAATCAAAACTCAGGGGATGCCCCCTACAGATGCAGTGCATTATGTTGATCTCAGGAAAGATATAGATATAGGAAGGAGGAAAGAGGGAGTAGTGTGTTCATTTTTTTTTTGCAGCGACAGACCAAAGCCTCTGGTGGGAATCGAACCCACGATCCCCGCATGGTAGGCGAGCACGCTACCTACTCACCTACCGGGGCGCATGCTGGTTTGCTGGTTTGCTGGTTTGGATGCAAAGACATCTGCTGTAATATCCCACGCTTTTTCAAGCGTTTTCAGCATAAAAGATGTTAGTCTTATCGGTCTGAAGGATTTTGGATGCGCGGTGTCCTTTTTCCCCACTTTGGGTATGAACACCACTCTTGCCCTCCTCCATGTCTTTGGTGTGTACTGCAAGGCCAAGCTGCTACGCCCGATATGTATCATGAAGGGTAATAATTCATTCAAGCCCTTTTGTAAGAGGGCAGGAAAAATACCATCCGTTCCAGGAGATTTGAAGGGTTGAAAGGTACCTAAAGCCCATTCTAGTCTTTCCTTAGAACAAATTTAAGCTGTTATCTGCCTGCTTGCCCGACTAGGGTTTCTTGGTCCGTTCCTCGAATGCTCGTCGAGGTTTCTGCCACACTTCCTGGAAAGTGTGTTTTTAATAACAGCTCTGCCCTGTCTCGGCCGTTCTTAGAGTAACTACCGTCCTCTTTCTTAAGTGACATCGTCCACATTTTGCAAAGGCTTTGTATAGCCTTGATGTTTGTGTAAGAGATTCTATTACGTTTAGCTTTCCTAATTTATTTATTATACTCAGTTAGTTTGACTTTATAATGCTCCCATATCCCGTTACGCTTTGCCTGCAGAGCCTGCGAGTGAGTGTAGAGAGATTATTGTACCACTAAACTGCGCCCTTCTCCTTGCCCCTCGGTTTCTCGGGGCAGCTACAATGGTAGGCATCCAGTAGAGCCCCATTTAGTTGGGTCACACTGTCATCGAGCACGTACTGATTTCGTATGCGTTTGCTCGATGCTATGCATTGTAAGTTGGGGTATAGGATTTCATTGTACTTCTCCCAATTCTTTTTTCTGGGATTTCTATAGGAAAATGCCTCAATATTTAAGCCCTCTAGCGAAAGTTCGATTCTTCTATGATCCGATAATGAAACCTCATCGGATACCTTCCAATATCTTGTAATCCTAGCTAAGCGTGGACTGGCTACTGTAATGTCTAGGACCTCTCTAACTCTTGTGACGAATGTAGGTCTATTACCCTCATTTAGTATATCTAGGTTAGATGGTACTAGGAATTCTAATAAATACTCACCCCGATAATTTGTATCAGTGCTGTCCCATGAAACGGGTAAACGAATTTGTAAAAAAAATCCCATTGGTATGCACCACTAATTCTCCAACAAGCTATTGGAAATTGGGTAGGTAAGTTCGTCCAACAAAAGAAGTTGTTATACATGCAGACATATATATGTCTGAAACTAGAAACCAAATAAAGTAAAACTGCGTTCCAAGCTTTTAAATTCCAAATAGTAAACTCCAAAACCATAAGATTTCCGAAACTAAGATTTACACCATAGGTTATTGATGGTATCTGATACAAAGTAAATATTTATCGTCACATATCTGGAGTAATATCATAGCGAGAGTCTTGAACAGCAATTTTTTAAGGCGCATAAAATGAGTGTTTAAAGCATATTTTTGGTTTCCCTGGTTATAAAAATGTGTAGTCGGCCGGAAAATGGGCGCGATCGAACAATAGGACCTAGCACCTCCCATACAAAGTAAAGTTGTATCATCACCAAATTTAGTACTATCAGGGAAAGTCTTGAAACTTTGTGTAAATGTACGCAGTCGAGCCAAAAATTACCGGCATCGGATTGGTAGGCGTGATACCTCCCATATAATGTGAATATTTAATATGATCTATCTGGAGACCTTATATTACTAATGTCATAGCGAAAATATTGTTGTTTACGTAAATTTCATTTTTGAAATTCATGCAAGTCTTTTTAAAATGAACTCTGAAAAGTCGATTATATAGTTTACAGTGCCTGAAAACGTCTTAAAAGTGAGTTTTCACCTCCTGCTACGAAAAATGAGAAGTAACAGAGTAATGAAAATAATCAAAAATTTTAAATTAAACCAATTAAATTCTTTTCTTATATTTCCAATTTAGTTAGCTGAAATTTTTGCTTTTTCCAAGAAGATTTAATATATAGTGCTCATATTGAAATTGTTGTATGTTTAAAATTTTGTTGAAAAATAATAATTTTTAGACAAAAGTTCTTGTCAGTTATTTGAATACTTTCGCCGTTGTTCTATTTTTAATATAAAAAAAAATGCTACTTTTATTTGGAAAAAATATAAAAATACTTTCATGAAACGTTTCAAGTACTTTTCAAGGAAATGTATCTTAAAGAAATTTTTCAGTTGAAAATACTTTTCACAGATTAAAGAGAATTATTAAAGAAATTTAAAAATTTCCAGTTGTTTATCAAAATAAAAAGTTTAAAACTTTTTTTGAAGCTAATATGCTACAATTTTCCCAGATTAAAACATCCACATCGTTAAATTGTATTTTGGGTAGCTGTGTTTAGTCTTTGCTTCCGCTGGTACTGTGTACAATCTATTGATCATTCTATATTTGCTAAAACAACACTTTATGGCAACAACAACAGCAGCAGCTACAACATTGTTTCATTTATTGTTGATATGTGCAAGAAACTACAAAGCAATTTGTTTTTAATTAATTGAACAATACTTTGCCACTCTCCATTGCAGTAATCGAGTTTTTATTGTTTCTGTGCAACATGATGCCATTTTTGTTTGAAATAAATCAAATGTAACAAAATTTATTAAATACTTTTTAGTGCCAATTTTAAACAGAAATCACATTAATCAATATAATTAAAATTTTAATGTTTAAAGGTTGGACAACATTCTGTTCTGTACAGTTTAAATTACGCCTTTGTTACTTTTATTTATTCTGGTTAAAATCTCTGGGGGTGTTCGAATTTTTGCAATGAAATCTTTTAACAAAACTTTAACTAAGATCTGAGCTTTGTAAGTATATTTTCAATAAATTAATTTTTCTTAAAAAGGTACCGTTGCTAAAAAGTAGATTTTCTTAAAAAGTACATTTTCTTAGAAAAGTAAATTTTCGTAGAAAAGTACTTTTTATAAAAAAAGCACACGGTCCCTTACCGTTTTATAGAAAATCCTTACTGAAAAGTACCTTTTCCATAAAAAGTTTCTCTTAAAAAAGTACCTTTTCTTAAAAAAGTACCTTTTCTTAAAAAAGTACATTTTCCTTAAAAGCACCTGTTCTTAATTAATTACATTTTTTTCAAAGTAACCTTTTCTTTAAAAGGCACCTTTTCTTAAAAAAGTTAATTTTATTTAATAAGTAGGTACATTTGGTTAAAAAAGTACCTTTTGTTAAAAAAGTAAGTTTGCTTAAAAAGTACAATTTCTTAAAAAAAAAGTATATATCCATAAACAAGTACCGTTTCTTAAAAAAGTACTTTTTCTAGAAAAAGTACATTTTCTTAAAAAGTACCTCTTCTTAATATAGTTCCTTTTCTTATAATGTACCTCTTCTTGAAACAGTAAATTTTGCTTAAAAAAGTTTCTTTTCTTAAAAAGTAGAATTTCGTGAAAAGTACTTTTCCAAATAACTAACTTGTTTTTTTGTAGAAAATACCCTTGCTTTAAAAAGTGCATTTTCTTAAAAAAGTTCCTTGAGAGGTACCTTTTTTTAAAAAGTACCTTTCCTAAAAAATGGTACATATTCCTGAAAAAGTACTCTTTCTTAATAGAGTACATTTTCTTAGAAAAGTGACTTTTCTTAAAAAAGTACCTTATCTTTAAAAAGTACATTTTCTTAGAAAAGCAATGTTGCTTAAAAAGCTGCCCCGCAAAACTTTCCATTACATGTAATGAGCTTTAGAATAAGAAATCAAAAGCGTTCAGTAGTTACCTTTCCATTATGAAACCCATTATTTTAACATGGGGGTGTCATTAGAGGAAAGGCCTTAGCGGTACCTTACTAGGTAATGATACAAATAACTAGTTACTTTATGGGTAATAAGAAGGGTTTTGAGTAATTTGTTACATGAAGGAAGTAAAGTAAAGTAAATTTCTGTAAAAACAACACATTGGTATCGCACAATATGTTGTAAATAATGTAATGTAAAATTTAACAGCTTTTGCTGTGTTTTTTTGGCCAACGATGACTAGTTATCGCCACGAAATAGTTTCTTTCATTAAATTTAACTCATTATTTATAGTTTCTACTAATACAAACAGTGATCATTACCAGTAAGTATTTACATAAATCATTATCAGGAAATCCTTACATTTAGCTTGAAATTATTCAAAAAGTATGGAGTTAACATTACCGTGTAATGCAACGGTAATAACTAATCATTACCAAAGATTTGAAGGTATTGCTGGGTAGTATTGTTAAAAAAATACCATTTCTTAAAAAATACTTTTTGAAAAAAGTACCTCTTCTAGATAAATAACTTTTCTTAAAAAAGTAAGAAGTGCATTTCTTTAAGAATTGCATTTTCTTAAAAGTACCTTTTCTTAAAAAAGTACCTTTTCTTAATATATAACCTTTTCTATAAAAGGTACCTTTTCTTTAATAAGAAAATTTTCTTAAAAAAGTACCTTTTGCTAAAAAAGTATCTCTTCTTAAAAAAGTATATTTTCTTAAAAAAGTACCTTTTGCTAAAAAAGTAACTCTTCTTAAAAAAGTATATTTTCTTAATTGTATTTTCTTAAAAAACAACATATTCTTAAACAAATAGCGTTTCTTAAAAATGTACTTTTTCTATAAAAAGTAAATTTCCTTAAAAAGCACCTCTTAAAATAGTTCCTTTTCTTATAAAGTACCGTTTCTTGGAATAGTAATTTTTTTTAAATAAATGCCTTTTTTTGAAAAATTAAAATTTCTTAAAAAGTGTTTTTCTAAAAAAATAACTTTTTTATAGAAAGTACCTTTGCCTAAAAAAGTACAATTTCTTAAAAAAGTTCGTTACCTTAAAAAAGTATCCATTCTAAAATAAGTACCTTTCTTAAAAAAGTACATATTCCTGAAAACTCCTATTTCTTAAAAGAGTACCATTTCTTAAAAAAAGTAAATTTTCTTAAAAAATTTTGATTTTTTGAAAAAAGTATTTTTTCGAAAAAAGTACAATTTCTTCGAAAAGTACCTTTTCTTAAAATACTTCCCTTTCTGAGAAGCGGAAATTTTCTTCAAAAAGTACTTTTTGGAAAAAGTGCCTCTTCTATAAAAAGTTTTTTTCTTAAGAAAGTATCTTCTCACAAAATAGTACTTTCTCTGAAAGAAGTACTTTTTGAAAAAACTACCTTTTCTCAAAAAAAAAAACCTTTTCTTAAGAAGTGTCTTCTCTAGATATAGTAGCTTTTCTTAAAAAGAATATTTTCTTGAAATAATACATTTTCATAAAAAATATCTTTTCATAAAAAGTACTTTTTCTTAAAAGGGTACTTTTTGAATACAAAACACCTATTACTATAGAAGTATCTTCTCTTAAAAAGTACTTCTTAAAATAGTACCTTTTTTTATAAAAGTACCTTTTCTTGATATAGTATCTCTATAATATTAATAGGCTATGCGATTTTTTGTTACCGATGTAAGTTTCACAGTTTTACCCCGAGTTTGACAAAAAATGTATCATTTGAAAGGTATTTCTTTTTAGCTGTTACCCAGATTTACAGATTTTCATCGTCTGGTATAGTTTTTGGAGTTATGATCGTTTAAAGTTGCTACTAACACATACATAAAATTATACAATGCTATGTGTGTGTTTATTAAATTTGGTAATGTGTTGTTGGGTTTGTTTTCTTCATTTAAAATGAGTTGAATTGTAAAGCATACCTTTAGGGTCTTTATTAAATGAGAAAATAAAATTTCCTAGAATTTGCACTCGAATTTCGAGTGCTAGTTTTCTTAAAAAAATAACCTTTCTTAAAAAAGTTCTTTTTCAAAAAAGCACATTTTCTTAAAAAGTACTTTTTCAAATAAAAATTTTTTCTTAAAAAAGTATAGTTTCTTCCAAAATTTTCTTCAAAAGTTAATTTTATTAAAAAATAACCTATTCTTAGAGAAGCTTGTTTTCTTAAAAACGTATCATTTCTTAAAATGTTCTTTTTCAAAAAAGTAAATTTTCATAAAAATGTATATTTTCTTACAAACGTAAATTTTTTTCAAAAAATAATTTGCTTGAAAAAATTTATTTTCTTAAAAATACCTTTTCTTGAAAAAGTACCTTTTCATAAAAAGGACGTTTTCTTGAAAATGTACCGTCTTATAAAAAGGACCTTTTCCAGAATACGTAACGTTTTTTAGAAAGTACTTTTAAAAAAAAAACGTTTCTTAAACAAGTAAATTCTCTTAAAATGTACCTCTTCTGAAAATAGTACCTTTTTTAAAAAAGGTAAATTTTTTAAAAAGTACACTTTTTTAAAAACCTACCCTTTCTTGGAAAAGTAAATTTTCTTAAAAAAGTAAAAAGTACTTAAAAAGTACTATTTCTTAAAAATTTACTATTTCTTAAAAAGTACCCTTCCTTAAAAGAGTAGCTCTTAGAGAAGTACCTTTTCTTCAAAAAGTACTTTTCTCTTGAAAATATTTTGTTCTGTGGACTAACTTTTTGAACCTTATGTTCTTGCGCATCCACAAATTTGTTTAGTTGTCGACAACTTCATCAAGTGTACACATGGATTTGGCAGTGCCAAATTTAGCTCTAATGGTTTTGATTTAGTAAGTTTTTTTAGATTTATATGCATTCAGATATCAAGAAAGTTTTGACATTATCATCAGTATTATTTTTTATTTGAGAAAATATTAAAAAAAAACCTGAATTATTGATGGCTATGACATTAAATATACAATAAAATAAATGTTTGAAATAAATAAAAATATATTTAATAAGAAAATCAATTTGAGTCCACTATAATTTATGCACAAAGAAATAAAAAACAAACATTAATCAATAGCAATAGTAAAGTTAAACTGAATGCAATAAACCAAAATAAATAAAAAAAAAAATCAAATAAAACTAGTTGACTTTTAAAATGATTCAAAGAAAAAATCAAAAGCAAGAAAATGTCATGTTCAAATCGTTGCCACAAATAACAAAAGACAATTTTCAATACCAGTTTTCGGTATATTTTATTCAGGTGAATGACATTTGGAGATTTCCTCCAACCACCAAACAAAATTTTCGATTTCATTAGGGCTTTGAAATAATATAATCCACATAGAAAAGCAATAGCAAAAAAAAAAAAAAAAAAAAAAAAAATAAAATAATGCGATGATTGGGAAAATGTGTTTGAATGCCAATTGATAAAGGACCACTTTAGAAATGAATTCAAATTTCATATAGAACAAAATGTAACATTCAATGCAGCAATAGTCAGTAAGCACTTGTTTTAGATTCTCTGGTGTTTATGGTTGGTTCCTACCAGCTGCATTAACACTGCGAAGCAGTGGAATAAGGTAAACCAATTATTATTTTTTAAATTGTAAAAAAATATTTCATAGTTTAATTTAAGTGAGAATGAAAATTACAAATTTTCTGAGTATATTTGGTCGGTTTTATACCAATTTTAAAAATAAATTTTTAAGTTAGGTAGGGTGGAATATCAATAATACTTCTGCATATATCATGCGATGCTCAGTGTATCTCTTCAGATAATGTAGTTAGAAATTATTATACAAAAAAAAGAAAAAAATCCTCTGCAAACTAAAGTGTATGGTTAGTTTACAAGAATGTTGAAAACAAAAGTATTTTACATAAAATGTTCAAACTGGAAGCAAGAAAAAAACTCCGTACATAGTTTCAGCAAGCGGTCTGTTGAGAATCATACAGTGGCCAAAAGCGGTGATAGCAAAAAAAAAAAAACGCAATTGAATTAATGTAAACTGCAGGAAACTCCAGCCATACATGAATAATTTCGTCATTCAGAGTTGGAAATGGGTGCAAGCATGAAATATATATTTTTTTAATTTTTGTGATAAGAAAATTAAAGTTTGCCTTTAGAAAAGAATTAAGATAAGGTTTGCGCACGAAAAAACTGTGACATACATTTTCAATCGTTGACTTGTTCACAAATATATTACAAATCTATAATATTAATAGGCAAGACGATATTTTGTGACCGCTATAAAAATTTTATTTACCAACCGATTTTGAGCATAAATACCTCATTTGAAAGGTATTTCTTTTGTCCACTAAATTTCCAGATTTGCACCATCTGGAACATTTTTTTGGAGTAATATTCATTTAAAGTTGTTGCTAACACATACATAAAACACATACTGTGTAAGTGTTTAATATTTATATCAAAAGCCCTGTTTTGAATTGCGAATTGGCTAAAATTGACAAGCATACCTTTAGGCTCCTTTAAAATTATTTATTAACCAATCCATTTATATATCTTCTGTGTGTTGAACAAATATTTATAATGAAATTTAATGAATTTTATTTAAAAAGTGTTAAATTGTGAATTGGCTAAAATTGATTAGCATACCTTTAGGTTCTTATAAAATTATATATTAAATGAAAATATAATATTTCCTAGAATTTGCTCTCGAATTTCGAGGGCTGGGCTCTGCTAATATTTAATAATTAATTGAAATGGGTTGTGAAGCAAAGGAAATAAAATAATTTACATAATTTTTATAAAAAATCCCAAACGGGCTTTAAAGCTTTCGCTTATGAAGACAAAATGTTATTAAAAATTGCTAGCAGAGCCCAGCTCTCGAAATTCGATTTCAACTTCTAGGAAATTTAATTTTTTCATTCAGTTTATTTCTTTCAATGTTTTTTTAATCTATTTAATTCATTATTCATTTATATTATTATAAATATTTGTTGAACACACAGAAATGAGAGCCTAAACGTATCTGAACCACCTTGTATGTCACCTAAAGGTATGCTAATTTTAAGCAATTCACAATTCAACACAGGCCGTGTGATATGCAATTATTGTAATGAAATTCGTTATTCGCGTTATTCTCGTTATTGGTTTATATCCAAAATTATTTTTCAATTTAACACAGGGCTTTTCATATACAATTTTTGCAAACGCATTAACAATTACTAGTTGTATAACTTTATCTATGTATTATTACCAACTTTAAATGAATCTTACTCAAAAAAAAAAATAAATGTTCCAGACGGTGCAAATCTGTAGATCTGGTGGACAACTAAAAAGAAATCCCTTTCAAGTGAGGCATGTTTGGTTAAAATTTGATTAAAACTGACAAAGTTACATCGGTCACAAGAAATTGTCTTAGAAAAAAGAGAGGCCAGTCCAATGACAGAAAAAAGAACTATACTGATCCTATCAACGTTAGAAAAATATTTGTACTTTTTAAGAAAAATATGAATATTTTGAGGAGCTCGAAAATCTAAATCTCGAAGTCTTTCGCAAGAAAAGTAAATAAGAAGGCGGGTTTCAAATCATCAAAGTCCAGAAGGAGCCGTATCGAGACTCGAAGGAGAATATAGAGACAAAATAATGAGATAAAAATATTAAATGTTATTTCAATGACAAGTATGAATGCAAAAGTGGATTTTTACATAACTAATACCAGAGACAATATCCGTAAACGATTTGAGACGTTAAAAAATGCGAACTTCCCCAAAATGGTTTTAGTTTGGCAGAGTATTTTTATTTGTATGTGGCAACGAATGCAATTAATCAGATTTGTACATTCAAAAATTTACTTCTATTCAGCAATGCCAACTTTTTCTAAGCAAAAGGTTCAGAACCGTAACCCAAAAAGTGCTAAAAGACGTTGAATTACAATGAAATGGACGCGAAGAAGTGCTAGTTTTATGCTAGGAAAAAACTATTTTACTTAAAAAGGGCTAAAAGCACTTTAACTGAAAAACGAAAAGCGCCAAATTTAAATGAAAACAAGTAAGAAATATGTATGTGCAATATTTTTGTTTTTTTTTTTATTGACTTTAGTGGAGATTGGGAAGCAGCTTTATAGGGGGGTTATAATTAGGAATTGTCCTATAGGGTTTATTTTTGGAGTACTGATTAATGGATGTAATAGACACACACAAACCCAATTTGTCCGAGATCTATACGATAGTTTGGATCTGATGGCAATTTAAATCGATCTCATTTGTATAGGAGCTAGGTCTGAACATGCACCGATTTTCACCATTTTTAACCGATAGAAGCTTATATACCAAATTTCATAAAAATATATTCATATTGATTACAATGTTGACATGGACACATAGACGGACGGACAGACGGGCCGACACACATCTCTAAAAGCACTCAGAAAGTGAATCTGAGTCGATCAGTATAATAAAAGATGGATCTAGGTCAATTATTTTTGGTAGTTACAAATATCAGCGCAAAGTCACTATACCCTAACCATATAGTGGTATAATGCGCCGTTAAAAGGCACTAAGTTTAGTGCGAAAAGCGCTGCGATGCTTCCATCTACAACGTTTTTGGCCTGAACAAGTATATCTACAGTTATACTAACATTACTAATTATAACGCAAATAGCCCTATAAATTTTAGAATCCGCAGTAGCTATGATTCAATCCTATGTATTTCGATATGAGGGGCTGTCACGTTGTGTGGGATTTTCGCTACGTTGGATATGTTCAAAAAAAAGAAAAATTCTAAATATAAAGTATGTAGGTCGGTAAGAGTACACTGAGCACGGGTCCCTGCAGGAACATTTTTGAAAAGAAATATATAATATTTTATATATCTATAATATTAATAGGGTGGGTGATTTCTTCTTACCGATGTTTTGTTCCACCGTTTTATCCCGATTTGGTCCAAACGTATATTATTTGAAAAGTATTTCTTTTTAGCTGTTCACCAGATTTACATATTTTTAAATTTTGTCCTTTATTTTGAGTTAATTGCATTTAAAGTTGCTACTAACACATACATAAAATTATACATATGCTATGTGTGTGTTTATAAAATTTGTTAATGTGTTTGTTAATGAGTGTGTTATCTTCATTCGCAATAATAATAAACCAAAAAAGTGTTGGTTTGTGAATTGGCTAAGTTGAGAAATAAAGTTGCCCAGAAATCGCACTCGAATTTCGAGCCCTGGAGTCTGCTAGTTCAACTAAATATGTATTTGTTACGATATCGCCAACCCCATTTAACTGAATACAAAATTTTTTTTAAACTTCCTTTTCTTAAAACAGTAACTTGGAAAA